>JAAOEG020000023.1:3828745-3851149 GCA_011763625.2 Papilio bianor | reverse complement strand
TAATCTTTTTGTACGTGAACAATAAACTATAAATAAATAAATAAGAATGACGTCAATTTCGAAACACCCCCCCCCCTCCCATCTATCATTTACCGTCATCCGCAGACCAACCCCCCCCCCCCTAATTTAGAATTACGTAATATTAGGACGGCCCCTAACATTAAAAACAAACATAAAAAAATGCTGTTTGTGGGGTTAAAAGGGTGAAGCATGTGACGGTGCTGCTGGCGGAGTCTGAGCGCGAGTGCGCGCGCATGGCGCAGCTGAGCGAGCTGCTGAAGGGGGAGCTGCGGCGAGTGCGCGGCGCCTCCGCACACGCGCACAACACCGAGTACATGAAGAACGTCACCTTCAAGGTACCTTGTTGTACAACACGCTATCACAACTAACCCACCAACTGTTTCTAACATATTTTGCACAATTTATTTTTTACTAGCTGTCGCCTGCGACTCTGTCCGCGCGTTTCTTTTTCTAAAATAAAAGATTTTTTTCTAAAATAAACGTAGTCTAAGTTACTCCTTATTACATCAGCTATCTCCCGTCAAAATCGGTCCAGCCATTTCAAAGATTAGCCGGAACAAACGGACAGACAGATAAAAGTCGTAAAACATTTTATTTTGGTGTATGTATCGTATATATATATTCATACACATGTAGTAATAAAAGGCTATTTCAATATTACAAATAGTTAATATTAATTCATCAATAAATATAAATATAATAATAAAACAATATTAATTAATTCATCTATACATATAATTAAATTTTAATATTATTATGTATAGATGAATGTCAAATCTGTATATAAATGTGATGTAGTTAGATTGCTTGTGCTTAAATAATCTGATTTTTAGTTTCTCACTTTACCTCCGGGTGACGAGCGCAGTCGTCTAATACCAGTACTTCAGAAGATATTGACCCTCGACCCGGAGGAGACACTAAAGATACAAGCTATTGCAAAAGGTAACATTTTTTTTATTTATAAACTTATATAAGCAATATATATATATTACTAGCTGTCGCCTGCGACTCCGTCCTCGCGAAATTAAAATAAAACTTAGTCTGGAAGTTGTAAAAGTGTCCAAAAGCTCGATAAGATATGTAAAACTGTTGCAGACTTATCGAGTAAATATGTAAATAAGAAAAGACTACATATCCCTCGGGAATAAAACATTTTTCGTCGATGAAATCCCACATGTAATTTTAGACTATGTTCTAAATCTATGCTAAATTTAAATACGAGTAACATATGTTGTACCGTTCCAGAATTATGGAGTATATAAAAAACAAATTTATGTATCCATGGGAACCGGTACTATTTCCCAGATTAAAAGTAGCCTATGTGTTCTTCCAGACTATCTTGTACATCTATGCCAAATTTCATCGAGATCCGTTCAGCGTTTAGGCGACAAACTCTTAACAAACATCCATCCATCTAAACTTTCACATTTATAATTAAGTAAGATATATAGATACTAATAAATAGATTTAAATTTAAATGTAGTGGTTTTCTTATTTTCAAAATGTCTTGTGTGTAATGAAAACTTATTATTAACCAGCTGTCGCCCGCGACTTCGTCCTCGCTTTCTATTTCTAAAATAAACGTAGCCTAAGTAACTACTTTACATCAGCTACCTGCCAATAAAAGTCCCGTCAAAATCGGTCCAGCCATTTCAGAGATTAACTGGAACAGACAAAAATTGTAAAATAAATATTTTGGTTTATGTACCGTATATATATTCATATGCATGTAGTAAAACACGGTTATTCAATATTACAAACAAACACTTCGATGTTATTATTTATAGATTAACCTTTACTAAGTTAAGTAAAATTCTGTATATTTTTAGGTCAAGATCCGAATGCAAGTAAAGGTTGGGGAAGCTACCTGCCGTGGCCGGCAGCCAAATAAGATGATTTTTTTATTCTAGATCTGTGATTTTACTGATTGAATGTTTTATTTTGAGGCGTTATATCGCTAATGTTACGTGAATTCACTCTTCAAGGGCACTGGTGGAAATAATAAATTTGTTTCTTCATTTATATTGAAAGTTATAAATAAACAAATATCTTTGTGCTATAAGAAATTTTGTAGATGGGTAGTTTCATAGCGGGTATATTGAATATTCAATACATTCCAAATATCATTTATACAATGTGTAGAACAGAAAGTAGTTAATAATGTACTCATATTTAGATTATGTAACTAGAGGTATCTATACGGTATCAAATATAATTAAATTGCTATTTATTTTCGTGTGAAATTTTCAATTGAATTAAATTTGTAATAATTCTGACATAAATATGCATTTTTTTGGAATTTATGTATGCAATTTTAATTGAATATTAATGTCATTATATGTTGTGTATCTATCTATATTTTGTAGTATACGAGAAGAACTTGAAAGTATTCTAAACAGACCTAAGCTGACCTCTGGGTCATGTAATGATATCGTTACTAGTTACTAAGACAGTCATGTATTGCTTATACATGACATGGGTCAACTAAACTGTTTCAATATCTTTCTGGAGTTCAACAAATTTCGAAGAACATCTCGTTTATAATTTCTTAAAATTATATATAAATGATGTATTATTATTTATTTATTTGCTACTTAGAATATTTGTTATTGAATGGGATTTAGCCATTTTTATTTTTAAGAATTTAGGTCTTAGGGTTCCTATGTAGAACTTATAATATTCTCTATATATTAAAATTATAAATGTATATTCTAGTTTTCTATATTAGTTTAGTTTTATTGAAGGCTGCCATAAGCACTATACTACATTGGATGTGATATTAATCAGATTTTGGTTACATCTTGATTTTTTTCTAATTTATATAATTCGAAATTAATAAAAATAATTTAAAATTATTGTACTTTTATTACATGATTCAACAAAGAAAATAATTTTAAGAATTAATTATAAATTATTATCTTAATATCAATAAATTGATGAATTATCAATTATTCGTTTCATTTATAAAATACATATATAATTAATACCCATGTATTTTAATTATATATGTATTTTTAAAATACTGGAAGAAATAAAAGATTGGTATTAACCAAATAACAATCGTAATCGCACCAAAAAATTCTATATTAGTGTTTATACTAAAATTCATTCATTCCCTGAAGGCGAATCTCTTTAATTTAAACAGCCATAATTACATTTCAAAAGTCTCGTAAATAAACGACAGAATTCGATTCGATATAATTTGGTGTCCAGATATTTTTGGCTATTTAGTTGGTATAGTCAAGACAGTATAAAGAAATATTAATTGGAGTATAAACAGCGCTACTCGATAAATATGACCATGGCCATTTAGAAATACCATCTGCGCAAGGCAGTTGCCACTAAATGATGTTTTAAGCTTGATTTATTGCGCTCAAAGGAAGTTATAACTCCTGTATAGCGGCGATAAAGTGTTTGCGTAAAATAATTGGCATAGATGTGAGAAAAGAAGTGCTAAGGTGAGTAATTTTATTCTTGGCTAGACGTTTTGCATAATTTTTATCCATGTTAGATATGGATATGTATATGGAAGTGAGCTATTACTTTAGGACGAAAGATAGTTAATTAAATTGCCATAATTATAAACAATTACCTAACAATATTAGTATGAATATAAAAATAAAATAAGTAAAGGTTGTCCACAATAACGCTTTAAAGAATTTAGAACATTGCCACTATTGAAATTTATGCCATAGAAGCCTTTAATCTTTTTTCTTCTTATAACTGCATTAATTAGAAATTTATTAAGTAGCACAAAAAATAACAAATAAACTGAATACTTTTCTAAACCATATTTTAAACACAAATTCAAATGTAAATATTAGTGACATTTATAAAATTTAATAAACTTTTTACTAACACGACACTGGCCATAACAATGGCGAACTGAAAAATATATCGAATACTTCCGAGTTTTCGTACTATATTATGTATCTTATAATATTATAATCATTTGTTCTTTCTCTTACGTTTAATTTTGATTTACTGAATTATAACAGCTAATATAAGAAAGATATCTAATTTGAACTATTATTAATAACAAAAAGAGCTGCAACTGATTTTATTGATTGCATTTCCCGGGTGAAGGGACTACGGCGCATGCTTGAAAATTTGTCGGAAAATTCGCGACAGCGGCTGCAAAGGTAAGCTCTTGTTATTTAATTGTTTTAATTGTATGTCTTAATAGAAATTGGTAAGCATAGAATACAATTTTTATTTTGGTTAAATCATTTTTATCTAGATGTGATTTTTTAATTTCTGGCACTATTTTGTGTCGGTACCGTATTTTGTAATTACGCAATTTGTTGATAAAATATTACAATCAATATGAATTGTAATACTCCTGAATAGTGTTTGTTATTGTATGCGTTTGGAGTAGATTAAACGCAGAAAATTAGAGGTATTAAAAAGAACTTAGTTTTCAGTTCGTCCATATTTTGGTACCCATATGGTACGATATTTTATGTTGTTTTGTAAATGTAGCAGTTACAATAAAATATATAATAAGCTTTTAATCTTATTAACTAGTTTCTGTACTGCTTCTAAATTCGAATTCAAGGATATATGGACATTGTCATCGTCGTGACATGATGTGACTATATCTTTCAATATTTTCATATGTCAATACACACGATCGTTCTATTTGCGGATAATTAAAGAAAGAATGTATTATGCATGTTCGAGATGGCATTTTTTGATGCCGGTGTGAGCCGCGTGCGACAGTGCACATGGCATGCTTCACGATGCGAAAAGTCTAAATCTGAAACGTCTTCGGTATTGTGCATATATTTAATCGTTGACATCTGCTAAGTTTAGAATGAATGCACTCTCAGTGGGTAATGTGCAATAATTGATCCTAGACACTTCGAAAACTTTTCGTAGCGAATTGTAAAATCATTGTGATAGATCTTAACATGAAGTCTGTGATATTTTTGTAAACAATTGCAGTATATGTGTTAGCTATATGCGTTAACCCGTGCAATGATAGAGCCTGACTGAGCGGTAGGTATTATAGCAAATTGTCTATATTTGGATGGAGGCTGGCTGTATCGACGTTCCGGACGTCCTGCGCAGGTCCGGGGTCGAGACAACTCGTCCCAGAATTCTGCTGCGATAGGCAGTCGTTCGTATTACGTACTCCGAGTGCATTGCTTTTAGCTTACAATTTGCGGTGAGTTACATAAAGATGATATATTGATTGTAACAAACTTTGCGTTAACAATTGTTCGAATTTAATAGGATAGACTTACAGAATATTTATAACTTTGCTTATGACTCGCGATTTTATGTTTTTAATTATCTTTTAAAAAGCATAATATCTTCGGATCCTTCGGATGATTAAGTCTAAAACATTTTTCTGAATCCTTTGTTACAAATCTTAATTCCTTTAAACGGATGATTCCTTTACTTATGGGATGTGGAGAGTGAATCGTTTTTTAAATTTATTTTTTATTTTACGTTATAGTGGACCTCATGTTCCTAGTAAGTGTCACGCTTTCATAAAGCTGGCTTTGAGATGATGTGCTACCTTTGAAATATAAGCGTGTTGCGATAGAACATATAGGTAACGGCAAAGGGGTCTTAATACGAAGCAAATGTTCTTAGAAGTTATTTTACGATATAACATTTAAAAAATTGTTTCAAGTTGCACGGCATAGCAAGCTATGGCTCGCCCTGCAGCCTGGCTTCCAAACTGTAACTTATCGATTTTGATGCAAGGCGCCCACGCCTTATGTAATGTTTTTCTTAGTCACATACTTACTGGTAAAGCCTGTTAGATAACTCATATGCGATACATCTCTGAACTGTGCATTTAACAATATGTTTAGAAATAATATTTAAGGGCGATGAATAGACAGTAACCATCAAAAAGGTTAAACTTACATAGATACTTGCTAGAGAATACGCAACAACTGTACCATAACTTTATGTAATCGTTGTTGTATCAATATTAAGACTCGTCTAACTTTCCTTTTTTTTTTAAGCTACTATTAGTTTTTGCTTGACGGTGCTATTGCAGAATGGTATTTTTTTTTATTTCAGCCCTCATTTAATAATGAATCTTTTCTAAGAATTTATACCAAAATCCCATTACGTCTTTTACTTGAAATTATCTTAAAATGAACACTGGACAACTTCAAAATAATCGAAACGGTTTTGTCGCTTTTGACACGCGGTCAGTTTTTTCACTTTTCCTCAGGACATAAATTAGATTCTATCTTCAACAGGTATAGTAACTCGTGACTGTGCTATCAATCTGCTAAAATGGGTAAGGAGAAGACTCATATCAACATCGTTGTGATCGGACACGTGGACTCCGGCAAGTCGACCACTACAGGCCACCTCATCTATAAGTGCGGCGGCATCGACAAGCGAACCATCGAGAAGTTCGAGAAGGAGGCCCAAGAGATGGGCAAAGGCTCCTTCAAGTACGCCTGGGTAAGTACACATTGAGTGCGAGTTTAGTATTATTTACGGATGATGAGCCTAATTAAAACGATTCCGATGATCTAATTTCTTTATTTTAGAATATCCTTTGCACTATTTAAAATTGTTAAGATATTCGTCTGCAATATTAGTGTTATGGTGAACATCAATAATCTTTTTACGAATCAGTTAGTTGCCCTATTTTCTATAGCCAATACATGACAGAAAGTTTAAAGGCGTAGTTACAAAAATAATCTAAAGACATTAATTACTTTTAGATTGACGTAGTTGATATTCAATGTTCGCATAATATTTAAGTGCACTTTCTTGCCTGTGCATTATTAAAGTCAAAGCGCCTAACGTTATTCAGTAGCAAAGTTGGAGCAAGGCACGCGCGCTACTGCGGTGCTGCAATATCCTCCGCTAACTAATTTACCTATAGGAAATTGACGCTGGTAAAGGAAATTTAAAGCAACAAAATTATTGCATTTGATATGCAGGCTTTTTTGCGTGGTTTTAAATCAATTTACAACTATGTTATAACATAAAGTGCTTATGTAATGTTAAACATTTGTTTTGAAGCAATTTTCTTTATTTTTGTTTTGATATTTGTAAAATCGAATGCAAACAATTGCCATGTTTTAAACGCTTGAAAGTATTCTCTTATTGATGTTTTATCATGGATTACTTCGAATATAATTGTATTATATAATTAAGTAAATAAATGTTAACACCAAAGGTACTGGACAAGCTGAAGGCGGAGCGCGAGCGCGGCATCACCATTGACATCGCGCTCTGGAAGTTCGAGACGGCCAAGTACTACGTCACCATCATCGACGCGCCTGGCCATAGGGACTTTATTAAGAACATGATTACCGGCACCTCGCAGGTGAGATATGCCCCCCTACCTACATATGTACGTACATACGCCCCGACTTATCAAATGTATGGGACTCCAGCGTAAATTTAGAAAAGAAATTATTGAACTACATCAAAAAATCACTTGTGATCATTCAATAGAAACTAGAAATAGGTAATTAGTTTGTTTTAAACATAACATATGTTTATTCCATAATATTAAAATTGAAACTGTAAAGACAACTCAGCTCAGCTGAGAAATAAATCGTACAGGTAACAAACAAATGTGCTACTATATCCTAGATAAGGTACAGGCAGATTTATATTATATAAAGGCACGCGACGTTACGCAACATTATAAATTTTAGAAGTCTGACGAATTCATTTGTTAACAGAAGTTATTTTAAACAGAAGTTTTGCGCATTATTTAATTACATTACTACCTTTTGCAATACTTTGGAATAATTTCTCGGTGGCTTTTTACTTTTCTATGCTTAATATTCCATGTTTAATATTGAGAGCAGGCTAAGAGAGCTATAAATATTTCAATAAAATGTTTAACGTAAAATTAACAACGTATATAATTTTCTTATCGACACCATTTATACGTTAAATATGTATGTATACATAAAATCATGTTTTTCAAAATCAAATAAAACCTTTAATATTTGGAACTCGATGGGGCAATATAAATGAGTTGTACTATCGTTTGGTACATGAGGGATGAGAATGGGGAATGTGTGTGCAGGCGGACTGCGCCGTGCTGATCGTGGCGGCCGGCACGGGCGAGTTCGAGGCGGGCATCAGCAAGAACGGGCAGACGCGCGAGCACGCGCTGCTCGCCTTCACGCTGGGCGTCAAGCAGCTCATCGTGGGCGTCAACAAGATGGACTCCACCGAGCCGCCCTACCATGAGGCGCGCTACGAGGAGATCAAGAAGGAAGTGTCTTCCTACATCAAGAAGATTGGTGAGCGACACGCAATATTTTTTTAATGATGTATTTACAATTCTTTGTAAATGTGTTTTGCGTTTAGGATACAATCCGGCGACCGTGGCGTTCGTGCCAATCTCTGGTTGGCACGGCGACAACATGCTGGAGCCCTCCGACAAGATGCCCTGGTTCAAGGGGTGGACCATCGACCGCAAGGACGGCAAGGTTGAGGGCAAGTGCCTCATTGAGGTAAGATGCCGCCACCGACTAAATATTTAAGTATTTTTTAAAATGTTGGATGTACCTATTGACAATGGTGATGGTGTCAGGCTCTGGACGCTATCCAGCCTCCGTCGCGGCCGACTGAGAAGCCGCTGCGGCTGCCGCTGCAGGACGTCTACAAGATCGGCGGCATCGGCACCGTGCCCGTCGGCCGCGTAGAGACCGGCATCCTCAAGCCGGGTGAGCCATACCGTGCACATATACACATAGCAGATTGTGTCCATGAATTGTACTAAGGCAAGTTGTTTGTGCAGGTATGGTGGTTGTGTTTGCTCCGGCCGCAATCACCACCGAGGTGAAGTCAGTGGAGATGCACCACGAGGCGCTGCCCGAGGCCATGCCCGGAGACAACGTTGGCTTCAACGTCAAGGTATTAGTCAATTTTAGTGATCCAACCAACCTATTATTTAGTTCTAACAATCATACGTTTAAAACATTGTAGCCCATATAAACTGGTGTAAAAAATATAATATTTTAGTCAATGTCCAAAAATTTAAATAAATATTCATTAAATTACAATTTTTTTGTTGTCCGATTTTGGTGATTATAGTTAAACTTACTTTCAGAACGTTTCGGTGAAGGAATTGCGTCGCGGATACGTCGCCGGAGACTCCAAGAACTCTCCACCCAAGGGCGCCTCCGATTTTACAGCTCAGGTACAAAACGATTTTAAAAGAGATGATTATATTTGTTTTTTTACAATGACAAGAAGATATTGAGGTTAACACATTGATTGCAATGCGGCAGGTGATCGTGCTGAACCACCCGGGCCAGATCAGCAACGGGTACACGCCGGTGTTGGACTGCCACACGGCGCACATCGCCTGCAAGTTCGCAGAGATCAAGGAGAAGTGCGACCGCCGCACCGGTGAGGCAACTCGCCCACAACACGATACACGACACACGACACACCGCATGCTCCTATATAGAAATGATATTGTTTGCAAGTGTAGGTAAGACGACGGAGGTGGAGCCAAAGTCGATCAAGTCCGGGGACGCGGCCATCGTGACGCTGGTGCCCACCAAGGCGCTGTGCGTCGAGTCGTTCCAGGAGTTCCCGCCGCTCGGCCGCTTCGCCGTGCGCGACATGCGTCAGACCGTCGCCGTCGGCGTCATTAAGGTAACCTCGCGAGTGGCGTCGCCAAATTGAAACCTATCACTGGGCAGATTACTGCATCGATTACACTCGTAACTGCTTCTTTGTTTCAGAGCGTGACGTTCAAGGAGGTAACCACGGGTAAAGTCACCAAGGCCGCCGAGAAGGCGCAGAAGAAGAAATAACTATGGGGCACATCAATCATTGTGCTGCAGCCGGTAGCGATCGCCTGCAACATTACGGCCGCGCCCCGCCCCCGCCCCTCCCCGCCGCCCCCCGCGGTGCCCCCCGCGGTGCCCCGGGCAGCGGGGCGCGCGGGGCGCGCGGGCGGCGGCGCGAGGCGAGCAGTTGATCGCTCCGGCGCACCGGTCATCGCCGAGCCCCCACTATCGTTGTCGTGTCCCCATGTCAATAATCATAGCTTCTTCACTGGTGACATCACCGCCCCCCGTATTACGTGCATTTATCGTAGCGAGATGTGTTTAAAGTTAATTCGTTTTAGTTACGCTTATGTGTTAAGTTTATGTATTTGTGATTACTTTAGTCGTAAGTTACTCGCCAAGTTTGAGTTCCCGCACTTAAAAGCTCGTTACGTTTTGTTTTTTCATCGCAAAGAGTTTAGGAGGAAAGGCAACGGCGCGATTGTTGGATTTTTAAACCGTTTCACTTGGTCGTGTTCGTTCACTCGTTACCTTGTCTAAAATTATTGATCGATTATGAATGCTTGGTTTCACTATATTTCTTTATATGTTTAATTTCATTTCGTTATTTGGTAACTTCAACTTCTGTAATTTTCTCTTTATTTTAAAAAATAAATTTCAAAGATGTTAACAATACTTTTTAAGAGCGTTATTTTCTTACGGTAGAGGATATGTAGGGTTTTAAGAGTAAAGCAAAACATCAGAGTGTATAAAATGAGGGACGGTTTAGAACCGACTCCCTTTAGTTGAATTAGCAGTACGATTATAAACGTTGAAAACGTTGGTTAAAAAATTGTGAAGTACGAGTAAAGAGTAGGCAACGTAATTTTTGTTCCTAGCTTGTTTCTTGGCAAAACTAAATTTGTTTGGCATTGCAATTTTATCTCAGTGTAAAGGTTTAAACATTCAATTGAAATAGGCCGTATTTAGGTGGTTTTATATTATATATTTCATAGGTATGATAAAACTTGAAACTCATTTTAAGCTAAATGTATCTTTGTAATTTTTTCAATGATTTTGTAAAGACCTTAATCCTGATAAAACCAATAAAGAAGCTACTGGTAAACTATTGTTTTATGTTCACCTACTTTTACTTTTGTTTTATAACAATTCCACCTCTTCATGAGAAAAAAGGCATTAAAATAACAAACAAGCCCATATATGGGGGCTTGCGAGACGAGTGAAATTTTAGTCTCAGGCTCAAAGAACTAAAGTAAGGTCGCAGTTTCATTAGTCGAAATGTACGCATACAGCCCCCCAGACAATGTTCATTCGCTCCAAAGCGATTCTATCTCGAACTTCAAAAATGTGTATACTATCTTTCGAAATGCTATATGCTCGTCCCCTAATTTTCCTATATATTTTGACACATTTGGTCAATTCCCTTCCCTTAGCTTGCTACATATATGTAATCTATGATTCCCTTTGTGATATTACTAATCGAGTGTTACATTGTCTACAGGCTCATTCTAATTTATTTATGAGAATGATCGGTCTTTGTAAAGGAAGCTTCGTGCGGGGAGACAGTTTAGTAGGTATAATGCAAGATAAGGAGTGTAATAATTAGAAGACTAATAATCAATAGTAAATAATAGACCAATGCAAAACGTTGTCGCACGTGACCACTATGGCATGCGTTAACCGGAAATCTCTCGCACCAAGCATGCGGGCGCAAACGACAAACAAAACTGCGCTCTTAGTAGCACAAGTATAAAACTATTACTTACCAACATTCATTTAAATGCATTTAAAGGATAAATCGGAAGAGAATAGAATATAAAACCTGTTCAAAGTTATCAGAATTAGGATTCTTATAACTTTGTTATAGGTAACAAGGGCGTAGCCATTTAAATTTCAAAATTTTACATCTACGACAATTTAACAAGCCAATAATCATTTAAAAATTAAATCCAGGTAAAAGAGTATAATAAATTTCCCTTCAGATTGACTTTAATTAACACAACATTATTACAAAATCAAAAATTACACCATACTTACAAAAATACTTTGACAACTCGACAACTATAATACTCGTACAGGTTGGGTTAAATTTGAATAAAATGTTTGAAATTAATTAAAAAATTTCGCACAAAGAATCTATTGTCTACCGTTGTAACGTTTTTTCCTAGCCTTTTCCCCCGTTTCCAAAACTTTTGTTTATTTCCAAATTACCATAGACATTTTTTTCAGTTTGAACCAGGAATTCAACGCAATTAAAAAAGTTGTCAAAATGACACCTGGATGTCAAAATATATTTTTGACAGTTGACATGAACGGAATGTACCGAGAGCTGTCAGGCCATCGCAATCTCAATCTGACAATTACTTTGAATGTATTGGGTGATTATAGACTGGTTTTGCCCCTTCCTGTGCCGATATTTACGCTACTAGGCTGTATCTGCGATAACGAAACATGATGACGTGTGCATGGCCGTAAGTGAAAGTATTTTATTAGTGGTAGGAGCTATTCGAAGGTCTTCGATATCAGTTACACGTTGTATTGCTCACAGTCCACTGTCGATCGTGGTTTCGTGCACTCGAGTCAACGGTTTCGCTCTACTTCGTTAACGATGTGTGGAATATTCGCCTATATTAATCACCTTACACCTAAAACGCGCCGAGAAATTTTGGAATTACTCGTGAACGGCCTTAAACGTTTGGAATACCGTGGATATGATTCTGCCGGCGTCGCTGTTGATGCTGTCGATGAAAAAGATATTGCGGTTATTAAAAGAAGCGGGAAAGTAGCGGCACTCGAAGAATTGCTGCAGGAGCGCAGTGTTGAATTGGGTGTGGATGAAAGTGTCGAGTCTCATTGTGGCATTGCACACACCCGTTGGGCCACTCATGGAGAACCGAGTGCCATCAATTCGCATCCCCAACGCTCCGGAGAGGACAATGCGTTTGTTGTCATTCATAATGGAATTATAACTAACTACAAAGCTGTAAAAACGTTCCTTGAGAACAAGGGCTATAGTTTTGAATCGCAGACTGACACTGAAGCAATTGCAAAATTAGTTCATCACATCTACAATCAGCACAAGGACTACAGCTTCCAAGAATTAGTGGAACAGGTAATTCAACAACTTGAAGGTGCTTTTGCTTTGTGCTTTAAGTCACGATACTTTCCTAATGAGTGTGTTGCCACAAGACGTGGTAGCCCTTTACTTGTTGGAATCAAGACACGTCGCCGGCTCTCAAGTGATCATGTCCCTATTATGTATACCAACAATAAAGCTACCAGAGGAGTTGTACCTTCTGTACCTCGTGTCAACAGCCATGCGCACTTTGAGCCAGAGGAAGAAAGAGATGTGGAGTATTTCTTTGCATCAGATGCCTCAGCAGTCATTGAACACACAAATAAAGTGCTTTATTTTGAAGATGATGATGTTGCTCATATTAAAGATGGTGTCCTTAGCATTCACCGCATGTCAACAAGCAGCAATGATCCACATCAAAGAGAAATATTTACATTGAAATTAGAGCTGCAACAAATTATGAAAGGAAACTATGAATATTTTATGCAAAAAGAAATTTTTGAGCAATCTGAATCTATTGTGAATACTATGAGAGGACGTTTGAATTTTGCAGACGGCACTGTAACCCTTGGAGGTATTAAAGATTATGTCCCAGAGATTAAACGTTGCAGACGACTTATGTTGATAGGATGTGGTACTAGTTACCACAGTGCGGTGGCTACTCGTCAGCTTTTAGAGGAATTAACTGAGCTCCCGGTAATGGTAGAGTTAGCTTCAGACTTCTTGGATAGAAACACCCCAGTTTTCAGAGATGATGTATGTTTCTTCATATCACAATCAGGAGAGACAGCTGATACTTTAATGGCTTTACGTTACTGTAAACGTCATGGCGCTCTTATTGTTGGTATCACAAACACTGTTGGTAGTTCTATATGCCGTGAATCACATTGTGGTGTTCACATCAATGCTGGGCCTGAAATTGGTGTAGCCTCAACGAAGGCTTATACTTCACAGTTTGTGTCCCTTGTTATGTTTGCCCTTGTGATAAGTGAAGATCGTATTTCTTTGCAAAAGAGGAGAGCGGACATAATTGCTGGATTACATGAGTTGGATACAAAGATTAAACAGGTATTAGCTTTAGATGACAAAGTGAAAGCTTTAGCTGAGGACCTTTATCGCCAACGATCATTACTTATCATGGGTCGAGGATACAACTTTGCCACCTGTTTGGAAGGTGCTTTAAAAGTTAAAGAATTAACATACATGCACAGTGAAGGCATTATGGCTGGAGAATTGAAACATGGTCCTCTAGCTCTTATTGATGATTCCATGCCAGTCATGATGATAGTTATGCGTGATCCAGTATACATTAAATGCATGAATGCCCTGCAACAAGTTACAGCACGTCAAGGTCGACCTATTGTCGTCTGCGAGGAGGGTGATAAAGAAACTATGGATCTTGCTTCACGGTACCTTGAGGTACCCAAAACCGTAGACTGTTTACAAGGTGTCCTTACTGTTATTCCTATGCAGTTGTTGGCCTATCACATAGCTGTGCTGCGAGAATGCAATGTTGACTGTCCAAGAAATCTTGCTAAGTCTGTTACTGTAGAGTAAACTTCTAAATGATTGATTACATGTGGGCGATCTCTTTTTTGCGTAAGATGTACATAGAATATTAAAAAAAAATCCTTTTATTTCATGTATTTACTGTAGTAATTAAATATCAGGAATTGCTTAGAAAATCTAAGAATGCAAAAAAAATTACACATATATACTATTAGCGTAAGTGACAAAATCTATCATTATTAAACATTCCACTGTTGTTATTTAAACAACATTCCATGTTTAATATATTATGTTTGTGCATTAAGATATCAAGGTCAATTTACCATTCACTTAAACTATATTTAATATGAAATTCACAACTTTATAAATTTGATCATTGTTACTTTTTGGCATTGAAAATTGTTTGAAGCAAACACTTTAAGATTTTTTTTTGTCCATTATTTCCATATTAAAAAAAAACCTTCACATAGTTCATTCAATACAATCATGACATAAGATAGAAATACTTATTTTTCTAACACAAATGTAAGTGAATAAGTCTTGTATATATACAATAGGTATTTTAGATTAACAATTTAAAGTAAATAAGCATTATTTACTGCCCTAGAATTATAATATACTCGAAACAATTATGTTACTATAATAAGCTATCAAAATTATTTTGTAAAAAGTATGTATGTAGATAATATTTTAAATTGACCATTGAAATGGAAATTAAACTACAAAAAACGAATCTGGATATTAGTGCTGCTTGTAAGTGGAAACAAGGAAATGTGTATGATAAAACACCACTCAATGTACTAATGTTATCTATATGAGATTATTTTTATTGTTATCCACTACAGAAATTACAGTATGTCGTGCATTTAAAATCAACTCTATTTTCCTTATGGTTTTGTTAAGTATTATAAATTGAATTAACAATACCATTTTAAGTAAGATGCATGTATCGGTAGGACCAATATACCACTTCATTGTCTTCTAAGCAAGGATGCATGATACAAGTGTAGAAAGCTTTTGCTTGTAAAGACTTATAACATTTTCATATCCATATTATCTCCTAAGTGAGTCGCTAGTCATACAAAATTACTGCTTGGGTTTCTTCGGCATTATTTGGAAGCATTTCAACATATCATTATATAACTATGTTCTTATACTTTAGAAACACACACATCTAAAGTGTCAAGGGATCAAGTATATTTTGGAGTATCATTGCAATTGAGAATTAGTCTTTGTAGTTTTTCTCTTCACCCTTTTTAGGAATTTATAGTTATTAGTTCAAAAATGGGAATTAAAGTAAGAAAACAGTCTGTAATCTAGATTCGGTAAATATGAATGAGATAAATATTATGTAGTTAAATCTTGATCCTTATGTACTTTTGATGCATGTATTTTTGCTTATTTTTATACACATGGCTTACTTATTGTTTAGAGTAGTTCAATCTTTTATGTGATAGTTATTTTGTTAAGTCAACAATGTTTTACGCACATCAACTAATACAGAAGTAGATTTTTTTTTTATTTAAAAATCATATATTATATTTTTTGTTCCTTAAAATTTATTGATGATCTGTGTAACAGATAATTATCAAAAGTTATTATTATTAAAATTTATATTTTAATTAGATCTTCATATTTTATAAATATATTCTTATTTGGAACTTTTGTGTTTTTTTTAATTTGTCCTCTTAATGTTTGGCCTAAACTTCGGTTCACTATTTACTTGTCATTAGAGCGAGATCGCTCGCAGATGCGATTATGTTAATTTTGATAATTTTCTATACATATATATTAATAAAGTTGGCGTTGCTCATAACAAAAAAATAGTTTCTAATTTTTTCTCTCTGTCTGTCCAAGGCCGCGATTGTTCCGCGGAATCTCTGGCACGGCTAGACCTATTCTAAAGATACGTGATGCACGCGGGTATATTATAGGCTACTTTTGTTTATTTTCCACAAGCGACCGTTTGTAATATACAATAAACTAGGATTTTACCGTGACTTCGTTTGCGCAGATTAAAAAAAATATGTTGGCTATAGCATCCGGTAATAGTGTCGCTTCCCAAAGGGCGAAGGAATTTTTCTAATCAGTTCATTAGTTTCGGAACCTATTCAATGCAAATAAAACAAACAAATCTTTTCTTTTTACAATATACATAAAAAAGAACAATCGATACAAACCAATGGTTAATCCAGTTACATAAATAGGCGATCGAAGTGGAAGGTAATAGTCATTGTAAAACCTGATAAGACTAGACGGGACTAGTATTTAAAAAAAAAAAATCAACCAATTCACAGCATTTATTATCTAAAAATGAAAGGCGAGCCCCCTAGCGGCCATGAAGGTTCTGTGACACAACACAGAATTGTGTAAATCACTTTATGCATAACTATGTATGAACAAATTGGAAAGGTGTTAAATTGTATTCAAATATAAATATGTTACTGTCTTTATATGAACAATACAAATATACTCGTAATAACAAAGTTGTCTCTTAAATATTCTTTTGAACGTTAATATTATGTTATGTTTTATGTTACAGTTTGAAAAAAGTTAAAATTAAATGTTAAGAAAGTCAATAGATACCAAATCCTACATTTTAAAAGTGATTACTATTTATAAAAGTTGCATAGTATCTTAAACCATTAATTAATGATAATGTAATTAAAATGTTGTAAATATTTTAAAATTAGAAGTAGTTAATATTAGTTGCGTCAGTGGCTTAGAAGTTTGGATTCGAATCCCGCTATATACCTATGTGTTTTTAGATTTTCATGTGTACACTTATCCGACGTTCTTACGGTCAAGGAAAACTTCGTGATGCAACCTGCACATATCTGCGCAGTAATTAAAAGGTCTGCATGAAGTCAACCAATCCGCAGTGGACTAGCGTGGTTGACTACGGTCTAGTCAATCCTAACTTAGGGTAGGCTGCAAGCCCCTCAGTGGGAACGAATAGCGAGCTGATGCGTATTAAAACAATAGAAGGCTGACTTGTGATCTGATAGGCCTGAAAGGAATTCTTGTATATTGTAACTTATTGGAGTGAAATCACTAGAAATGGGGTAAAATGTGAATTGTTTGATATTGTCATGGTTTGTAGCGTAAGACTGCGGTATTTAAACTGCAAAAGCTTAAATATTAAATATTGTTAATATTCATCAGCTCGCTATACATTAAGGGTTTTGGAGCCTACCCTAATAAGGTAAGGGTTACTAGGCCTTAGTCAACGCGCGGGTTGGATAACTTCAACCATATTTTTTAATTTCTTCGCTGATATGTGCAGGTTACATAACTATGTTTTCCTTCACCGTAAGAACGTCTGATAAATGTACATATGGAATTCGACATATTTGTACATGGTGGGTTTCGAACCCAGGATGCAGACAAGTCAAGTGCTTAACCCCTGAGTCACCGACGCTCTATATTGTTTAAATAACCTATATAGTAAATGATAAAATTTGAAACATGTATTTGTTTAAGTTTTCTGTGAATAATCCAACCAATAAAAAAACTAAATACATTTAATTACCAGAACCAATAATTCGCAGATACATTAAATTATCTATTAACATATTTGTGTTCAATTGATAAAAAATCATTTCATTTATATTCCTTATCTTATTAAGTCTTTTTGTACGTATTTGTTTATCCTTTTTGTTTTTCTTTGATATGATTCAATTTACTATAATGCTAAAAGCTTGTATTGAACAATAATTTATAAAGATAAGATATTTATTTCATTAAAAACGATTAAATCACTATGTCTATCATCCATTTCCAATAATTATTGCAATACCTACCCGTAAAGAAGGAAAAAAACACGTCAAAATACCATGGTTTGGCGACATACATCACGCTATTATGTATGTCATAGACCAGAGATGACAAATCAGTAGCTCGCGATTATGCACTACGAAAAAAAAAGTAGTAGTTACAAGTGAAGCGGACGCGAGTGGATCCTACGCTAAGGAATGTTCCCAATAATTGTTCTTTTTCTAATGTCTCTCCTTTACTGGGTTGGCCCTCAGCTCAGTGACCTATCCCTATCATGTGTCAAAAGATGTTCAACGCTGGCAATAGCTGTCCACTACCGGATATTTTTCAACCGCGACTTTCTTTTTACATTACAAAGTCAAAATTATTGAATGCCATTTCTATGGCCTCTTTAAACATTTCCTTACAAAAATGACACGTTGTAATGATGCGCCAACCCAGTTATAGACTAATTTTTTCAAATTTTCATCATCATCATCAAATTTTCGGTAAAAACCGCTTGTATAGACATGTTTATGTTAAAAATAGCTTTTTTAAAAGTTTAGTTACGTAAATAAATGTAATGATATCAATGTTACAATAAGAACAAACATTCGAACTTTATCATTTCTTTTTTTTTCGCTTTGAAATAACAGATATAACAATATGTTGCCCAGGAGATTAAGCAGTGTAAACCCAAGGTAAATAAATTACTATCCCGAAAAACAAACAATAAAGGTTTCTAAATAGATTTTAATATTTAGACGTTGTAAAGGTCACTTGTTATTCGCTATTTTAAATATTAACATTGCAAATGATGTCAGTTGATTCAAAATGTAATTTTAAATGCTAGTCGTTATACTATACGTCATACTCAGAGTCTTTAAATGGTCACTAAGAAACACCTTCTTGTTGGTTTGGTATGAAATCTGTACTAACAGACTACATTGGCGAGCGTAGCAAATTGATACAGAATTTTCAACCGTGATTATGGCAAACAAACAAGGCAAGGCAAGGCACGTAATCGCATATCTTTTATTTCTATGTACAAGTTATCGTAATGCAGCAAGTTATTGTAGTTAGGAAACCGGTGTAATTAAGTATAGATTGACTTGTGTTGACCTAAATATGACCTTCAACAATGCACTTTAGTGAGTGGCACATTCTTCGTGGTTCGTGGCGACGGCGCGCGCTCAAGTAATAAGTTAATAAGGTAACGGTGACCCAAGAAGCCTTGACGAATACTAATTAGCTAGTTTCGTATACCTTGACAATAGTCATATTTTCGATGTATTGAAAATAATAGTCATTTTTTCTTTTTGTATTGTAATTCATAACTAAGCAACAGTTACAATACCAAAAGAGTCATATTACAAACTATCGATTTAAATATATCAATCGATATAAAATAAGCCTCATTTTACATTTGACCTTATAAAAACAAGTTGATAAATACAGGAACACGATCCAATGATTTAATAAATATTTATAAAACAGTTTTTCAAATGTTGGAAACCTAAAGGTCACTTTAAAAGTGGTTAGACAACTTGGTCATAATAGAATTTATCAAGATTATTGTATTCTATTTTTTAATTTATTAAGTGTACTCCATAGTTACATCTGTTATTATTACTATTCATATTGCAGAAACACTAACAAAAACTTATTACAATCTCGGATTTCTATCAATAATTGAATTCCAAAGCTTTAAAGAAATAAAATCGAAATGAAAGAGGCTTAATTGGGCAGTGGAAACTCGACGAGTGTACTATACAAATGTTTATAAATTTCTTAATCGATGAAAAGAAGCTTCCGTTCGGCGGCTGGCAGATGGTGAATTCCCAAAAATACGGCAAATTCTTGGCTATAAATAAATTATCTATACTTTCGTAACATCAAGATGAAATCGAGATTTGACATTCTCTCAAAAAGTTCAAAATCTCCTTCATAATTAGAAATTGCATTTGTAACTTCTTTAGTTATTTCAAGAACTGGTGACCACATAATATCAGGCCTTAAGTTCGTTGGTCCTTTGCCCGCTATAAGAAAAATACTGAAACAAAAAAAAATCATACAGACGAATTAAGAACCACCTCCTTTTTGAAGTCGGTTAAAAGGTCGACCTCCATCGTTTGAATAAACCGACCCACACTTTAGTTCTTCAATACATATATGACGGTAGATAAGTAAATCAAAGTGCGTACTTAATATAATCTTGTACATTGTAACCGCATAAATATATTAAGATATTGATGGAGTATTATCAAGGGACATTACCGACTATCGCGTACACGTATCTTTTACAATTACACATCTTTTCTATATCTTTCATAAATTAAGATTATTCAAACTTATCTGTTAAATCTGCTTAGTAAATACATCATTATAATCATCAACTCACTATACGTCCCCCACTGAGGGACTTGGAGCCTATCCTGAGATAGGACTGACTAGGCCTTTAACAACCAAGCTGGCCCAGTGCAGGTTGCTTGACTTCACACAAACCTTTGAATTTTTTGCAGATATATGCAGGTTCCATCACGGTGTTTTCATTCAACGTAAAAACGTCGGATAAATATAATATGAAAGTCGGAAATCTAAAAACACATTGGTATATGGCAGGATTCGAACACAGGACCTACAGATTGCAAGTCAAGTGCTTAAATTCTAAGCCACAGACGCTCTTGCATATATATAAACTGGGAAATAGTAACCACATAACCTTAAATATTTTTTGTGCTCAAGAAAAAATAGCCGATGTTCTTAAGTCTGTTTTATTAGAACGAGTACTTGGTTAATCTGACTCTTACCTGCAATATAGATATATGGAATACAAAAAACACATTGCGCATAATGTCGTTCACAAAACACAACCATTTTGATTATCCATTAAGTCGATTTATACTTTGATCACCTTTAATAAATCACACAGGTGAACAAAGAGATCAAAACTAGAAAATTGTCGTAAAATCCGAACTTTATGTTCGAAAGGAACAATATTAATCATACAAATATTAAAAAAAATGTTGTGACGACAATTTTTTATGTGGTTTATAGATAATAATTATAGATTATCTTGTAGTCTGCAGCTGCGTCCTTGTAGTCTGTTTATGTCTTATTTGAACAGAAAGTATAGAAACAATAACAAGTCTCAAACAATTGAAGTATTTACGTGTAGAGGCACTCGATCGATATCTTATAATCTCAACCGATAAAATCTCAAGATCAAAGCACTTCTGCTTCGCGGCGATCAGACGCCCCTTCAGCGATAAAAAAAAAACATTTATATTGATTTTCGTAGATTAAGTATAATCTAATCTATTGCAATATGAAACTGTTTTAAATTCCTAGTATGGTGAATACGCATAAACATTGATTCAAATTTTTTATCCCAGTATTACCATTATCTGATGGTACGGTAAAGCTCCCGCCGATCCGAGTACAGTACAGTATCATATTACCAGGAGATTACTAGTTAATAAATTCCCAATCCGGTAATAATAACGAAAAAACGGCCCGAGCCGAGGCTCCCGAGGGAGCCCTCGAGCTAAGTTACTCTTAAACGAGGTTTAGGTTAAGCGCCATCTACGCTCGGCCACCTTAAGCCTGGTGAAGCTGTAAATGCCTCTTCGAGGCAAACAGTGACTATCCAGTCACAAAAAAATAGTTAATAAAAATTAAAATTATAATGAAAAAAAAATCTACTATTATATTTTAATAGACATGTTATAGCTTCGTGCTATCAGTTAAAAAATAAACGAGAAATACATTTCAGATGTAAAACACTATTTTTAGATCCCAAGTAAATCTTTTAGTACCTTACATATTCCCTGTCACTCGCAGTCCTTGGCTGTAGACACAACATGGAACATCCTACGCGTAAAGCGTAAATGTACCGTACATTGACCTCAGCATTGACTAAACATAATGTTATGTATTCTACATACCTTTAATTTCGTAAATTGCAGTTACCTCCATGTAGACAGTTCCCGATAATTAGAGGACGATTCAGTCTGGAGCTGTTTAGGCTTCAATAAGATTAGAAATAAGTTTAGACCTATAGCTTTTACACATGTTTCACATGGATAAAGTGAAAATCATTGTATTAAATTGTACACTCGAAGAGATAATCTATACTATGCAAATTATACGAGGGTGAATCAAAAAGTTCTTAGAAGTGCATATATATGAAACCTTTTTGGATCAAGTCCGATATTCAAATTAAAGAGTGTCTATCACACTATATTTATGCAGACTGTCACTTGTTTTTGTCAGTTCGTTCGCATG
>JAAOEG020000023.1:3791112-3817807 GCA_011763625.2 Papilio bianor | reverse complement strand
TAATCTTTTGATATCTCCTAAACTATTGGTCAGAATGACATAGTTCCAAGGGCAATTATAATCTACGTTAAATTTTCTTATTTATCGGCATATTTATTTGGATAAGGATTCATACCGAACACGAATAATAGCATCGTAAATGGCGCAAGCGTTTTAAGTTGTAAAAAATGGTTAGTGCTGGACAATCTTAAAAGATATTTAGATATATGCCATCGCGGACTTTATTATAGCTTATTTAAAGAGCTATAATTCTTTCATACATCATTTTAATGTAGGGTGTATAGTTTCGGCGCCGTAACGCATGTAAGCAAAATTGTCCTTTATTTTCGTCGCGCATTTTTAAGGAAAACTCAAAATCTACCCGGTAGTTTTTAAGTTTAAAAATTAACTAAAAAAAAAATGTGACCCACCTGCAAGCATTTCCTGTCGATTATAAAAAGAATTATCAAAATCGGATCACGTACGGCGAAGATACGTGGTAACACACATAAAACCAAACATACAGACGAATTGAGAACCACCTCCTTTTTGAAGTCGGTTAAAAAGACAGAGAACATACGACTTAAAATCGATTTACCCTTTCTCAAAATAAAAAAATGAATAACAGAAAAAGTAACGACTTTTAAACGAAAATTCTTTTTTCTTAACCATTCTTCAAATTATTGTTGAACAATAAATAAAGTTTGAAACGTCTAAGTCCATTGTTACTATAATTAAGAAAGAAAACTACCGATTGAAAATCAATTATCCATTTCTTAAAATAATAAAAATGTTTTTACGAAGAAAGTATTAAGTCTCATACAAAATTTATTTTCTCTTAAACTCCCTCAAACGATTTGCTTAAACAGAAAAGTTAACAAAATTAAGTGTAGGGGCCACTTCACGGAGGTGGTTCTTTTTACCTCCGTGAAGTTGGCCCCCACACTTTGGTTTTTTTTTCTTTTTTTATGCAAATCGTTTGAGAATCGTTTGAGAGGATTTGAGAGAAAAGAAATTTCGTTTGAGAGTTAGTAAAATTTTCCGTAAAATCATTTTTAATTTTATAAGAAATTGAAAATCGATTCTAAATCGGAACTTGTCTTTTTAATTATGGTCACAATGGACATAGACGTTTGAAACTTTTATTATAGTTTAAGAATCGTTTGAGAATGATAAAAAAGAAAGAATTTTCGTTTGAGAGTTGTTACTTCTTCTGAAATAATTTTTTAAATTTTCGGTAAAGTTATATCGATTTGAATTCGGCAATTTTCTTCGTGAAATTTGGTAACAATGGACATAGACGTTTGAAACTTTTATTATAGTTTAAGAATCGTTTGAGAATAATTCTAAGAGAATAATAAAGAAAAAACAATCTTCGTTTGAGAGTTGCTACTTTTTCTGTAATACATTTTTAAATTTTCGGTAAGGATTTATCGATTTGAATTCGGCAATTTTCTTTGTGAAATTTGGTAACAATGCACTTAGACGTTTGTAACTTTTATCATAGTTAAAGAATCGTTTGAGAATGATAAAGAAATTAATAAAATTATTAAATATTGATAAAGAAATAATAGAAATTTTGCGAAAAATGATCTATATGCAACTTTCCAGAAATTGGTTAAATAAAGTTAAATTAGATAAAGTTTAAACAAAAGGATTTTATTATCATAGACATGAATACAAAAAGATGGCGCGTAACCAAAAAATGTGACGGTAAATTTTTTTCCAACGCCGATAAAGAAGTTTCACTTCAAAAAAAATCTTGTATGACAATACCTACGTGTACTCAGTCTAATTAAACTTAGTATTCCACCAAGATCTATAGTAACTTTCCGGTGCCATCTAGCGGTATGCAACAGAAATCATAGATTTACAGTTTTTTTTCTCCAATAATATTTGTTGGAGTGGCCATCTATTGTAGGTGGAGGTAATAAATAGTTTTAAAAACAAGCATAGACACCTGACACCGAAATGGCCATTTTTTTAATATGCTTTCAAAAACAAATTCAAAATTTCTGAGATTACTCTCACGTCTAGGATTGCCCTGTTTTAGAAATTATTTATATTACGCTTTTTGTACTTTTGCATAATATTAAGTGAATTTTATTACTCACTTTTTCAACATTTGAAAACTTTATGAACCAAATTAAATGCAGAGAACTGATCGCCAACCTTCGCTAGTCGGAGAGGCACCTCAAGAAGAAGAAGATGAACCAAATAATTTGTTGTTGACATTAATATGACTTGTATCGTCTCAGAGACTCTCCGTTCATGTAGTAGTAATTTTTTAGTAAAAGACAAGGAAAACGTATATTTGCTATCGAATTTCTAAAAATTGGTTTGTATTGAATAAAATTTAAATTAGCTGAAAACCCGTTCGAAAAATGCAGTGTTCAAATTCGCCAAATTCCAAAGTTAATCTTTCAAATCGATATAACCTTATCGAAAATAAAAAAAATTATTACAGAAAAAGTAACAACTCTCAAACGAAAATTCTTTTTTCTTTATTATACTCAAACGATTCTTGAACTATGATGAAAGTTTCAAACGTCTAAGTCCATTGTTACCAAATTTCAGAAGAAAATTGCCAAATTCAAATCGATATAACCTTATCGAAAATTTAAAAATTTATTACAGAAAAAGTAACGAGTCTCAAACGAAAATTCTTTTTTCCTTATCATTCTCAAACGATTATTTAACTATGATGAAAGTTTCAAACGTCTAAGTTCATTGTTACCCTAATTAAAAAGACAAGTTCCGATTCAGAATCGATTTACAATTTCTTACAAAATTAAAAATGTTTTTACGGAGAAAGTATTAACTCTCACACGAAACTTCTTTTCTCTCAAACTCTCTCAAACGAATTCTGAATCGATTGGCATAAAGAAAGTAAAAAAAATACATGGGGGGGGCCAATTTCACATCGAAAATGAAAAATGATTTTACGGAAAAAGTACCAGCCTCAAATGAAATTTCTTTTCTCTCAAATCCTCTCACACGATTTACATAAAAAAAAGAAAAAAAATCAAACTGTGGGGCCAACTTCACTTTTTGGTCACTGGTGCTAAGCAAAGACTATATTAACATTGTATTAACTTGCTACGTTGTTGCTCTTTGATTATTAGCGTGGGATTCGCCATTTTATAGACGGTCTTTTTTATAAGGCGGTGATAATACAGGGAACTAAGAATAGTAAATAATAAAAACCACAAAAATGAATGTTAAAAGTGATACTTTCAATGAAGATATATTTGATTACATTAAAGTAAGTGAAGATGAAGATGACATTAACGCAGTTGAAATTCCGTGTGAGCATGATGGCACTCTTCTCCTTACAACGCTTGTAGCGCAGTTCCCAGGTGCGTGTGGCCTTAAATATCGACACCCTGAAACGAAGTCTATCAGAGGTATCAGACTTAACGATGGAAAACTGCATCCCCCAACAGAAGCCGGATGGGGAAAAAACTTGTATATTTGTGTATTTCCTAAAGAAAACAAGCGTAAGATGGATGATGTATCATCGGAAAATTCAGCAGCAAAAACCAAACGATTAGAGAAAAAACTAACTTGTTCTGATTTAATTTGTCTCGGCTTGCCGTGGAAGTCAACAGAAGAAACCATAAAACAATACTTCGAACAATTTGGTGAAGTTGTAATGGTTCAGCTAAAAAAAGATAAGAATGGTTCTTTTAAAGGTTTCGGCTTTATACGTTTTGCCACGTATGCTTCACAAATGAGAGCCTTAGCACAAAGGCATAACATTGACGGCCGTTGGGTTGATGTGCGCATCCCTAACTCCAAAGAGGGTGTAGTTCCACAGATGCCATGTAAAGTTTTTGTGGGCCGGTGTACTGAAGATATGACAGCAGATGATTTACGAGAATATTTTTCTAGCTTTGGAGAAGTTACAGATGTATTTGTACCACGTCCATTTAGGGCATTTGGGTTTGTAACATTCTTAGATCCAGAAGTTGCACAAAGCTTGTGTGGCGAAGATCATGTAATCAAAGGTGCTTCTGTGTCAGTGTCAAGTGCAGCTCCCAAAATCAAAAACAAGTCTAATCAAAACTGGAAAGAAGACTCATATGGACCAAATTGGGATGGAAATCGATCAGGCCCTTCCGGCGGCCCTAACAATGGAGGTAATAGTAACATAGATTCTCTTAACATGCAAAATTTGGGGATCAACCCTAATGGTGGAGGGCCACCTGCTAATTTTAATTTACCAATAAGTCTTGTTGCTGCGGCCCTTAATCAAGCGGGATGGGGTGGATTTTTAGGCGGTCCTGGTAATTCTGGACATAACAACTGGCAAGGTGGGCCACCTCAAGGCAACTCTGGCAAACATTGGAATAACAACCAAAACTGGGGTCCAAATGGACCACCACAACCATGGAATCATGGTGGTCCAGGTTGGAATGGTAAAGGCAACTGGAACCAAGGAAACTGGTCAAATGGACAAGGCAATTGGGGAGGTAACACTGGGGGAGGTTCTGGCCAGTCTGGTTCGGGTAGTGGATGGAATAACAACAAGCCCCAAACGTGAGGTGAGACTTCCCTAAGGCATTAGTACCAGAGATGTTTGTATGATAAGATGTATTTTAAGTAAATAGTAATATAAAGTGATAGCTTTATCACATCTCCACATACATTTTTATTTTCTTACATAATAAAATTGTCTGCATAAAATAAGTTGATAAACAAAGTGTGTTATTTTGTGATGTATGATGAGGGACTTTAGATAAATAAAGATGTATGAAAAATGAGATGGATGTTTTAATTCTGTGAATCTAGGGTGGGAGGATCACAATTCTTATCTTAAGGTATGGTAGTAGTGTTGAAAGAAGTGCACTATAATTTGAATAAAACCCAACAAGTCTGAAAGTAAGTTCGCAATAATAATATGTTGGCCACTGGGTATGGAAGTTAACTTTTGTCAGTGAGTGTAGTCCAAATTGTAAATAGAAAAGGATGAGCAGATCCATGCTTTCTGAGTGAGTGAAGTGCAAGACGAGCCTGCTGCTTGCGTCCGTCTGCTGAGTATGAAGAGGGCTGCCTTTAAGCCTCTACAGCTACTTCAAAGTGGTGAGTGTGAATTGGAATGGTCAGTGATGTCTTTTTAAAAATATGTGTCTTAATATGTATCAGTAATTCTTCACTGACTGTAATCTCACCTTTGTTACTTATCCAAACTTGCTGAAGTTATATTATGTACTTCAATATTTGAAAGTATGCACCCCGGTATAGGAAAGTTATATATCTGTAAAGGAGTAATGAATTCAATTTGTTATTTATGTTGGAGTTTCAATTTTTAAAAACCACCCTTTAACAAAATTGTAATGTTATTTAATTTTTTTTCAGATTTAGTGAACTGTTATAGAAAAAGGTGATCCGTGAATCAGAAAAACCTTGAATGTATTTCATGGTTATATACACAGGTATTCTATTTATAATTTGGTATATAAAAGTAAACAAGATATATGCTGATTGCTGGATTCAATTTATAGGTCCATCTTATAAAGTACCAAATAAGCAAAATGCCCCTATAAACTTTCCTGGTACCAGCTTTTTGAAACTAAAGTGAAAGTACTTAAAGAATTTTTATGTTCCAATAGGATTATGGAATAACTAACACTCATTGATAAGTATCAATGTTAATCCAAATAGTAGTTCATAATTCTAAAGCCCAAGAGATTTACATATTGATTTTTAATTTTTTTTTTGATAATTCTGCATTTAATATGTAAGAGAGATGCATGAATACCCTTAACATTTTTAAATTAAATTTGAACCATGTTTAAAGCTAGCTAATGAAATGTTTAAGCTATAGATGATTTTTATCAAAATCTTTTATTTTTTTAACATATCAACCACTAATTATATGATTTTCAGATGGAGAGAAGTGACGTATTTTAGTTGAGGTTTAAATAATGAACTCCTAAAATTGTATTTGAAGAATTACTTTGCACAAAAAAATAACACTGATGTTTCTTTGAATAAAATGTTTATTTACACAGACAAATGTATTTTCTACAGAAACATTAATCACAACTAAACTCAGTTGCCACAAGTTTGGCAAAAATGGCAATTTGTAATACAACTTGTGGCATATCACAGCAAGCATTTATAAAAATAATCATTTATCTTCCTTGAAAAGTATAATCTTAAATAACATGTATGACTGGAAATTTAAAATATAATGCAAAACATTATTTTTGGAACCAATTGTTATTTTTTTTATATTTTATGATTTCATGTGACAACTCGAAATTAACCAATTGTTAACTACATAAGGACACAATAACTAACAGTAGTCTCATCATGTGTGTCTCTATGCAACTGTGGGTACCTGTCTACTGTTTTATAGATCCTGCTTCTAAATATTTTAGATAAAAGCAGTCAGTTTAAAAAATCTCATCCAATACTACAAGGGTTTATGAGCATCAGTAATTTTATGTTCTATCATTTGGGAAGTGATTGTCATGGGGATATCACATTGGGGAATAAATTTATGCACATTGTAGCATTTTCTATAACATGTAGATCAAATTTTCCTCAATAATTGCACTAATAATTTTATTGAAAAGAGATAAAGATTGCGATCTGTACACCACATCTGCATACACTGTCGATATCAATGCGACAATGTTATATTTTTAATCAGCTTCTGAAAGACGGGAAGGGCTTTAATTTGTTTGTATATTGCATTGAATGGATTCCATCGATGAATTTAGTCTTATTACCCTTGTCACATCAATAGTACAACATACAGTGCTACCGACTCACCTGGTGAATTCATCGTCATGCAAAACAATAAAGTAGCATGTAATGTTTTAATGTTGTAACAAGTACACTAGCTGTGTTTTATCAAATCCCCGGTAATTCTGTTAAATGATAATTTTTATTATTGATTGATTGATTGACTTTTATTATGTTATCGACTCAAATTTTAGATAGTATGTTGTTACCTCATAAACATTGCCTACCTACGGGCTCGAGCCTATTCTACCTGACTAGGCCTTGGCTTTTCCGAAATCGACAGTTACGTTGGGTTTGAAAAATTCAATACTACATGAATTATTACTGTAACCCATGAAAGCATGTTATGATTTTCGCGATAAGGAGCACATAATACTGAACAATTTAACGGTTGGTATAGCTGCCATCTCAAGTCATATATCAAAATATTAAACATATCTAAGTCAGTAAATGGGCTTTCTAGAATTATTTGAAGTTCGAAAGAAAGGAGTATTAGAATTGACATAATTTTTCTTGGCCTATAAAAGACGTATACGTAAAAATATTTTTATCGTAAAATATAAACATTAAAAATCAATCTTAAAAAGAATGCTACCTGTGAAGAAATTTGTTTGTGGCTTGAATTAAATCAATAATACTAAATTAGCAACGTGTTTTGTTGGATTACACAAAATTAAGGGGACATTTAGGATTTCATTTCCTATTTTTAAAGTCAAAAGTTTTACAAGAATTAAAGTTTAAAACTTACTATACGTGAGTTCGTACAAATTCCTTTTGAACACACAAATTTTCAACTTCTATAAATTTTACAACATAATTAATCATAAAGTACTCATACTTGGATCGTCTACTTATAGTGGTGCTGTTGTCTCAGTATTTAATATTTAGGCAAGAGATCAGCCATTAAATGTAATTTATAAATTGTCAAATCAATGATAATAAAATCTTTTGAGACACAATGTTGTTCTTCTACACACAAGTGAATGAGTATAATGTACAGACAAATATCCCTGAAAGCACATTAAATAAAACTGGATTCTCATATATGACCAAAATTAATACCAATTGATTTGTTAAAATTCAGTGACATTTTGCTCATACTTAAAAAAATTGCATTTTAAAGCATCCCCATTCTCCGAATATATATAAAAATTTAAAATTATTTTTTGGTGATTATACAAAAAATGCATAATATGAACGGCAGGATTATCGATACACAGTTATAATTACTAATGAGATAATTGAGTTTTTAGGGCATGATACATTTATGCAGTTCTAACACTAAACCTTTAGTTTTTTGGCGGGCCTGAGGGCGTAGGCGAGCGAGAGCTGGCGCTTGCTGGCGGCGCGATGCGGCTGCCGGCGCCCGTTCCACTCCGCCTCCATCTTCTGCGCGAGTTCGAAGTCGCTCTTCTCTTGTTCGATCAGTTTTTCAATCCTCAGTTGTTCCCGCAGTATAATCTTAACATCACAATTTTCCAATGGACTAGACAAGTTCTTTACAGCTAAATTTAATTTATTATTATTAATAGTTTCAGTAACTAGAGGTGGGCTATCAATCTCACTTTTCGTATTTGGTTTTTTTGAATAACTTCTCAAATAAACTTTTCTATCGGATGACACTTTCCTATCTTTAAGCTTTTTTTTCGGTGTAACTTCGTTTTCGTCCTTTGATATACTTCCCATTGAACGGGTGCGTCGTAAAGATTTTTCGGTGTTCAATTTTCTTATACCATCAACTTTCACTGCATGCTGTTTTCGTGTTGACGTGCTTCTTTTAATAGTGTTTAATTCATCCGGTGAGACACTTGGACTTACAATAATGTTTCTGTTTCGAGTCCTTGCTACACCTTTCTTGGGAGTTTCCTTTAAAGAAAAAAACACAAGATAATAATGTGTCAAATAAGGTAATACATTTGTGATAATAACAAAATACAGTGGTAGAGCCTGCATTTAACATCTTATGCACGATTTGGCCGGCTCATCCAGTGCAATAACGATCACACAAAAGACAGGCATGGTATTGCGTGTAGATGGCGGTGTCCATCCGCGAGTCTATGCGTGCCTCTGTAGCTCCCATAGTGGTAATGCTGAAACCGAATGACTCGTGGAGTAAGCCTAAACGACAAAAGATTCCGTTCTGGCAATGATCCCCTCCGCCGAAATCGTGGTACTTGGCTCTCGTACTACCGAGCACGAGGGGAGATCTGTCCAAGACTTTGCCTTGTCATATCTGATGATCTGACGCAACTGGTTACCTCGCCCACGCGAATCCCAGATGTGGAAGATCATACATCTTCCTTATTGGACCTTCTGCTGACCTCACATCCGCTCAGCTATATGGTATCTATCGACGACTCCTTAGGCTCGACGGACCACTGCCTGATGCGGACAACAATACCTATCTCGCATCGCCCATAGTTCTAATAGAATGGCGTTCCCCTAGTGTAGCACTACAGGTCGGCAGACTGGGATGAGATGCGATCCTTTTTTGCATCGAGCTGGATGACAACGGGGTTGTTGATTTTGTCACCGATGTGGTGGCTTCAGGGTTATTCCGTCTTCTGTCGTGCCCATCGGGGGCAGTCCTCGGCCCTGGTTAACCCTGTTTGGTAAACCCTGCGAATTAGCTGCACGCTAAAAGCTGGATCATTATCAACGGGTCCACACGTGGGCAAAAGAAGTACTCACAGTAAGGAGATCGCCTTTTATATTAACTATAACTATTATTCCATGTATGTATGTATACACGGAGTATGCAAAAAGCATTCCCCTCTGGAAAAAAAGTACATGTGCTCCTGAGTTGGCACTGGTTTTAATGCACCTGTTCCGGTTCTACTCCTTAGGCATTGTCCCGAAGTCATGGTAGACTGCCATAATCCATTGGATTCCAAAAAAAAGGCAATAGTTCGGATCCGTCCAATTACAGACCGACAGTCATGACTTTCGAAAACAAGGTAGTAAACTTGGAATGGAACCGATCATGAAATAGCGGGTATTTCATGATGATGAGGTACCTTGAGGAGCACTAGCTGATTAGCGATGGTCAGTCCGGTTTGCGTCAGTGTCTGTCGGCTGGTGACCTTTTTGCGTACCTCACGATTCAATGGTTGGAGGCACTTCAGGTCAAGGGGGAAGCCCTGGCGGTTAGTTTGGACGTGACCAAGGCCTTTGATCGGGTGTGGCACAAAGAAACTTCTGTCAAAGTTACCGTTCTACGGGCTGCCCGAGAAACTATGCGCTTGGATTGCCAGCTTTTTGACTGATCTGAAACCAATCAATGCTGGTTTCCCACAGGGTGTACTGTCTATATTTACTGTACTGTGTACTGTCGCCTCCCTATTTTTTTTTGCATATCAATCACAAGCTGCAAATTAGTAACATCCATTGTAATGCAGACAATAGCACGGGCCACTGCCAAGTCTCGAATTGGGGTCGCCAAATCTTGTTGACTTTAATTCCAAAAAGACACAAGTCTGCACCAACAACCGCTAAAAAACAACCAGTTGTCGTGTATCTTCGTTTGTAGGGCATTCCCCTGGTAGCCTCAGCCAGTATCAGTATTATCGGCGTTAACATATAGAATGACGTTCAGTTTCGTGGTCATTTGGAAGATAAAGCCAATCTGGCCTCTTTAAATCTGAGTGTGGCTGGCAGAGCAAAGCAGTCTTTCCAAGTGGGCCACCGCCTGCAGCTTTATAAAGCGCAATTTTGGCCCCAAATATAGTATACGGCTCGCATCTCTGAACTGGAGCACCCCATTAGGAGCTTCTTTCATTTGACCACATACAGCAAAGAGGGATTCAAATCAACCGAGCTCTTACTGATCGGCTCGACACTGGCTTTATTTATGGAGGGACATTAGCTAACTCTGCATTTTTTACCGTATATAATCACGAAGAGTGATCCGAAGAATTATTTGAAACAATTCCTGCCGGTGAAATTTGTCAACGGACGACTCGACAGACCACCAGGTACCACACCATCTTGGCTGGCAGTCGACAACCGTACGGTTTTCACAAAATATTTTTGGCTTGCAGGGCGCGTTGTGGAATGGTTTGACCTCGGCGGCGATTCCAAACCACTACGACTTAAGGTCCGACAAGAAAGGAGCGTATCACCTTCTCAAAGCCCGGCAACGCATCTGTAGTTCCTATTGCGAACGTCCATGGGCGTCAATGATCTCTTCAGTGTTCCAGTGCTCTTACGCGCTTCTTTAAAAAAAAAAACTGTTAGCTTATACATACCTTCTTTACTCTTAAAATGCTAAGCGCAATAACGAAAGCAGAAGGTAGTTTCTGCCCTAAAGATATATTTCTGAGGCGACACAAGCCTTCTAAATATTGATCTCGACTCGGGGGACCTCCCTGCTCCAGTGGAGTATTTTCTAGCTCCGCTCGCACGCTAGGTACGCGCAATGGAAAACTTTTATTAGAACTGAAACTAATAGAAAAAACCTGATGAAAAAACGTCTCTTTTTTAAATTAGCAATCTATCAGTATTGTGAAGTAATCTTCTAAATTTGGCAAGGTCACAAGTAGTTGCAACATAATACAATACAAAATCTAACTTACCTGGTGGGTGTTGATCCATCAATTGGTTTGAAGTAACATAATTCTTGCTGCATTGAATCAACACTGCCTGTTTCTAAATGTCTATTTTCTACATTATTTTTATGTTGCAATATTCCAGTATATGGCAGTGGAAGTGACACTAATAATGATTGTATCATACTTTTAGACTTTGAGGCATTTTTGTCTTGCTGTGGGTCAGTTTCTTTGTTACTACTAGAACTTTCTATAGGTTGTGTTGTCTGTAAACAAATAAATTAAATATGTGATATAAATATGGTTTTGAAAAAGTACAAATAATACAAATTGATTAGTAAGATTATGGTAAATACCTTTGTGGTATTTTCACCATTCTCTTTATTCCAAACACCAACACCGTTTTTAATTTTTCTTTCCAAAAAACTTTTAAGGAGCTTTCCATAGTTGGGAAGCATTTCCGGAGAGGGTCTACTGTTGGATTTATGTGAAGAGACTATCTGAGTAGTTCCATCATTGCTTTGATTGCCATCAGTTGCTAATGGACTCCTGTAATTTTAAATAACTAGTACATACCATTACAACCATCCTACCTAAACTTTTACATTTATTTCATTTATTCTGTCAACTGTGTCTGAATAGGAAACTAGTTGAACTTTATTTCATCTCTAAATATCATCCAATTTTATGGTATGGCCTTTGCCTCCTTAAAGCACAGTGAATTAAGTGTGATTGTTACTTATCTGTTATTATTACAAGTAGTTTAAAAATTACTGCTATAAAAACACATACGCCTTTACTGGTGCTTGTAATTTCGATAAATAGGAATCTATCTTTCTAGCCTTAAATCTTGGTTTTGTAGGAACATCTTTAGAACTTTGTCTGTGATTAATTTCAGGAACTGTAGCTTCTACAGCATGTTGTATTTGTTTAGCGAACATCTCATCTTGTTTTATCCGTTCCATATATCTTTGTTCAGCTTCTAGCTCTTCAGCTTGCAGTTTTCTGTAATTTATAATAATTTTTACCAATGCACAATTTTCAAAAATGTACAATTGTAACAATGTATTGCTAAATCTACAAATATAAATGTTTTTAAACTATCAATTGGAGAGGTACAGTAAAATTAAATAACAATATCATCCGACTTGAAATAAGGTTACAATTCCTTGACCACAAGCCAGTTTGTAGGCTGGTTTTAAAGTATAATTTAGTACACAAATTTAGTCAATTGTTATTTATACACATATAAAAAAATTAAAAACCCACTTAATGAGAAGTTCAGTTTCCACCAAATGTTTCTGTTCAAGTTTAAGACGTTCAGATCTCAATCGTTTCAATTCTGCTTCATATTCTATTCTAATTTCTCCCGGTGCACTCAATCGCGGTATTGGTATTTCTGGAATAGGTACAAATATTGTCATTACTCATTTTGCCCACAACCCTAAAATCATAGTAGTAAATCATTAAAAATACACCAATTGCGGCTCTAACAATAAACCAAATATTATAACTTTAGTATATTTTCTACCGAACAACTTACCTTCGGGTATATTGACATCATCCCCGTTTATCTTTTTATCTACTTCATTTGAAAATTTATTTTTGATGTATTCCCAAAGTTGTAAATTAACTAAGTTCTTTTGTTTTGTTGCTGATCTTAGCCAAGCACCAATGCGTAAACGACATAGAGGACAACACAAAGAATTATTTTCTATGCTACCATTGAAACAACTTTGACAAAAATTATGATAACATGGTAACGTAACAGGTTCTACAAGTATAGAGTGGCAAATTGAACAAACAACATCATTAATTTCTAATTTCTCCAATTTTAGTAATTTATTTTCAATTTTAGACAGCCGCTTCTTTGACTTGGCCGCCATTTTTGACATTGTTTTTCCTTATTGTCTTTGATTACGTCCCTACTACAGAGCAAATAACCCTTATCCATAGACAATTAGAAAATACCACAGAAATCTAATTTTGATCTAAGCTAAGGTAGCTAAGCTAAATTAAGATTACTTAAAAGTCTATATATTCAGTCTTACAATGCTCAAGCGATTCAGTCCTTATTAGTTAGCCAACAAAATAATTATTTATCTTTGGACCGGTTTAATTTTGACTTTATAGAACTATTTATTTTAGGATTTTTTATAGTTTAAGATGTCACTTACCAAATATAAGAAATTGATAATGCTACTTAAAATCTTGTTTATTCTGAATATTACAAAAAACCGTTTACGGACAATTAATCTGATCCTTTGGCCATAAGTGAAACTAAATCATGATATGTCACTAACACTCTGCATAACGCTGCTTTCTATGTCCATGTCGTAGATTCATGTAGGTTTTACATACTTTCTGAGAAAACCAACGGATAGCAGCACATTTTTCACCGGGCTTTTAGACTACACCCTAAAATCTACACAATGAACGTTCTTAATCAAGAATTTATTTGGCGATTTTTAAAGTTCTTATGTTGGCAATGTCGATAATTACTTCAAATTTCAAGTTAGCCAACATTACAGACGTAGAAGCCATGTTGATATTTTCTTTCTTTTTTCGTCATGTACCGACTCACATGTATTTGAGAATGAAAAGCGATTACTAGTGGAATCACAAGAAATAAAATATGGTGGTTGTTGGAAGTTTTTAGATGGTGGTGTTCTTTTGTTCTGACAATTTTTGTGGTGGATTCTAATGTTGAAGTGCACATTGTACAATTACTAGAAACATAAGACAAAACGTCTTACGGAAATGTCTTCTATGCATTTTGTGGTTCATCCTTTGCCTGGGACAGAGGATCAATTGATAGACAGGTACGCCTATTCTATATTTTTGTGGACTCCATTACATATGTTTAAAGAATCCGACATATTCTATGCTTGATGATGAGTAGCACAAAAAGATTGATCGATAGCTGACAACAATACATTTCTTAACATTATGAAAGGGATTATAGTTTCTTTAAGCTTCTAGAAATATTTCGATCTGTTACTTCGCATAATGTCCAATGTAATTTTCAAAATTCTTTATAATCCATTAGATTATTTAGATCTCTAATGGCGTAATCTCAATCGACTTGACACGATGCCGTGATCAATTTGCGAACCCCAAATATCCTAGAAAATATTAAAACTATTTTGATATAATAAAATACTTGTAACATGTTGCGTTGTTGCCCATTATTTCTCCATCACCGACCATATAATTTACCCTTAGTCGGCCGATTTTGATTATTTAGTTTATGTAATAACTTGTATTCACAGTAATTGTATATTACTACATTATATATCTGTTCTTTATTTGAGATTTCGGATAGATATAGCAATAATATGAAAATAATTATTAATCTCTTAAAGGAAAATTTACCCTAAATCGTACATTATTTGAAAAAATTACCTACCTACATTAATTTTATTGATTACAACATAAGTTATCTGGAATATATACAATGTTCTCTATTTTTTGCACTGCCAAAATATATTTGTAAAAGCAATTCAAACTTTGAAAAAACCTTGTTATTTATAATGTTAGTTTCACAAATTTTTGGCATCTTATAATCAAACAAATAAATACTGTAGTAGGTATTTTATTACTTTTTCTATTTATTAAAGTTTTTTTTAGCACAATCAACTAAAAATAAACCATTATGTCTAATATGTTTTCCACCAGCTTAATTCTATGAAAAAACCCATTGCTAAGAAATTCATAACAAATATAACTCAACCCATATGATTTCCGAATCTGTACTAAAACTAACCATTATAAAATGGACAAATTATACTTTCATCATACAATTGTTATTGTTATACATCATAATTACAAAAAAAAATATAATTTTAGATTTTTACTTAAATTAATACTCTAGTAATTAAAGCATGGTCTTTCAATGATGTACTAGGTCTATTCTCTACTCTACTCTATTGATGAGTCTTTTGTCACTTGACTATACTAACATTGTTAGATTGTACAAGATCTCATTGAGGGCCAAGAAGCCCAACTTGTCAACTCTGACCACCCAGTGTGGTTTGGTTTCACTCACCTGTTTCAATTTCTTCTCAGATTAGTATAGGTTGCATCACAATGTTTTTGTTCACCAAACATCACATCAATATCTCCACATTGGGCATAAAAACTATGGATGCTGTAAATATCTTTATTTTTAACTTTTAAAAAGCCTTTACAAAATAATACACATAATACTGCTTTGCTGCCAGAAATGAGAGAGAAATCTTTCCACATGTTTAGTACCGAATGTCAATTTTACATAGATGTACATACTAGGGCTTAAGTCCTTTTAAAAACTATCGGTAAAATCTCTTTTTTGGTGAATGGCATTTACACTGGTAGGCACAATCTTTCAAATGAAAACTGACAATAATTCAGCTCAAAAAACAAGAAATTGTTACTTTCACCATTGCTTAAATGTAATCACTTCTAAATTTTTTACATCAGCATTTTGTTCCATTATAAAAGATTTTATATGAATGGTTGCAGTCATGCTACAATCAAAACTGAACTTGATTCTGTTCATGGCACTAAAGCACCAATGTTGCAGATCATTTATAACTGGTTATACGATTCTAAATGTGGTTGGTGAAGCACATCTGATGCTCCACTCTCTGGTCGCCTGATTGAAGACACTACTGAGGATATTGTTGAAGAAGTCAATAATGTTCTTCTCGAAGACCACCAATTAAAGGCTTGTGAAATATTGGTGACTATAGGCATTTCCACTTTGCGAGTACATCAAATCTTGCACCAACACTTGGCTAAGACAAATATGATTGCATGATGGGTGCCACATACACAAGAGTTGTAACAGCAATCCAACAATGGATGGTGGCAATGGGGTCAATGTGCCTCAAAGAAGTCGAAAACCATGTTGTTGGTTGGGAAGGTCATGGAGACAGTTTTCTGTGATGGCGAAAAAGAATCATCATGATTGACTACTTGGAAAAGAGGAAGACAATCTCTAGCCGTTATACCGCAGAGTTATTGGGCCGATTTATTGACGAATTGTTGGAAAAACAACCAAAATTATCCCCCAAAAAAGTGCAAAAAAGACAAAGACAAAAAATTCACGAGTTGGGCTTCAAGCTGATTTCAAGCTCATGCTCCGTATTCACCAATCTAGCTTGTGTGATTACTACCTATTGTCTAATAGGAAAAGATGGCTCGGGGCCAAAAAGTTTTGAGAAATGAGAACTGCATTGCAGGTGTAAATGACTATTTTGAAGACCTCGACAATACATATTTTTAGAGGTGATAAAAAAATTGGAAAGTCACTGGCATAGGTGTTTGGCCCATAAGGGGAACTATGTTGAAAAGTAGATGTAAAGTAGTGTAGTAGTGTAGTGTAAAAAAACATATGGCAGACAAAATTGCACTTAAGTACTTTTTATTACATCATGTAGTTATTGTCAGAAAAGTGTGGTCAAATGTTTCAAAGTCAATATAATTTATTTGCATCTAAAAGTTTTGGCAGTTCTTTTAACAATTCAAACTTCACATTATTTTATTTATCCACATCCATTAAATACTGGGACTCTAGATTTATACCTCTAGATGTAGTATGTGGAGCAAAAAGCGGTCCCTATGTAAACTTAAATAACTGCAAAAGCAAGTTTTACAGAAGAGTAAATGAAACATTGAAATATCTATCTCAAGTTCAATTTATCCTACAGTGATGAAATTTGGTTGTAAAGATGTATATGCAAGATACTTCCAGAAAAATTTGGAAATATAAATTTATAACTAATAATAAAACATTATGCATAATATTTGTTACTTATACAGTGGCAGATTTTAGAGTAAAATTACTTAATAGATACTTACTGGTTATTATGTAGGTTCATGTATGATCAAATGCTTGACTGCCACATAGTAAATTATAATTGGGAATTATTTTGAAATATATGTCATCCACAAGTGACATGATACAAAAGGAATGCTTATTTTTTGCAATTCAGAATGAGAAATTTACAACTGTAAAAAGGGGGTTCTTTAATAACCACTAAAAGTGTCTGAGTGCAACAATATGTGTGTAAGGTAATTATTTTATTAATTGTAATAAAATAAGGTATTGACCTTTAATTAATCTTATTTTTGCTGTGACACAGAATAAATCTTCAATTAGCAATTTAGGTTCAGAAATATAATCAAAGGGTCCTGTTACTGTTACTACTTTGAGTGTGGCCATATGTATGCAGGGTCATTAATTCATGATGATATCTTTAATACTTTAGTTTGGTGATGACACAAAAGAAAAATTTATTATTATTTACAATGTTAATAATTGAGTACTGGTGACATCTTGTTTTGGTGACAACACAAGAAAAGTAATTGTTAGAGAAAAATCCCTATTTTTAAGATACAAATATATAAATGTAGACTTAATGGCTCATAGTTTCCTTGGCAGTGTTCATGTAAGTTCATCAGTGTAGTGTGGTACATTTGAACTGTCAGGTTTGGTGGTAATGGCCAACAATGAAGGAATACTTTTTATTTCAAATTTACATGGTTAAATTAATACTATGAGGTGGCACATTTTAGAGTTTTATTTAGATAGCAGAGCTGTAGATTTATGCTGCAATAGGTATCTTTAGTATTCCTTTGGGTTTGGATATATTTTAAAATTACTCTATCCCTTGTGTGTTTTGTCCTTTATGCTGTTTAGAAATACATTTATCCATGTTAAATGCCTTAGCGGCAGTCAGCGATAGAGCTAAATTAAATTTCCCAACAAAAAGATACCTAAGTATGGCTAAATATCAATTAAGTTAAATTATATTATACTATATTATTATACAAGTAAAATAACATCACTACCATGTAATGATAATGAAATGGGAATAGTATTTAGTAAAGTAAAACCAAAATTACTAGCATTTTCTACATCAAGCATACTAATGGTTCCTAAAATAAACTACTCAAAACAAAATAGTGCCCACTCTAAGTTAATCTCGAATCTCGTCTAAAAAAATTGTTGGGTAGTAAATAGTGAAGTTAAACATTTCGAAGTGTTGTTGACATGTTTACCTAATGTTATCAATGTTTCAAGTCAGGAATTCAATGATGGGTAGACAAAAAAAGTGAAGTACTCCAAAAAACGTATATTACTCAAAATCTCAGTCACTTGTACCCTCAGTTACATTCTGAATGTTACAGTCGTATGTCTACTTTTTTCATTTTGACTTGAATTCTGAGTTACTCGCGATAATTATGCCTGGTTTTCGGCGTCATATGGATGTGGAAACAGCAACAAGAGCAGTGTTTATGCTTCAGGAGGGAGAATCTCAAAGATCAGTGGCAAGACGTCTTGGTGTGTCGCGACGAGCTATTCGAAACGCGTGGGAACGCTATCTAGAGACAGGTCGAGAGCGTACGATTCCCGCCCGCGTCTTACAAAATAGACTGCGGCAATCGACTGGCACACGAATTAGTGATCAAACTATTCGAAATCGGCTCCATGAAGATGGACATCGTTCCAGATCTCGTGTTATTCGTCTAAAACTGATAGAGCACATCGTGCAGCACATTTGAGTTTTGCTCGCGAGCATGCGGAGTGGACAATGGACAACTGGAGAAATGTACTCTTTATGGACGAAAGTAAAGTGAAGTTTTTCATCGATGTTCATGATCGTCGAGTGCGCGTGTGAAAAAGAGAAGGTGAACGTTTTTCAGAACCTTGCATACATGCAACGGGTCGTTTTAGAGGTCCAAATATTATGGTGTGAGCTGGAATAAGCTTGCTCGGTAAAACTGAGTAGGTACTTCTGGAAGAAGGCTCCATAACTGCCTCCCGGTATGTCGATCGAATAATTCGGCCGCGTGTCATCCCATTTTCACAAAGAATGGGTGAAAACTTCGTCTTTACGCAAGACAATGCTCGCCCACATACAGCGCGAACAACTGAGAGAGCTCTCTTTGAAGTTAATATTACCGTTTTACCGTAGCCGGCCATGAGTCCCGATTTTAATCCCATTGAACATTTATGGGACCAATTGAAAAGAAGCCTCAAATCGAACTTTAGTAATGTGACTAATCACCAAGAGCTCATAAACGCCCTAAAATTGTGTTGAGAGCGAATACCCGAGGATATCATCACTCACTCGATTGAAAGTGTCCCAGATAGATTCTGAGAGTGCATACAGAGCAGAGGAGGACCTACTCGCTATTTAAGCACCATCAAACTCATTGATTTAGTCAATAATAAAGATCAAAATCTAACTTTACTTGAATCAATAATTTCTGTAAACTTTCCTAAAAGCTGTAAATTTTGACTAAATTCCATAAAATTGGCAAAACTTACTCTTGTTAATGTTCACTTTCAAAAACCTTAATTTATTTATTCCTAGTTATAAAAATTGAAAAAAGGGAATCAGTAAAATTAATGGTGGGCCCTATTTTGTTTTGAGTAGTTTATAAACGCAAAAGACAGTTGTGGACCAGATACGCAGCGAAAAGCGTAAAATCGCTAAACTACCACTACTGTAACGTTACTCCGGAAATCGGCCTTAATTGTGTAAGTTACGAAATTTCGCTAAAAGTGTCGGTTTTTAGAAAAAAAAATAGATATATTTTCAACCTAAACCTGTAGTATTATATTTAGAACCCCTACAATAAATAAAAAATGATGTTATATGCAAACATAACTTTCAAATCACGTATATACCACTTGCTGGAATGAACCCAGGGACCGTCGCAATGTTATATATTTTACTTTTAATTTTATACACTACATTTTCCCGGATTAGTGACTTACTTATTATACTGGGTATACATTTGCGTCACGCACACTAATTATGATGAATGTTTTGTTTTAGATTAAAAGAGGTTTCTGAGCGTTGGAACCGATATGGGACAGGGGCTGGATCGTCAGCGCTCAGCACACTGCGCGGTGTGCGAGCCGTGACCGCCGGCCCCGCCCACATCGCTTGCCTACTTGACGACGGCACGATTTGCCGCGCCGCATTCTCCATCATCCCCGACAGGCTCGACTTGAGCAAAGCGGACGCCAGCAAGAACGGAGGCAATGGAGGCGGAGGAAGCGGCGGAGGAGGAACGAGTGGGGGGAAACAAGGCGGCAGCAGTGGCGGCTGCGGATCTAGGCAGCAGCCACGAACTAGGGCTCGCATTATGAGGAACTCAATTCGTGCTGCACCTAGTTCACAAGGTATAATTTAGGAGTGACATGAATAAGGTATAATAGCAATTTATTTCAGGTAAACAAACTGTACACATTATAACTTTTTAGGATCTACGAGCCGTGCCACTGGTGTAATCATAGGCGCATCTAGCTCCGGACGGGTTGTGTCCGTACCGGCGCCTTTTGTGCCCGAGGATTTGGTAACACAGGCTCAAGTCGTACTTCAAGGCAAGAGTCGCAGTCTTATTATACGAGAGTTACAGGTAACACTTTAAATCCATTTTCTTTAAAAAAATTATATACTTCTATTTTGTGATCTGTGTTTTAAATTGTAATTTACAAATTATCGACGATAGTCTACCGTGTACGTAATGTTCAAAAAGGAAAAAAAAGGATATCAATATTACACAGCGTACAAACCTCGACGTGAACCTGGCCGTAAACAACTTGCTGTCCCGTGACGACGAGGAGGGCGAGGAGCCGGAGGGCGGCGAGGGAGGCGACGGCTACGTGCCCGAGGACCTCATCTCGCTGCTCGACAGCGGCTTCCACGCCACGCAGCAGGACCACTCCGTCATCATCGACGCCGACGCGATGTTTTCCGAGGACATCTTCGGGTACGCGGCTATCAGAAGGTATACCTGTCGTGCTACGCTCCTGGCCTCTTCTCCACCACCCTTAGCGAACATAGAACTCAAACCCCGATCTAGCACGCTGACAAGCTTCCGCAGTTTCTGTTTTGTGTTGTTTTGTAATTGGGTGTTGTTTTTGTGTAGTCGTTTGTGTGTTAGTTTATATGTCCAGATTCTAAACTCCGTAACAGTACAGTCAGCGATATAATATAGTAATAGTCATACATCAATATAAGTACATAAAGAAAACATATATCTGGACATATAAATATAAATAAAGTATAAATGTATTAGTTTTAATGTAACAAACGTGGCAGTCGTAACGGCGGCGGCAGTAGCGGCAGCGGCGGGCGCGCCGGTGCCAGTCGCGAGGGTAGCAGCTCCGCGCAGGAGCGCCCCTCAGAGTTCAGCAGGTGGCGCGACCGCCAGTACTTCGGCCCGAGGAGGTGGCTCGAGTCCGCGCTAAGAGACACGTCGTGGGATAAAGATGGAGGTATTAGGCAGAATATTTTAATTAAGATGTTGTAATTCCTCTAGAAAGAAGTAGATTCTAAACAGAATATTAAATTCAAGTAAAGTAATTGATTAAATGTTTTATTATATTATATTTATCTACCTTGTTAAGGTGTGAACTCTTCACAGTAAGATATTCATAAAGTTACCTACCGTATCTTGATCGATTTATCATTCGAAGTTGACAACAAGAAGAAAGATTCAGCTATGAGCGCGTCGCCGCTCTGGGTGTCCGAGGAGCTGGAGTACTGGGACAGCAACATCCGATTCACGCACATCGCGGCCACCTACAGCGAGCTCATCGCCGTCTCCAGCCACGGCCAGCTGCACCAGTGGCGATGGGCAGACGCGCATCCCTACCAGCGCAATGACGTAACTATATCTTGTCTCAATTGAATGCGTAAATTAAGTAAACAGCTGCGACAAATTATATATATTGAGTTACGCTATTTCATTTTTTTCGGTTGTTTTGTGGAAATTGTAATGATTATGGAGTTTTGATTGGAAAGAATCGTTTGTAGCCAAGTGTAACTCAACTAAAATTGATGACATGCAGATCAGCTCAGGGTTTCCTTGTGTGAAGCAGATCAGTTCAATTTGTACCTGAATATAGTTATGATGTGCGTTTCGAGCTGCGAAGTGCGAGTAACCAGACAACGACAGCGACTAAGTGAGCGACAGAGTCGCAATGTACAGAATGTACCGTCCAAATGAAATAGAATCCGTGAGCTGCAATTTAGTTGTTGATCCGCAGCAATTTGTAACTTAAATCGTTTTGTTGCAGTGCTCGAGTTCCAACAGCCTCTACCACCCCCGTGGTAACTGGCTCGGCATGATGTCGGGCGAACGCATCGTCAACATCAGCGCCGCCGGCATTCGCGTCTCCGTGCTCACTGACACCGGCAGGATTGCCACCTTTCTCGATGAATCTATTGGTAAGAACATGTCGAATAATAACCACCAACATTTATCATATCACCGGTTTTCAAGCTTTCATAACACGATTTCCTAACCTTGGTGGGCGCTGAAAAAATAACGTAATTTTTTCATATTGTACCTTTGCGACTCTAAACAGCCGTGACTTACAGGTTGGTACAAACTGATAAAACATTCGGACATATTTTTCTGTCTCTGTAACATCCTTGTATTGTTTAGCACATGCACCGGGCGCCGCACGCTTGGAGCATCCTCTGCAGACGTTCACGGAGTTTGGCAGCGACAAGGCCGTGTCTCTGCATGCCTGCTCGCTCTATACTGTGGCCAAATTGGATTCTGGCGCTCTCTACTGGTGGTATGTTTTCGTGGACTAACCTTGTATGATCCCATTATCTAATGAATGAGTACTGTTACTTCAGATTATTGTCCACCTCCAAATTGATATTTGTATCTATTATTTTTAAAACTGCGTTTAAATGAAAATGAATATTTATACGTTTTTCTTGCTAAACTGTTTGCTGTTATAACAATTATTCTTAACAAAATGACGTAACGTAATTCAGAATCGTGAAGACTTCTTTACATTTAATTCGATCAGGGCACTGACATTGTAAAGAGAGAGGAGTGACAAAATGGGGCCAAAGGTGGTTTAGTGGCGCGAGTGCATATGTATTTTTGGTGGTAGGGGCGTGCTACCACTGGGCCAGCGCGCACGTCTGTGGGAGAAGCACCGCGCGCGCTCCCGCAAGCAGCAGCGCGGCCACTCGTCCGCCACGCCGCAGGACCTGCAGGCGGGACAGAACGTCACCATGAAGAACGCGCCCATGTACCAGCCTGGCGCTATAGGTCTGTATTGAGTCATCCATCATGTATAGCGCTGCTCACATAGAGGCTAATAATGTTAATCAACACTAAAATTAATCATAAAAAAAATGCCATCTACGGTCGCTGGAACGAAGCGAATCTCTTTATATTAAAAAGCGTAGAGGCTAACCGTAAAAATTAATGAAAAACCCAGACGTAAGAAAGGGTAACGGTAGAAATCTGACCTTTTTCATGGATTGAGTGCCCGTACAGAAAGGGCCCCGAACTTCCGTATAAAAGCTTCGCTTTACTAATTGTGTAACGTCTTTTGCTATTTTTTTGTTGTCAACTAGGCTTCAACATGTCCTCGGGAGTGCCGAAAGTGGGCGTGTTGCAGAATGCAGCCTGGAACTTGTCGGATATGTGCCGCTTCAAGCTGCTGCCACCGCCTCAGCTGGATCGCTCGATCTCAGATAAAGACAAGAGAGATATTCAGGTTAATAATTTACTAATCGGTTTTCAGATATAACGGCTGATAGAGATGTGTGGAAAAGTAGTACATACTGTGCCGACCCTCTGTAGGGCAGGTTGACGATTGATGATGAATTTACTAATATGTATTGTTACCACATCTTATTGTCAGTATAAGTATTACGGAAAGATTAATATTTTTGTAGAATCAATCACCGCTGACCGTGTCCTCCGTGAAAGCGTCCTCTTCTGGTGGAAGCGGCAAAGACAGCGGTAAGGACAGCAACAAGGATATGGCTGACCGCCTGGACATGCCGCCGCCGCCCAGCCCCGCCTCTTCTACTTGCAGTGACACCAGCACTTCACACAGTAAGTTATTGGCCATATTGATTTTACTGTAGTCTGAATCTTAATTTTTCCTGTTTTTTTATGATCTATCCAATCTGACCAAAAAAGTTATACATAAATATTATGTGATCACGAAATCCAATCCCACCTGAAATATATGTATTAAAAACATGTGATTATTTTAGAACGTGCTAAACGTGTGACCGTTCGTGGCGAGGAAGGCTCTTCCAACGATGGCTCCAAACGTGACGAGGAAGAGTGGCCATTGAAGGAAGTAGTCTTTCTCGAGGATGTGAAGAGCGTGCCGTTGGGCCGCGTGCTCAAGGTTGACGGAGCCTACGCAGCAGTCCGGTTCCCGACTATGGGCAAGGACGGCAAGGAGGTGTTGCCCTCCACCACTGAGGACTGGACCGCCGTGCTCCAAGACTGCCGGCTCGTGCGCAAAGATGATTTGGTGGCAGTAAAGTGGGGAGCAGGAAGTGGATCCGGATCCCGCGGACCGGACTGCCTCCAGCGTTCGCCTAGGAAGGTCGCCTTGCCGCCGGAGTTGCAAGTTATTACCATCGCAGTAAGTAAATCTTTCGAATTTCAAATCACAATTGTAAGCTAACTCATGATTAATTAATACGGTTCTAAAATATGCAAACTTTGTTTTTCAAATAACAAAAATGTGAAATAGGTTGACAGTCGCGGAGTCCATGCCGTAGTGAGACGTCCAGGCGGCGCGCTGGCGTACGCCGTGTACGCTGTTGGCGCCACGCGTGCCCTCACCGACAGCGTCTTTCCAACTGACCACGAGGCATTGCTCGGTCACACTAACGGAGCAGGCATTCAGCTCGCCACCGCTGCAGAAGTACGTTCTCATTCATTATACCGCATGACTAACAAGTAAAGATAAAGTATACACAATTATAGGCGATAAGATATTTATAATATGTATGTTGTGTATGCAGGGTAGTGAGGCCGTGGTGGTGATGGCTGACGGCAACGGCGCGCTGTACCCGATCGCGCGCGACTGCGTGGGCATGGTGCGCGAGCCGCCGCCGCTCAACCTGCCGCCCGCGCGCGCCCTCGCCGCGCACGCGCTGCCGCTGCAGCCGCACGGCGCCGCGCACTCGCACCACGCCGCGCTCAAGTCACAGGTATACTCACTCTTCTGCATAATACATCTTATAACACACAGTTATATTGCAACACGCAATCAATATTTACTTAATCTTTCGGAAAAGGTGTGTGTGTTGTCATCTTCAAAAATATTCTATTGTCTCTTATTCGGCAGGTGGCGCTTATAATAATAGTGCCGGAACCACAGTTGATGATGCCACGCGTGCTGCGCTGCGACCTGGACGGCGTACGCCAGCTGCTGCATCTGCTCGAATCTGACAACAACAGTCAGTATACACAAATTACGTCTTTGCTATAAAAAATTGCATACAGCAACTAATATCTACTAACTAATATCTAAATGTCTAAATTATAGTTTTGTGACGGTTTTTATTTTTCTTGCAGAACAACAAATACTTTCGATCATTCAAGAACGGTGCGATGGGAACAGGAACATACTACATGCTTGTGTGCACATGTGCGCGCCTACATCAAACAAAGAACCCGATATAGGTAAGTAACACTATTGTTGTAGACAGAATCAATGCCGTCATTGTATGAATATACACCTAATATTCCAAGAAGCACCAGGTTAGTTAATCATCTTTCAAATTTTGCATTATCTTCCGTTAAGTACAAAAGCATCATGTAACATTTTTTTGAGGATACTTAACATTGTTGTAATTTTTTTTAACTAATCTGGCATTTGAAATAGTAGACAATTCTTCGATGCCGAACGTAGCGAGCGGCACTAGCGGCAGTGGAAACAATACCGATGAGGCTGTGCCAGCTATTTCTTGGCCCCCAGAAACATTCGAGGCTTCCGGTGATGAAGACAGTTTAATGGGACTCACTAATAACAGGTAAGTGATCTAAATTGACTCATGTTTAATATTTTTCATTTTAATATTAAATATACTATTTTGTGAGGTTTATTTAAAAATGTTAATAAATCATCGCATTTTACCTTTGTTATGTAGTAAAATATCGAACGGCGGAGCAAACGGCGGCGGGCCGGTGAGCGCGGACCCGGCGGAGCGGCGTGGCAACGCGCTGGCCGCCCTGCGCGCGCTCTGCGAGACCCCAGTGCTGCAACCCTACCTCATGCAGCTGCTACTCGCCAAGTAAATAATCATTTACAATCACCTAATTCTCCTGTTTGCTAAAAATTTTATTATTGAAGACAATCCAGTTTTTTTAACATTGATAGAGCCCGCTTTAACATCTTCGCTAAAATGGGCCGGCTCGCCCGGTGTAATACCACGACCACACAGAAGACCTGTCTTCGCTCTATAATAGCTCCCACTTCACGCAGGCGTGAAGTGGGAGCTATTCCGCGTTTCGTCTGGTGAGTGTGGTGCCGGAGGCCTAATGCTAGTCCTCTTCCTCTTCCCATCCCTTTCTTATAAGAGAAGGATGGGAAGAGGAAGTGGACTTCACGGAGG
>JAAOEG020000023.1:3772830-3791012 GCA_011763625.2 Papilio bianor | reverse complement strand
TGGGCAACGGTCACTTCGCTATTTCAGTGATTTTAGGTGGCCGTTTGCTCGTTTGCCACCTAGTATTATAAAAAAAAAATCATCGTTTTTCATTTTGGTTGCTGCATTTCTTTACACGTAATTGTTTTCATTCAGTATAGTTCGTCGTGACGTTATTAACGCGTTTAGTTAAAAATGTTTATATTTTGAACAGGGACGGAATGGGCCAAACTCCATTGATGGCGGCTGTGGCGGAGCGTGCGTACCGTGCGGCGCTCGTGTTGCTCGACGCGATCCGGTCGTGCCCCGAGGCGGACGACGCCCAGCGCTCCGACGCCATCTTCCCGCCCAACGCACACCCCGACCACTCCCCGCTCCTCGTGCTCTGCTGCAACGACACCTGCAGCTTCACCTGGACAGGACAGGAACACATCAATCAGGTACACTTGGACCAAACATGGCACATTAGAAAAGACAACTTCTAAGTCCACTTTGGTGGCTAAGATAGAGAGAAGTACACGTTTATAAATGTGCTTGGGTTATTTCAAGTCTTACAGGATTGCTCAGGCAATAGCAACTGTTGTAGACAACAAATAATGTATTTTCATTTTCATGTTTTTCAGGATATATTCGAATGTAAGACTTGTGGTCTTACTGGGTCGCTTTGTTGCTGCACTGAATGTGCTAAGGTAATTAATTAATTTTCAATTTGATTATTATTCACAGATATGGTTGTTTTTAAAATGAAATAACAATATAAACGCTCTATTCTGTTTAGGTTTGCCACAAAGGGCACGATTGCAAGCTTAAGCGCACGTCGCCGACCGCGTACTGCGACTGCTGGGAGAAATGCCGCTGCAAGGCGCTGGTGGGCGGCAACTGGGCCTCGCGCTGCGACCTGCTCGCCAGGCTCGCTAGAGACACGCAGCTCGCTACACATTTTAACTCTAGGTATGTTTGTTACATGTGGACGTAATTGCAGATTAAACGCATTAGTAAAATGTCGTGGTATAATGTGATGTTTACGTAGGGGCGAGTCGATCCTGCTGTTCCTGGTGCAGACGGTGGGCAGGCAGGCGGTGGAGCAGCGTCAGTTCCGCGCGGGAGGCGGGCGGGGCCGCGCGCCGCGCAAGCAGCCCGGCTCCGACGCCGAGGTCGACACGCCCGACCACGACCTCGAGCCGCCGAGGTTCGCGAGGCGCGCTCTGCTGCATCTACTTGGTAATGACAAATTAATGAAAATCGATAACGATAGTGTATCTACTAATTTCTGTCTGCTAAACCTATTTAAAACATGTTACACCTTAAAATGTTAAAACAATTTTTATGTTGATATGTAAGGTACCTTAAGATATTGTTTGCGGTCAGGGAGAATAATGCTATTGTAAAACACAGGTGATTGGGCAGCTGTAGAAGCGGCAGTTATGTGTGGCGCCACCGCCCCTGAGCCTGAAGGCCGTCCCGGTAGCCCCTCGCTCAACCAGTCCGGCACCACGCTGCTCGACAAATTCACCCACGCACTCATCGTTAAGTGCACCAATGAAGTAAGCAGTCGACTTAATGATGAAAGATTTTTGTAGCGGTGTCCCATGAGTGTTAATTATCTTGTATGTCAGATGCTGGACACGCTGCTGCACACGCTGATGCGCGAGCAGCAGAACGAGGCTGTGGCGGGGCGGCCGGAGCGGGCGCGCGAGGTGGCGCGCCGCTTCGTGCGCTCCGTCGCCAGGATCTTCGTCATATTTAGTGTTGAGATGGCACCCGGTGCTGCCAAAAAGAGAGGGTAAGTTGATCCTTGTTTCAGATTACATGACCTACTTATAACAAATTTTTATTGCCTACATTTATTCATATACTTCGCTTATGGAAAGGTAAATATTGAATTCGGAAACAAATTCAAGAAAGGCCTATGATGCTTAATATATTTCGTAGGCCACTTTCGATTACATCCTCGCTGGTCCGGTGTCGGCGTGTATTCGCCGCGCTAGTGGCACTCGCCGTGGAAGAGTTGGTGGAGGCAGCCGACGCTCTGCTCGCGCCGGTCCGGCTCGGCGTGGTGCGACCCACTGCGCCCTTCCCGCTGGCCACCACCTACGTTGATCTTGTTAATGGCAGCGAGGATTTGTTTGGAGTTGAACCCTTGTCTACAGGACATACTCGGCTCGGTCATAGTCGCAGGTATAATAATATGTACAGAATAACATTACATTTTAAATGAGTGTCTCTAATCTGATTTTTAGCATATGCTGTCATTTATGGACACTTAGTTGAATCTCAGGTAACTTAAAATGAACATATTAATCTTATGTAGATATTACACCTCAGTAGATTCAATAAATGCTTGGTTTGTACACATATACACTAAGGCTTTAACACAAAAAAAAACTTGAATAACAGAGAATCAAATACCGGCGGAGGTCGCGGGGCGGCCGCAGGCGGAGCTTCAATGGGCGGGTCGGCGCTCGCTCCGGACCGTGCCTCCACGCCCGTTGCCACTGAATACGCTGATGACGTGGCCGAAGCCCCGTCCCTGGGCGGCGACGACGACGCCTCAGAAACCGACGAGCCTGCTTTGGCAGCCGCCGACCCCACCCCGGACGCCCAACACGATGATGCAATGGGCGAAAGGTACGATGAACGAGGAATCGACCGTCCTCTGACAAAAGTCGACATAGCCTTTTATTTCCCATAATAATAATAATATAACATTTATTCGAAGAGGGCAAGAACAACATGTAGTCGTTGAAAACGGCACGGAACGCGCAGAGGGCGGAGAAAGCGAGAGCGAACTGGATCTACTCGCCGAGGTGGAGACCGAGAGTGACTCCGATGACCAGGACAATGCCGAGTCCGCGCAGCGGAGCGTACAAACCCGCGCCACGCAGGGTTCTGATGCCGGTATGTTGGTTAAAGGATACAAAGCGTTATTGCCAGTTATGTTCAGTTTGGGTGCTCCTATGCTTTTAGTTCTTAACTTACTATTATTTGGTCCTTTAATTTTTTTAAGCGTTTATCTTTTTTCGCCTATCGTTTTTTTCTTAAATTTTGGAATAGTAAAAAAAATGTCAAAACCAAATGAGTGCAAAACGCCAGCACTAAATAGATGTAAGCGCGTGGGAGGCCATAAAGGATTCAACGTCGATGCATCTCAAAGCGAAAGGTGTCCGCACGGACACAGCCTTAGAAGTGTTAAACGAAGTGGACCACGCAGCAGGTATAGCATCGCTGCTAATGTATCCAGAGGACGAGAGCGGGGACTCGACGCAGCCGGAGGACGAGGACTCGGAGGCGGGCGAGACCGACGAGCAGGACGGCGAGGCCGAGCCGCCGCTGCACGACGGTGACCCGCTCGAGCGCCGCGCCGCACCGCCCGCGCGCCCCAACCTCGCGCCGCACTCCATGCAGTGGGCTATACGGTGAGACATAACTATGTTCATCAGTGTTTGTGTTACCTTTTTCGAATTCGAATTAATTCAGCACAACAGATTCTAATACATTGTCTCCTATGAAATGCTATTTATGTGTCACGCATGGCCACTTCTTGTAAATATTGAACACCGTTTAGATCCCGCGAGCCGACGCGCGGCACGACTAGCAGCACGGGTGGCGTGCGGCTGACGGGCAGCTCCTCGTTGGTGTTCATCGACCCCGCCTCGCTGCGCCGATCCGCCGCCGCGGCCGCCGCCGGCGCGCATGACCCGCACTCCACGTCTACCACTTCTTCATTTTTGGCACGAGCATTCGGTAACTTTCTCAAGTCCTATAGAAATCGAGAGACTTTGGTATCTACAGATTAATCTTATTACTAAAATCTACTTTAATCCAAGGTATTGTTATCCGCCAAATCGCGGATCTGTTGTGGGAGTATGAACGTATTACTCTGCCACTGCCGCGCCTGGTGCCGCTGGCGTACCGCGAGGCGCTGCGCCTGCAGTGCTACCTGGAACGACAACTCAAGCCCACCTGGGACTGGCTCGTCACAGTTATGGACGCTACAGAGGCTCAGTTGAGGTAAATACAGAGCGGTATATACATATGTTGCGTCGTGTTCCGATGGTAATGTGTTAAGTTAAATTACCAGATTCGGTGCTTCATTGACTTCGAACAACGCGGGATCTGCGGCTGCGGAGCACACCCGCACCAACCCCACCACCGCGCGTCGCACTACCTCATTCACCTCACCTGCAACGCGCATCATCGGCTTCTCAGAGGGACCGCGCGGACGGGATAGAGACCAAGGTTCACTTTGCAACGTTCACTTTTTGATAGATGTACTCTAATGCAATTAATTTTTTTGTTCTTATAGGCTTAAAATGATGTTCCGACTTTTTAAAAGTTTGTAGTCTTATTAAAAACGAATGACTTTCTACAAATTCGTAAATATATATGTCCATATTGTGTAATGTGTACAGGTGTGGAGGCGGGCAGCGCCCGGCGCGAGTTCCTGGCGTACTGTCTATCGCTGCTGCGCGCGCACAGCGCCGAGCACGCGGAGCAGCTGCCCGTGCTGGACGTGGCCGCGCTCAAGCACGTCGCCTACGTGCTCGACGCGCTCATATACTACATGCGCGCCGCGCAGCCGCAGCCGCACCACCATCCGCATCTATGGACACCCGTGAGTTGTTTACTCCGCACTAATACTACTGCATCACAACTTGAAACAAAGTTAACCGATCGATCGTTCGATCTTCTCTTTAAGGTTAATCACAACACACACAAACACAACGGACGGTACTAACTTTGTGTGTGTTTTTGTGTTATGTTACAAGGTAACAAACGTTGCTACCTAATGTATTTATATGTTACATGGTAACAAACGAGCAAACGGCGACCTCAAACGGCTGAAATAGCGAAGTCACCGCTGCCTATAGACATCCGAATTGCAGATGCGTTACCCACCTTTAATTGACGCAGAAGAAGACGCATTGAAAGAGAATATTTCCTCTTCCTACGCGTATCCTTCTTCGTCGAATTCCCTTCCCCTTTCCATCCCTTATATGGTAACGATAGGGAAGGACAAGAGGACAAATATAAAGTCCCCGGAATGCACACTCATCGGATGAAGCGCGAATTTTTTTTTTGCGATTGATAAGCCAGCGCTTGACCATGATCCCTGGTGTTAGTGGAGATTTGATCGAAAGATGGTACGCTCTAGCATAGTAAGTGCCTATCCACTCTTCTTTTGAAGGTCCCAAGATAGGTCGCATTTGGACGGTAAAACAGAGGCTGGCAACTTGTTCCAGTCCTTTGCGTTATACGCCTGTATTCTGTGTGGTCGTGGTATTGCGCTGGGCGAGCCGGCCAGTTCGTGTAACAGATGTCGTTGTTGCTGGCCTCTACCACTATATTTAAATATATTTAATTGTGAAGTCTTTTCCTTTGTTCCTAAAAATGTTTCTAAAAGGTATTTATTTATATTATGTTGTACAGTTTGTATTAAGAGTATTACACACCTTTATTTAATAAATAATTTGTCGATAAATAGGATGAGAATGAAAACGAGGAGGGCGACGAGGAGATGGTAGTGGGCGGCGGCGGCACCAACGAGTCTGACGGCGAGGGTGAGGGCGCGCGCGGCCGCACGCATGCTTTCTTCCAGCGCTCCGACTCCACTCTCTGTCTGGGATGTCCCCCGCCAGATCCGTTCAATAGTAAGTCTATTCTAGTTTATAATATTAAAAATACATCAGTTTTCAAATTATTAAGTTATTATTCTGTGTAACTAACATTTTTATATTATTTTGGAATCCGATACCTCGACTATATAGTTACAATTTATCACCTTTCTTTGTAATTATACTGCTGCTGATGTAAGACTGTCATTCTGTATATATCACAAATGCAAATGTGCGTAAGTTGGTTTGCTGCAGTCGAATGTTACAAAAGGGCAATTAAATGTATTAACAAACAGTGACAATGCAAGATGCGCTGCCGCTGGCCGACCAGCCGCAGCTGCTGCAGCCCAACGCGCGCCGCGAGGACTTGTTCGGCATGCCGCGCCAGCCCGTCACCCTGCCGCCCGCCGACGACGCACACGCCGGCGCCCACACCGGCGCTCACACCGGCGCCGCAAACCCGCTCGAAGGTATACTATACTTAGTTTAATTCAGTTCAGATGAACAGGCAGTAGATGTCACATGATAAAAGCTTAAAGTTGTGTGCCTGTTGAAAGTGGTTCCTCGTCGTCTGGGGTTGTCGTCGCGCGGCGCCGAGCGCGGCTGGTCGCCGCCCGCGCGCCCCGCCTCCGCGCCGCCTGCGCACACGCACACCATGCCGCGCGACGAGCCGCAGGTGCGTATCTACCCCTCTCTTCGCACTAAAATATCATTCAATATACCTTATTATTCCTTTATGGGGCTTGCTGGTGTCTTCGTTAATAGTCATTCTAAAATTTCAAGTATATGTAAATATTCAATTCCACAATTTTGTAAGACAGGCTTTTTATCAAATTTTTCTTTTCGCATTCAATACAATCTTTCATTAATACCAATCCGTCTTTTATTATAACTGAATTAAATGAAGTTCTTATAGTTAAATATGTATATATTATATCTCTCCGACTTTTTGTTTCTCTTTTTGTTATGTTTGAGCAGTGACATTTGTATAAAATGTTTTTTATTTGTGAGGACCAGTGGCTATATGTTTTTAATTTTGATATTGATATCCAGTAAATAAATAACTAATCATTTTTTTATGCTAAAATCTAAACATTTACTGTCCAAGTAATGATCGATACGGAAGATTGTACCTTTGTATTGTTTTATCTATGTAATTACCTAGTATCCTATGTCCAACTACAGTACCTGCACACTTAATAACTAATCTTTTTATTTCCTATTTAATTTACAGGACTTATCCTGTGCTAAAGATACAGTAACAAAAATGGACATCGGAAGTGATGGTGATTATGTATCGGATTCCGATTCCGATGAAGCGAGACAAATACAAAGGAAGAAACATCACAGGTAAAAGACAAAAAAAAAAATTTTCTATAATTTATCAACAAGTTGTATGTTCATCTTTATCTATTATATATAGTGAAATCTGTCGGTAGTGAAGTTGTAACTTTTTGTTAACGACAAATATTTGTAAGGCATCCGCATGCGTCGACGTCCGGCGGCAGCTCGCGGCAGGAGGCGGCGCCGCCCTCCGAGTTCCACACGCTGGTGGACACCGCTTGCTCCATCATCGACGCGCCGCACCAGCAGACCATCGCGCTGCCCAAACCTGGTACACTACTTTATTACTTTGTTACTTATGTAACTTAGTATACTTTAATACTTTTCTCTACATGGTGGTGATTGTATAATTACAAACACTACCCCCGGTCCTTGACTTTATGTAAGATCTGCACGGCAATCGTTTTTATTTTGAAATCAATCAATCAATAAATAGCACAACAATATGATCCAAGATTAATTATTAGAAGAACAATATAAATCCCCAAAGTGCAGCTTCAATATTACATTACGGACAAACATTTACATCAGTTTTAAGGGATGAACATTAATGGTCAACTATTTAGAAACAACAAAAAAGTATAAAAAGCATTGTTTTTTTAAGTATTAGTATTGTTATTTACGAAGTAACTACTATCCACAGCCTACCTATAGTTAAAATTAATATTTAGTGGCGTATCCCATATTTTCAATAATAGCACTGCAACAACATACAATGGAACATTTGTTTGTTGACGTTGTACTTTTAAGTAGTGTTTCTAGTTATATGACCACCACTCTATATATTATAAGGTGGTAAACGAGCAAGTGGCCACCTGATATCGCTGAAATAGCGAAGTGACCTCAGCCCATAGACATCCGTAATTGCAGATGCGTTGCCTACCTTTAATCGACCCTCCGTCGACACACTGATAGAAAATATTTCCTCTTCCTTCTCTTCTCAGTCAAATCCACTTCATCTTCCCATCCTTTCCTTATAGGAAAACGGTGGGAAGGGGAAGAGCATGGATGAATGAAACTCACAATGTACAACATAAATGAAATAGTAATGACCACTATGTATGGAAATTCACATTCTTTCTTCTTCTGTTTATTGAATACAAAAATAATTTAATTGAAATAAAATATATGTTTGTGTGTGCAGCAGCGAGCGGGCCCGCGCACGAGCCGCGCCCCTCCACCTCGCGCAGTCCCGGCAAGACCGTTATTGTACGTGCTGTAAGTCACTCCACTTATTTGGGGGACTTTTTCTTTATCAAAATTATACCCTAACATTCTTCAATTGGACAAATCATTATACGTAACTTATCTCACAAAATATTTTATCCATATGGAATAATTAGTGTTCAAAAACCAATCTGTTTCAATCTCTTTCAAAAAACTATGGCTTTTGTTTTATAATTTATAATATTTTTTAATATTCCCGAATATGTGTTTTGGATTTTAAAATTGGCATTATTTTTCAAAAACATTTTACGGTTGGACTAATTCAAAGAAACATTTTGTTCAGGGCGAATTATTAAGTGTAGCCGATCCATTGGAGTCGCAGGAGATATCAGCGCATGTGACCGTGGAGACTACCGGCCTCACCACGACCCCCTTGCTACCTACACAAGTGCTTAATGCACCTGCTCAAGCGTAAGTATACTATCTATCTACATTTTTTCACATTTTGTTTTGATACGACTTTCTGTTTTGTGGGAAGTACAAAATGATAATATGTACGTAAAAGTACCACTGTTACTTTTGTTAGTGTTTTGTAAAGTCAAAGAATATAAGACTTCTAGATATTAAATGACTTAATCAGATGGTCTTTATCATTTTTATATTTAAATTTAGACGTGATTTTCGGACCTAGAGTTAATATGGAATCTACTTATGTTTGTTTTAGTCGCACTTGTCCGTCGCTGGGCGCAACCGTGTCGCACGATCTGCTGCTGGGACGTTGGCGGCTGTCGCTGGACCTGTTCGGGCGCGTGTTCACCGAGGACGTGGGCCTGGAGCCAGGCTCCGTTGTCGCCGAGCTCGGCGGCTTCCCCGTCAAGGAGGTCAAGTTCAGGCGTGACATGGAGAAGCTGCGCAACTCACAGCAAAAAGATTTGACTCTGCATAAGGTAATATAAGGGACAAATCATAAAATATATTCATATCGACTTATTTTTAGTTCTGGTAAACTATCTATTTGTATAAATGATCTTTTAAGTTTTAGTCTAATTTGTTTTTTCCTTGTTATAGATGGAGCGTGACCGTGCGAAGCTGCTACAGCAGACGTTCGCTGAGTTGAACAGCGCGTTTTCAGGGCAGAACCGGCGCGCGCACAGCGCTCAGCCGCCGCTCGCCGTCAACCGCGTTAAGGTGACATTCCGTGACGAGCCCGGCGAGGGCAGCGGCGTCGCCAGGTCTTTCTACACCAGCGTCGCTGAGGTACCACATGCACACCCATACAAAAACGGGCAGTTTATGTATATGCTTATTCGTTTGATTGATATCAATCACATCTTATCTTATCAGGCGCTTCTGGCGAACGAGAAACTACCTCCGCTGGAGTCCACGTCGGGCAGCGGCATCAACAGCAACGCGGCTAACGGCACCTCAGGCTCCAGCAGCGCCAATGCCGGTGCCAGCACTAACACCGGCACACGGTAAATGTTCATTAAATACACCGGAAAATATAATATGTCAGAGTTCAAAGTACCACGAGATACAATTAAGCGTTGTGTGTGTCGAAATATTTTCAATAATTTGTATTCGACGTGTACTGTTAAACAGCAGTAGCGGTGCGGGCAGAGCGCGCGCTAAGGACACGGCGCGCCGCGTGCCGGGCAGAGCGGCGCCGCGGCCGCCCACCGCGCGCGAGCCGCGCCGCGTGCTCAGCATCGACGCCAGGCCCTACTCGCCACAGGTACAACCATTATACACATTTACGTCTTTCCTGTATATACGTTTCTGAAATTACATCTTCGTGGGTTTTTTACACAGTAGAATACATTAGTAATATAATTTCGATATGGTTCAGGCTGCACCAGGGAATGAAGGGGCGGGGTACAGCGGTGACCGGCCCGGTGGACACAACGAACATCTCACCCTGCATCAGGCTCAGCTCGGCGAAAGACTGTATCCGAGAGTAAGCACATATAGATTACTATCAAAACTAAGAGCTGTAATGTGTCTATTCTATAATATTTATTTTTTATTTTTTATTACAGGTACACTCTCTACATCCGACATTTGCGGGAAAAATCACTGGGATGCTGTTAGAATTGACACCTGCCCAGCTTCTAGTCTTACTTGCCAGTGAAGACGCGTTGAGACAGAAAGTGCGAGAGGCCATGGACCTTATAGTCATGAATCCTTCCGAAGCGATACTAGGTAAGTGCAGAGCTATTTTGTTACGTCTTTGCTCCAAAGGTCGATAATAAACGGTTTTATTGACGATTTGGAAACGAGCATCTTTTGAGGACATACAACAACAAGAATATCTGTTTGATTCGATCATGAAGAGTTTGTTTATATTGTGTGCGGCAGACCTAGACGTGTTCTCGCTGTCGGAGCGCGGCGGTGGCGGCGGGGGAGGGGGCGGAGGCGCGGCGCTGGGCGCGGGCTCGTCCGCGGCGGCGGCGGACGACGCGGCGCCGCTCTTCTACTCGCCTGGCAAGCGCGGCTACTACTCGCCGCGACAGGGACGCGCCACCTCGGAGCGCATCAACGCCTTTAGGAATGTCGGCAGGTATGACGGATAAAATATCACACCATAATATTGTGAGATTTAGCAATTTCAATTACATTTTTATTGATTATACTGAAAACACAATTTTATCCAAAATTTAAAAGTACTCGCAACGAAAAACAGCTATCTATTGTGTATATTGCCTTTCACTTTTGTGATTCATGGAGAAGTAACAGGAAGTGATTTTGTTACAGAATCATCGGGCTGTGTCTGCTTCAAAATGAACTGTGCCCAATGTTCCTCAATCGGCACGTGCTGAAATACATACTGGCCCGACCGATACGTTTCCACGATCTCGCGTTCTTCGACCCCGTCGTCTACGAGAGCTTGCGCCAACTCGTCGCCGACGCCGAGAATGGAGATTCTCATTCCTTGTTTGCAGCTCTCGATCTCAACTTTAGGTAACACTTTCACTGATAATTTGTAACAATAATTGGTAAGACAACTAATTTGTCAAGTGTAATTTATTAACAATTTCAGAATTACAAACTATCCTTTAAAGTTAACTGGATATTTAAACTTTTATGACATTGTTTTAGTTTGGAAATGTGTGAAGAAGAGGGCGGTGGTTGTGTGGAGCTGGTGCCCGGCGGCCGGGAAATCGAAGTGACCGCGCTCAACGTGTACGATTACGTGCGCAAATACGCACAACATCGGATGCTGCACTCCCAGGAAAAGGCGCTCGAGGTACACTACGAATTACATCTCCCATTAGCATTTTCTTTCGGAATATGATGCTAATAATATGTATAATTAATTCTTACTTTCAGTCTATACGCGTGGGAGTACTGGACGTCTTACCCGAGTCCTCCCTGGAGGGCTTGACCGCTGAAGACCTGCGGCTCTTGTTGAACGGCGTGGGCGACATCAACGTGGCCGCGCTGGTCTCGTACACGAGCTTCAACGATGAGAGCGGCGAGCCCCCGGAGCGGCTCGTGCGGTTCAAGCGCTGGCTCTGGGCCATCGTCGACAAAATGACTCATCTTGAACGACAGGATTTGGTAATTTTATAATGAAATGTTTAGTAGCACTTGTAACTTAAAACAGTAGTAGCTGTTATGTTTTAAAATATTGAGTACAAAATTGGGATATAAAAGGATGCGTAAACTTGCTTACATTAATATTGTTTGCAATTGTTTTATTTCAGGTGTACTTCTGGACGGGCTCGCCCGCGCTGCCGGCGTCGGAGGAGGGCTTCCAGCCAATGCCGTCGGTGACGATCCGACCGGCGGACGACGCGCACCTGCCCACCGCCAACACGTGCATCTCGCGCCTCTACATCCCGCTCTACTCGTCGCGACACGTGCTCAAGCACAAGCTGCTGCTCGCTATCAAAACTAAAAATTTCGGCTTCGTGTAGATGCTATTTAGCCACCGATTCTATGTACCTCTAGCTATAAGCCCAGTCGTATAAGACTGCAGTTGTATCTCCTCGTCGGGTGGACGGATCTATGATGTCTTGTATTTATATAATGCCATATAGCTCTTATGTCATATATATTTATAGAAAGCCTACACTATTGTATGTCTTGTATTCTCTTTATGATCTTGGACTAAATTTAAACATTAGATATTATGGACTGACATCACACAATCTAAAGCTTCTATTCAAAGATTGAGCTACAATGCAAGCGGTACGGTGAGCACAAGTTAACAGTTACTCTAATCACGTTTTAGGTAAAGTTATACTTTACATACATTTAATTCAAGTCTTATAGTAATATTTTGAAAGTTATGCATACATATAATAAAGCGTATGTATATATTTGAGTAGCCATCAATTTACGGTATGTTATTTAAAATCGTAAGTTTAATCTTACAGTATAAAGTAATTGTATGAACAAAGGCATTCTGATTTGCGCATCAACAACCCAAATGAAACTGGAAAGTGACTCGTATGAAGCGATCCTCTTACCTTTATACCTTGTCTTATATTAGTTGATTTGTTTGACAAATACACAGTAGAGCAACAGTACAGTGTGTACAGTACAGTGTAAAAGCATACTTATCAATAATACTTTGCATTTTTAACCTTTTGGAACGTGGTATTGATAGTTCTTATAAATGTTATCAATAAACTTTAGACTTGACAAAAATCTGCACAAATCTCAATAAAGGAAAAATCCATTTCTAACAATTTACAAAATTACACAACACAAGTAAAAGGTATATATATGTATATGTTGGAGTATTACAGTTAATTTTTTCATAGTTCATAAAAATATATTCCTTTAATATGTACAAAAAAGTTACTTTTTAAACTTTGTATTTGTTAATTATTTTGCGTGGAAGTTCGCTTTAATATCAAGTAGATAATTAATGTAAAAAATACGATTCTTTATAGACGTAAGTTGTCAAACGAATCAATTAATATTAAACAATGTGTAGTTTGTGTGACTGCGTTGTTTATTTATAACATGGACTGTATTGCACATTTCTTGTGGAATCACAAACTGTTACTCTTTTACTGCGTAATATTTTAGTAAACTTGTTACATAGATAGACGTATAACATGATTATAATCCGATTGATACACGTGCAACATCTTTGGAACCACGGAGTCGAGGCGTCGAGTAACGGATATTGTGATATCAGAGGAAGTAAAATGCGCCTCTATCTCTAAATTTAAGATTATAATTAGATTTCATTACTTTGATTAGTTGTATCGATATGGTTCATAATAAATAATCCTTAAAATGCTTATATTGTTGTTTTCTTAACCTATGATATATTTACCTAACCAACTGATTGTCTTAATAAATCAGGACTTCATAATGAAAAAAATCTTTTAATTTGATAAGCTCCATTTTAAAAATAAAACCACTTTTCTAAAAAGATAAAACAGCATGTAATATTTAATTCTATTTGTAGTCTAAGTAAAAATGTTCCCTACAAATGAATTAAATAAGCACACAAATACAGTAACAAATTTATTTCAATGATATAATTAAAACACATGTAAAAACAACATACATGAACACAATCTTAGGAAAATATTTAAATTCTGAATTACCAACAAGGTGTTTCAACAGTTATTCAACTTTTGAAGCAACTTTTAATTCAGCCGATATCTTTTTGTAAATATTATACAAAATAATTAGATGACACACATGTAACAAGGCACTTGTTGCATCAGTACTTGGGTATGTGTTCCAACAGAATTCAATCAGGGCTAAGATCAAAAATCTAACAATAACAGACAGATTAGTAGACCATAAGAGATAAGGCAGGCTGTGAAAATACCATGAATAGAACTGGTAATGGAGACTCCTGGCACAAATTACCCCTATGAAATTGGTCAGAAACATCGGCAAAATGAACAATTGAGATATTATGTCAAAGTTTATGCTGTAATGTAAATTATCACTTTCCTCTACAACTTTTTTCTTCTTGACATTTTTATTTGATGTCTTTTGTAGCATTGATTCAAATGAATTCAGAAACTCCTCTTGGTCTTTTGTAAGCTTTTCTTCATTTATCTCTTGCACCTTTAATTTATCTTTCATAAGTTTTGCTTTTCTCTTATTCTCAACATTTTTAGCATCTATTTGTGGTTGAACTTGTTTCTGTACATATCTCAGTCTACAATAACTCTTAAAATATTGGATACACATAGGTAAGAATATTATAAGCAGCAATATATGTATTGCTAATAATGTTACATGAAAATATGTATTTTCAAACATTTTCACATCTAGGAATCTATAATTGACTGTCCAGGTGTGATTAAAAACACGACCTATATCAAAACTTCCTCTCAAGTAAGAAACTGGTGCTACTATTAAAAATGGTAAACCAAGAGCTAGCTGTATTAATCCACACAGGAATATTTGTTTGACAGTGCCTTTTAAACCCAAATTAACCATATAAAAAAAGAATAAAGCCGGAGCATACAGTATAATATTCATTTTTATAGAAACACCTAGGCTATAGAAAATGCTCCCTAAATTCCACTTGGATTCTAAAAAGAAGTTTAATGCAATGTAAAGGAAGAGAACAGCTATTGGATCATTGAACAATCTCAAAACATGAATTGAGTGTATTCTATATGAAGTTAAAATTGTAATAAGAAGCACATATGGTGGAACTTTTCTAGTTTTCTTGTAAATCTTAAATACAAAGTGCAATTGTAATAAATAAATACCAATAAAAATATATTGTGCTAATTTTATATTTTGTCCTTGATTTGTAATGAAATAAAACATAGAGTATATATAAACAAATCCAGCAGGGTAGACAAGTGGACCTGTATCCCCTCGAAGTTGACTGTAATCTAATGTACCATTAAGGAATCCTTCACATTCTTGCATATAGGCTTTCCAGTCAATTTCTGTGTAAGGTACTCTCTCCACAATCACTATGTTGAGTACCAGCTCTGCAATTATTATAATAAAGGCGGTGATTGACAATTTCGCCGGGCTCAGGAATAGTTCTTTGAAAAAGGTAAAGCTCATAATTTTTTTTATATTTCGCGATAAGTCTTGAAATTTGCTACGACCTTTCATCTTTTAATTTATCAGTATGATAATAGGTGTAGGATAATTTATCTTTAATGAAGGTGTATGTAAACCTTTGTAATTGGTCTGTATCTATTTTAAGTCTCTCATAGTCACCTCACATATCCCAGATATTTCATTGAAAATTGGATTGGCTCCCAAAACGTTACACTTTTGTTTTAAACTGATTTTCAATGAATGTAATAAAATAAAAATATGAATAACCGGTTAGATCCAGGTATACTTGAAGGTTTCTTGCTAATTTGTTGTATAGTTTAGGACGATTTTGATAGCAAATAACTATAAATAAGCTGATAAATTCCTAAGAAACAGCAATGACATATCTTTTTCAACTCATTCTGTCAGTCTGACACTTACTGACACTGACAGCTTGGTTACACCAGCGCAAGCCAAAATAAAAAAAATACATATCTTTTTTATACTCTTTGGAATGGACAAATAAAGGTATGGACAAATAAGATTGTCTTTCGGTGCGAGAAGCGCTAGTATTGATTGGCTCTGTCAAAAAACATTTAAAACGCACATACATGGACATAGGGGGGGGGGGGCTGTAAGAAACCCCTAACCAATCCTTTAGTAGTAGGTGCCGCCACCTACAAACCAACAAGCTCGGTAAATTTAAACACGTTCATTGTACTAGGTCTACAATGATCGTGTTTGTTGTTGTGAACGCTTGTTCGTGAACGGGGGCCATCTTAGCGGAGGCGAAGTTGCTCACTTTTGTAGGCTATGGTAAACCTCCGTTATAACCCCGCATCAAAAAGTGGGGAAGCGGATGCGGTTGCGGAGGTATTATTTCATGCGGAACCGGAGTCAGCCCTACAGACCACACTCCGTCAACTACGGAACGAACAATACGGCCTCGTAGCAGGAAGGACCTGAGGAGAAAATCGAAAGCGTGCCCATGACCTCGCCACCAAGCGTAGGATGACGGAGAGGTTTAGTGGGTATGCTCACTATCGCAGAGAGAAGCCCACTTAACTGCGTGTCGCCCCCGGAGCGTGGTGTATGCATAAAGCATCCCCTTCTGTAAAAAAAGGCAAGTTCACTACTGTCAATGATAGAATCGTTGCTGATGTTACTTTCGCGACTTTTACTCCCAGCGCAAACGCTTTCCGAAGTGGTAGTAATGTACGATATATTAATAATAATAGTAAGGATGAAATCGACTACCATTATTCCGATATTTGTATCGCTGAATGGACTGATGACGAAGATGTTCGATCAAAATCATAAGAAGCTCTCGCTAAACAGCTGGATCAGGGGCCCGACACAAAAGGCAGTGATATTAGAAACCGCGCGCATTGTGAGGAGGTTCTTTTCTCTGTAGCCCTGACCACTGGTTGTTTGAGTTAGGGGATTCCACAGCCAATGGCACACTATTTGTATGTAATATAATTTAAACTATTGTTTGTTTTTTCTATAAACTGTAATTTTGTAAAGTATAATATATAAAAATTTAGAGTTAAATAAAGGATTAAGAGATAGTAATCAGATAACAGCAACCGATCAAGCCTTGGTTTGTACCTCTCGGGCACCCTTGAATCGGAATGCTAAACGCGTATTCAGTGACAGCCCAGGTTCCCTCTCTAAGACCCTTGAGTCCAGTCACTCCATGGAGCGTCCACCGAAGTGACCTAAGAGCTCGGCGGCCTCCAAACCTGGTAATAATAACGGCCCGTGCCGAGGTTCCTGAGGGAGCCTTAGTTATTCATAACCGAAGTTTAGGCTAAGCGCTATGTGCACTCGGCCACCTCTAGTTCGGTAAAGCTGTTAATGCCTCTAAAAGACAAACAGTGATAAACAAATCATAAAAAAAGAGCTATCCCAAGTTAGTTCTCCTTATGCCCACCGGAGCAGATATTCCAGTCGGCCTATTGTCAGCACTTTAAGTAAAATGTTCAAAGGAACTGAGCCTAAGGGCCTGAGCAACTCTGAGCTAATAACTACTTAATACGTTAGTAGGTGACTGATTTAAAGGAGCTTTAGCGATGTAAAAGACTACAATTTGGTAGGTATCTTAATAATATTTTAATGCGAAAGTTTAGATGAATGGATGGATAGATGGATGTTTGTTAGTGTTTGTATCCTAAACGGCTGATCGAATCTCGATGAAATTATAGAGGATAGTCTGGAAGAATAAGTAGGCTACTTTTTATCCCGGAAATGGTTACGGTGTCTGAAGGATACGTAAATTTTTGTAACTAAAATTGAGGACAGGTTTAAGTTTTATTTTAATTCCGCGCGGACGAAATCTAGGCTACAGGTAGTTACTGTATATATATACATTTCGTTTTGGTAATGTAGCCTGTGTTAAAAACTAAAAAATACCATAAATTGCTTGTACAAAATATTTAATAATTTTTAATTAAATTCTGGCAGCAAGAAGGCTAATATCTGTTTCACTGTTGGCCCATTAAGAATCTTGTTTGCTTGATCAAAGACGAGCTTAGCCACGTAATTATCTACATGACCCTTTAGGTTATGATATGTGGCACCAACAGTTCCACTTGTTAATAAATTGTCGAAGTGTCTCATTATATCAAAACGGGTCCCTCTGTATTGAAACTGAAACAAACATTGTAACGGTTATTTATTAAGATAATTTAGACCAAATATATTAAGAAATATTGAAATTCAAAAAGCATTAGCACTTCAAAAAATAAAGCTATAGAAATTGTTCATTCAGAATAAGAAAGACCGAATTTTTCGATTACTATGGATAAGTACCTACCATTATAACATTACACTTACCGCAACATCGCTGATATGTACTCTAGCGTGCTGACCTACCAACTGTAAGACCCATTCGTTATTGAGCTGCGTAGGTTTCGTTTGCACGGCTCCAAGTACTGATACTCCTTGGAGCACTAAGCTACAAACATAATGCACTTATTATATCAAAAGAGATTTTTTTTTATAGTACAAGGTGGCAAACGAGCAACCGGCCACCTGAAATCGCTGAAATAGCGAAGTGACCGATGCCCATAGACATCCGCA
>JAAOEG020000023.1:3725633-3737344 GCA_011763625.2 Papilio bianor | reverse complement strand
GATTACGACTACTCAAGGTCCGGTGATTTACGCACTAACGGTGATTCTTTACCGATAAGGGTAGGATGTCCTACATACTAAATAAAGATTATTATAGTTTCGTTATTTCAATACAGGAAATTGGGATCTAACGGTTTATAAAATAACGACATTATTACTTACATATAAAATAATAATACTTGTTATTGTAAGTTAATAATACTTACTTGCACATGTCATGAATTTTCATCATGCTAGCTGTGAGTTTATTAGGAGCCGACGCTAACAGAAGATGTTTCAAATGGCGCTGTACTGAAGTCCACCAGGGCAGGTCACACGGTAACATTACGAGCGCCATTCTGTAAAAAAAATTACTTTACCAACGTGAATTTGATCGAGCTACGACAGCACGAGCAACATGTTTAACTATCCTTATAATTGATAACTAAATAAGTAGTCTAATTGTTTAATGAACGTGAGACTTAAAATTGGTAATTTTCGCTGATATCTTCATAGAACATTAGCACAGATTTACAAAGCTTCAAATGGTATGATCAATACAAATACGATATGCAAAGTTGACGCAATTTTCAAACCATCAGTAAGATTTTTCAGTGTACCTATTAAATTTCATAACTTTGAGATGATTTTACACAACTTATTTGAACGAAACGTTATGTGTTAATCTACTTATAAGTATTTAAATGTTGTGGGAATTCGTGCAACATTACACATTTGGTGACTTTTCTTTGGCATCATTTTTGGGTGCGAATAAGTAATTAAAGATTACCCTTATTGGATCTATTTGTATTAGCTTTTTGTTAAATTATTATTGTTAATCAAAATGTTGTACTTGTCTCGGTTATATAATATTTTTAACGTTTCGATTTGAGTAAATACTACCGAAATTATATAATTGAGAAAAGTAATAACATTGATGAGAAACTGTAAAATTACGCAATAATATAATTCAGCACACGACGCTTTCAGCTCTGAACGTAGCCAATAATAGATTTGAACGCTTCCATTTATGCTTCTTTTGACATTTAGCACTGTTCCAAAGCATCAAAACAAAATATTTAGTCTGTGGCACAAAACTAAATAGTTTTATTGTTATAATTTATTTAATTTATCCAGATAAATAATAGAAATAATTTAAGGAAAATAAAAGGACTAGATATGACATATCCCACAACCATACAACAAATTTCATTTAATGTTATAACCTTCAAAAGATAAATATTGAGAATTTTATCAACTTCACTCTGATAATGATTAACCGGCTTTGTAAGTTTAATTTTGGTGATAATTTAACACACACATCGAAGTCGTTACGTGTAGTATAGTCGACTTCGCACAGTCGAAATAAATGTGAAGTCTAAAGTACACATTCTGAGCAAAGGTCAAATTTTATATAAGCTTACCTAAGAAAATGTCTGTGAGGGCTAAATTATGGAAATCTTTAATACTCGGTGCTCCAGCATCCGGAAAAGGGACTATTTCATCCCGAATTGTGAAAAAATACAACATAGAGCATATATCAAGTGGTGACAAATTAAGGGATCACATAGAAAAGCAAACCGAGCTTGGAAAAGAAGTTAAAAAGTACTTGAATGAAGGTAAATTAGTGCCTGACGATGTTATAATCAGATTTATGAAAACTGAATTAAAACAGAGTAGTGATAAGCCATGGCTATTGGATGGTTTTCCAAGGACTGTTGCCCAAGCAAATGCACTATGGAAAGTGCAACCTGTAGATGTAGTTTTAAACCTGGAAGTTCCATTTGAAGTAATAATAGAGAGGGTGAAGAACCGCTGGGTTCATTTGCCGTCAGGTAGAGTTTATAATATAGGTTTTAATACACCTAAAGTGATGGGAAAAGATGACATAACTGGTGAGGATTTAATCCAGCGTCCAGATGACAAACCTGAAGCTGTTCTTAAGCGGCTGGAAATATATAAAAGTGTGATGCAACCTGTCATACATTTTTATAAAGATAAAGGTATATTAAAAAATTTCGAAGGTCGCACATCTGATGAAATATGGCCAAAGGTAACATCATATTTAGATCCTATTTTTGTAAATAATTAGCCTTAAGATGATGTTATACATTTTACATAGAGAGTTTTATAGTGCCTTTTTCATGTGTAATACTGATCGTTTGTGGTGATTTATTGTAGGAAAGTAAGTATTAAATATGTTACAAATCATTTTAAGCTCAATTATGACAAAGTCTGGCTGACAGGCAGTGCAATTATGTCTTCCAAATACTGAATATCATCACAATACATTTCTTCTAGTCAATGGCTACAAAATTATCAATAATTTAATATTACACTTTGGTTACACATGAGAAAATTTATAATTTATGTAATTAATTTGAATAGAAACTAAACATGCAAGAAAGCCCTGCTTTACACTTTTTTTAAAGCAATGTGTGAATAAATATAAAGTTTGTTTTTCATTTTTTGTTGGCACTGCTTCAGTTTAACATTCATGCATATTGCTCCTTAACAACAAGAATATGTGTCAAAAAATCTGTGTTCTATATTGTTATCAGATAATTGCACACAATATCAATTCTGTTTAACAATATAGAAAATGAACCACATCCATTGCAAATGTCAAAAAGCAATATTTGTAAAAACAGATTTTTTATGTAACACATAATTTATATTACAAGGTGGCAAATGAGCATATGGCCTCCTGAAATAACTGAAATAGCAAAGTGATAGCTGCTCATAGACATGTGCTATTGATAACTTGCCTATCTGTAATCCATGGCAAAGGAGACGCATTGGAAGAGATTCCTCTTCCTATCCCCCCCTTCAATCAAATCCTTTCCTTTTAAGAAAAGTTTAGAAAGGAGAAAAGGACTAATATTAGGCCTCTGGAACACACTCATCGGACGATGTTGCTTTCACTTCACACCTATCTTCTGTGTGGTTGTCGTATTGTATCGGGTGAGCCAGCCAATTCGTGCAAAGGTGTTAAAGCTGGCTCAACCACTACTACACCACTTGTTAATTTGGGTACTTATTGCAAAGGTGTAATATTAAAACTTTGTTCTGTTATATTAAAAACTAGCTGTCGCCCGAGACTTCGTCCGTTTTTTTTTTAAATAAACATAGCCTAAGTTAATCCTTATTTCATCACCTACCTGCCAATAAAAGTCCCGTCAAAATCGTCAGAGATTAGCCGGAACAGACACACAGACAGACAGACAGACAAAAATTGTAAAAAATGTCATTTTGGTGTATGTACCGTATATATATTCATATACATATAGTAAAAAACGGTTATTTCAACATTACAAACAGACACTCTTATTTCATTATATGTATAGATTTTATATTTAGTACTCACTAGTCATTGGCATGCAATGTTAATTTATTATTATTTATGTTAATATTTGTTGTTTTATATTTATTTTAGTCTTGTAAAATTATCATTACAATGATAAATGTTTATTATATTATGTGTTCATTTTTTGCATATTAGTCATTGGGATGCCATATTGATAATGTTTTTGTAAATATATATTGTAATGATGTTTATAAATTATTGTTACTGTTATTACATAGTTTATTTTAAATTATGTTCATCATACACATAGTATGTTTTGTAACTGGATATAATAATAAGTAATATATAAATTCAGATATAGAGCCATTTAAAAAAAAAAAAATATACTTGTATCACTCATACATGCAAAGAATTAAGTTATTAAGTTAAAGCAGCTGTTCTATTGAGTTATTTTGGTTTGTACTTAAGAAATTAACACAAGTTTATAATTGATGTTATTGGTGACATTTAATTAATTGTAACTGCTTGCACAAACAATCACAAATGAATTAACATGTATGTTACTAGTTAGTAGTAATATAGTAATAGATATAGTGAATTTCTATTTTGGATCGTGTGTTTTATGGATTTTATAACGGGTAGCTTAGAATTAATATGAATTGATTTTGTTGATAATAAAGTTTTTAACTGATTTTTATTCTTTAGTGTTTTATTATATGACCTTACTAATGTTTATTAAATCACTAACTGTCACCCGCGACTCCGTCCGCGCGGAATATTATTATTATTCCATACTATTTTACTAATATTATAAATGCAAGTTTGGATGGATGGATGGTTGTTTGTTAGAGGATAGTCTGAAAAAACACATAGGCAGAAGCCTAATAACTATTTCCGGGAAGAAGAAGAATATATTCCCATACATAAGAATATACGCATACATAAGAATTTAATCCCGGAAATAGGTAGTTTTTTTTTGTTTAGACATATCTTATTGAAATTTGGCACAAATGTAGAACATAGTCTGAAAGAACACATAGACTCCTAATTACGTTATTTTTTAAATACACGGGGACAGATTAACGGGCGACAGCTATTTTTCTATAACTGTAAAAAATCTCACTGAGATATGTTATGCCGTTGCGAACGTATCAAATAAATTTGTTAATAAGAAAAAACTACATAAAACTCGGGAACATAATTTTTTTTGTCGATGAAAAGTATCCCACGTGGTATTTCAGACTATGTTCTGTATCTGTGCTAAATTTCAGTAAGGTATGTTGAACCGTTACGGAATTATCGTGTATCTAAATAAGTAAACACTACGTAACTGGAAACTGACATTTTTTGGGGTTGAACGTTATCCCATGCGTTATTAATTCGTTGGTATATTTTAACCTCTTAATCATCTTTAGTTTCGTTTTTTAGTCTGTTTAAAATTTTTCATTCGTTGCAATAATACAAATGAGAGCTGTCCAGCTCGTTAGAAAGCACTCAATATTGTCGCGGATAACTACATTCCTCATTACAACTCACTAACCTACTAATTCTAAGTAAGTAGCAAACAATTGAAGGTCATAGAGAAAAGCGCCCTCATATCCTTTCGTACCGCACACAACGTGTTCGAGCATTCTATTTGAAAACAGACAATGTACATGTGCTTCGCCAGTGTAAACCCACGCTAAGATAGTGTACTGACTAAATCGCATTGATATTGTATTGTTTTTTGTTTATTTATACTCGTACAGCTGTGTCGTTGTTGTACCTAAATTCAAAACTGGTTCGTGGCGCGTGTGCTTCGGGATTTAACCTATATTCAATAGTTGTAATATCGTTTTAATACAGACATTTTCTTTACACATAATAGATGCTATAACAAATGGGGGACTCTATAACTGATTGCTTAGAAGTCCTGCATTATTACACCAAGGAGGAGTTTGATTCTTAATAAACTATTATCAGAAAGTATTAGAGTAACTGCATAATTATAATTTTATGAACTAGACTGCTAATTGGAGTTAATAAGAGGTTAATTTTTTTATATATTACAAGGTGACAAACGAGCAAGCGGCCACCTGAAATCGCTAAAATAGCGAAGTGACCGCTGCCCATAGACATCTGCAATTGCAGATGCGTTGCCTACCTTTAATCAACAAAGGAGGAGACGTATTGAAAGAAAATATTTATGTTCTGAAAGGCGATAAAATGATCCTAGTTGTACAATTCGGGACCGTAACGGTCTATAGTCGCCTTGACTTGCACTCGTATAACTGGGACACGGTCTGTCGAGTTATTTGTATTCATTACGTACAAACTACCGTCATGACGTACGCATAGATCGATAATTAACGTTGAAATCTTTTTATATAGAGTTACAATCAATGTCAAATGATCCTTAAAAATGGATAAAATGATTGCGTTTTAATACATGTTAGTTTGATTTTCGGATGCATTGTTTATTGTAATAAGATTTGCTTACCTTAAAAAGTTGCGTCGTAATTCCGTAGCACAATAAAGTTAGCTTATATTAAACAACATAAGTTTCACAGTCGCCTCGCGGCAATCGGTTTCTTTTTACGCACTTTTTTCATTGTCCACACGACAGTTGTCCACTTGATTTCACTCGCATGTAGGATATCTTATTGCTTTACAGACAGAAATAGTGTAACTAGTATGAAAATACGAGCCGGCGGCGGGCGACGGGAGCGCGCGAACCCCGGTTTTATTTTTAGCCGCTTTCGTGCATCGCCGCTGAAATTAGACTGTAAATAAAAAGCTTGGGTTAACAGAAGTCGTAGGCCTCTTTAGTCCTGTCAATGAGCTACATGTCTTTACAGATATGTGACGGATAGTTTTGAGATTCGATAACATGTTCTCTATACATCTATAATGCCCCCTGTTGTCCAGCGTTCATATTTGCAACGTAATTGTTTATTGTTGATTCTTTTTGTTTTATTTTATACCATAACAATATAAATTAAAAACATTGGAGTGAAATGAATACTCATGTCAAAGCTGTTTTACATAGAATGCAGCTTCTAATTGATTTAAGGAAACAAATTAAAAATAACTTCCAATTTGAAAAATAATTTAGGTCATGTTCTAATGTAAATATGGATATGGTTTAATAAATTAAACGGTGCGTTCACAAATGAAAAATATACGTACACACACAGTTCCATTCCTTGATGTTTTTTGTATTTGAATTGTATTTAGTTAAATTACGTGATTTTAAGGTTTTACGCGTAGTTAGCGTTGAACTGAGCGAGCGGCAACGTCGCCGGTTCTAAACGTACTGACGCCGACTTTCACTGGGGAGAGACCGCCCTGTGGCGCAACCTCACACCCTAGTGACGTCACTCGGTCGCGTCACGACCTACGACGCCGTACGCCGCGCCAGCCGGGGCGCAACACCCCATCCCTTTACACCTTGTGAAATGTCGCCACTCGCTCGCCCGCTCCCAGAGCGTTACGTAAAATATAACATGAGACTGGCTTACGTCAGCAAAGACGTCATCACAATCATTCGGTTTATTTTTATTTTAAACGATTTATATCAATTAATTCTTTTTTATTTTTGTGTCAATGGAGTAGAGAGATACCACGAAACCTCATCATGGATAAGTGTAAAGAAAATAAATAATTTTATATTAATGTAATACTTTACTAGTACAGTAATTATTATTACACATGTAATAATACAAAGGTAATAAAACTTTAATAAATACGTAATGTTATAAATGTCAAAGTTAACATAGATGGATGGACTGATGGATGGATGGATGGACAGACGGATGGATGGAGGTTTGTTAGAAGGTATCGCCAGAACGGCTCAACAGATCTCGCTGAAACTTGGCATATATAAAAAACATAGTCTGGAAGAATACAAAGGCTAATAATTCAGTTTTTTTATAAATCCACGCGGACGGATTCGCGGCTGACAGTTAGTGCTCGAAAAACTATTATATAGTATTTTTATTACGATGAAGTGAATTTCATCAAGAGTAAATATTTTAAAATAACTGTCGATCTGAAAAGTTTTGAAATACAGTCAAAACAATGGTTACTGTACTGATTGGTTGAGTTATTGGGTAACTATTGCGCATGCGTGTTTTTTGTACAGCTGACGCAAATGCTTAAAAGGAATTTTATGACTTCTCAGTATTCATATTGTCCTGGTACAAGAAACGCCCGTGGAAAATTGTTGCCGCCCTACGTAACGCATTTGGGCGGCCTAGGGCGGAGCTGACACTCCTATGATACCGGTTATCTGTTTGATCTCCATAGCTTTCAATTGCAAAAAAAAACACGGGCATAAACAGCTAAGTGATATTTTTATTTTTCAGGAATTGGCCATGGTTTCAGGGCTAATTCAGAGGCAGGCTAATTTCAACATTTGTTATCCGTTAAAGATTAGCAAGGTTTAAGCTAGTCCAGTTAGTTTTTTTATTTTATTTATTATAGTACTAGATAACACATGAGCAGACGCTCACCAGAATTCGCCAAAATAGCGAAGCGATCTCTGCCCATAGACATCCGCATTTGAGTATGCGAAACCTAACTTTTATCTATAGAGGTGGGGACGCACAGAAAGAGAAGGATTCTCCGGAACGCACAGTCATCAGACAGAAGGCGGATTTGCTTCCATTTGACGCCTGTCTTCTGTGTGGTCGTGGTATTGCAGTGGACAAGTCAGCCTATTCGTGCAAAGATGTAAAAGCGGATTCTACCACTATTTAAGATTTTTAATAGCTTCTCTTAACTAAAACTATCTACTGCTCCTACTTTAGGTTAAGTTTTCGATGTCAAATGTGCTATTGAGCGTTACAAAAACATTTTTAAAGGTGAATTATATATTTCTACAGTATCAATAGTATATAAAATTGTTTTAGTACTTTCATAGATTATATTTAGTAATAAGAGATATTCATGCTCCAATTAGGTATATTGTTTTTTGACTTAACAAATATATAAATGTTTTTTTTTTAGTTTGTACTGATATACCTTAGTAGTACTCCAAGTCACTTTGTGTTCTAAAGTTTTATGTTGCCTTAGTGACATAGCCATGTACCGACGTTCCAACGCCGCCTCCTAACGATATATGGGCGGAGAAAATTAGCGCCCAAATATTTGTAACCTCCCTCTTGTTAGTAGACTCTGTCGATATATTTCAGTACACTCAAACGTTCCCACTACTGAAATTTTCTACAAAACATTACCTTCCCTCTTATTATCCTTGCTGTTCAAGTATTAAAATATTTTTGCAATGTAACCTTGTATGAATTTTTTAACTACATAACAATAACATGACAATGAATATAAGCATTAATGAATATTCTACATATTTATATCATCAGCTCACTATAAGTCAACACTGAGTGGTTCCGAGCCTACCCTAAGTTAGAGGTGTCATCATTGTCAACCACGCTGGCCCAATGCCAGTTGGTTGACTTCACGCATACTATGAATTATTTCGTATATATATTGCAGGCAGAATGTCGTATAAAATGTCGGTGGCAGAATTTGAACCCAGGATCTGTAGATTAGAAGTCTAGCGCTTAACCTTGAGCCACCCCTCGTACATATTTATACGAAACCATTAAATTGGTGGCAGATTAAAAAAATCATATGCTGATCTACCGTTAAGTGGGATAAGGATGGATGATAGTATGCTGAATCATGGGTATAGTCTAAATAAGATGAAAAGGACCCAAATCAGTTGGCTTATCTTAGTCGTAAATAAAACAAGTCCATTGTATTCGAAATTCTCTTTTAATCTCTATTTATAGCGTCCTGTCTGTGGAGCAATCTCTTAGTTAACTAAAGGTCGTGGTTGATATATTCCATAGGGGTCGCAGCATCCTGTAATTTATGTTATCCTAGTACAATCGACCTCTAAGCCCGCCGAAGCTCCGTTATACCGTCTGTCCGACTGGGACACTCACCCTTTGCAAAGGTCACCCTAAATGCCAAAGTGTAACAAATACATTTATTTTTAAACTTTATATTTTTCGTAAACGATATGTGCATTTGTGTTTTATTGACATTTAAGTAGGTACTTTTGTGCTTTACGGTTATAAAAGTAAACTGTTTTTTTAATACTTTTTACATTACTGCTAATGTAAATAACCAAATCATAACGTACATTTCTTGAATAGATATTTGGTAGTTAATAAGAGAGGAAGTTAAACAAAAGCAAGGATCTATTAAGTAAACTTTTACGACTAACAAGTTGACGCCTGCGACTCCGTCCGCGCAGTATTGAAAAAAAACTTAGTATCCCACATGTTACTTTAGATTTTGTCTAATATCTGTGCCAAATTTCAATGATATGTCAAACCCTTGCAGAATTATAACATGAAAAAACAGCCAATATCATGTATCAAAAGTAGCCTGTGTGTTCTTCTAGACTATCTTCCACATCTATACTGAATTTCTTTGAGATCCGTTCAGCAGTTTAGGCGACAAATTCTAACAAACATACATCTATCCCTCCATCTAAACTTTAGCATTTATAATATTATTAAGAATAAGATTATTTAATTTTCATTCCGAATTTTATGAAAACGTAAAGATATTAATTACTGTATACCCCCAAAAATATAGTTAAACACTGCTAAGTACGCGTTTTAATTGATATTATAGACGCTTATGTGGTTATATGTTTCAACATAAATAGTTATCAACACACTGCTTTCGGTAGAAGTAGTAATAGTAATAATGTTTAAATAAACATAAATTGTCAAAAATCCGCGCGGGGTGCTACTTCACATCAGTTCACGCTAGTTCGCATTTAGCATTGGGGTTCACATGTTGCCAAATAACCCCTATGAATAACACTGATGCTCATGACCCCTCTGTACCAGGTCATTAGGAAATCGAGGAGCTTACGCACGAAAAGTAAAAAGGGATGACTTTGTGTATGTACAGTATCAGATAATTAAAATAAAGTTATGATAATTTATGCTAAAAGTTAGGTTGTTTGCTTTTATCTTTGCATAGAGTTTCGCTCACATTTTGTTACTTGATTTGACCTTTCCATATTTTAATTAAATATCTTTTTAAATATAAATTTATAAATATCGGTGTATTTTGATAAATATTTTATTGATCACAATATTTATTTGATATTATTATTCATATATATCTTACGACATTCACAAGCAGTCCGCGGGGTGTACACCCCAATAGCTACGGCGTCACAACCCTTCGAGCGTCGTTTGATAGTTGGGGTGAAACTATTGTTATCCCCTGTCTGTCATGCTCCCCTATTGAGTCGCACTAACTTGCGCGGGGCGTCGCGTTTGGCGCACACAGGGCGTCGGCATTACCTTACAACTTATGATGCCTTAGCACTTTCGTAGCAAACGCGTTACGTCATCGTTCAGCCTTTCGTAGCGATACAGTCCTACGTTCGCGCTACACGCTACGCGCTACGAAAACAGATTATTCAACGTTTTACATACTTTTTTTAATGTTTATTATTACAACTAGCGGCTGCCCGCAATTTAGTCAGCGCAGAATTAATAAAATAACCTATAATTTTCATATATATGTATAAATGTTTACATATTCCAGACGACACTCGAATTTTATAAATATGTGTAGTTAATTTATACAATTAAGAAAAGTAAAATTATCAATCGTCAAATGTTTCAACAAATTTTCGATGAGTTAGCTTTTGATGTTATTTTCTTCCAGGATTAAATGTCTTTTAAAAGTTGCTTCTATTAGTATGGTTACTTACGGTTGCCGTCGGTATATACCAAAATAGATTTTTTTAAATTTCAAATACAACACAGTAATAATAAATTGGAACCAGTCGGTGCCACCACCGAAAAATTACACGCGAGTTATAACCGTATTAAAATTACTTTAAAGTCATGTGTTAGGAAAGTTTAAGCAAATGTTATAAATAATAATATAATGGTGTAAATAACACCGAAACTTTGCCTATTTGGATACCTAACCACCAAGCAAACATACTTATGTAGAGGGGTAAAACTAGATCTAATCCTAGATGTTACAGAGTAACCGTCTTACAGTAATTATGTTGTCCGAGTACTTAGGGTACATAAAATCTTTGAGGGCTACAAGCCCAATATTTGTCTATCCTAGTTGTGCGAGGAATCAACTACCATCCAACTATTATTCGTCAGATCTTAATACACGTTTAGAACAGACAAAACAGATGTTTTGAATTATCTTCTCCCTCTCTGCCTAAACGATTTCTTTCAACTTATTTATGAGTAATAAAATCGACAAGAGTTCTTCGATTATATGTGTGAAAAGCAAGTCAATGTAGGTGGGACATTTTCTTTATCCCCTTTTTTTTATTTTTATGTATAAAGGTGGCAAACGAGCAAGCGGCCGCCTGAATACGCTAAAATAGCGAAGCGACCGCTGCCCATAGTCATCCGCTATT
>JAAOEG020000023.1:3634600-3647174 GCA_011763625.2 Papilio bianor | reverse complement strand
TATTGAAAATTAAAATAATTACACTGATTTAAAAAAAAATCGTTCATTAATACAGAGTCATAATATTAGGCAATTACTATTATTTCCTCTGAACGAAGCCGGATAGATTGCTTATAATCTGTATTAAGATTGACCGCAGCTTATTGAATATGAATTATCGATTAAAGATTCTGAAATTAATACAATCTGTTATAATCATACTTTTGCCCCATTTTTTACTGACGAAAAAAAAACAAAAGTCAGTCGGAACCAACTGACGTTGTTTGAACGTAATTGATTTGCCGCCATAACTTGGTTTTCGTGAGATAGAATTTGTTATGAGCCGCGCAATAACGGGACGGCGCGCATCTCTAACGGATGCCATCGCCGCGCTTTGCCGCGCTTCGCTCGCGTCCTATTGACAGGTGTCCCTGATTACGATTGCGATCAGATAAACTGAGACATGACATATCTCACGATAATATAAAAAGTATCAATTGATATTGAGAAACATCTTTTGATTAATACTCAATGGGTATTAAACATTAACTAATCACTAATTTAATTTATTAGGCCATAATGGCTGCCACAAATTAAAATGTAATTACGTAGAAAATCATTTAAAAGGAACATTAAAAGATTAAGGAGTGAATGTTATTTTATATTGTAATGATCGTAATTTTAATTGACACTAATGAATGTTATAATAATAAATTGCAATGATATTCCGAAGGGTGACTTCGCAACCGGACCTACGGACCCTTCTCGGAACTGGGAGTTGTTTGTAGCCATGACTCCTCACATCCCTCTACGCTGTATCAAATCTAATAAATATTTGTCGTCGAGCGTAAGCTTATAGCATCGTCCATTAGTTGAGTGTACAATACAATGTTACTTATTCTTTTTTTTTATAAAAAACAGCGGAAATCTAGCAATTAGACTAGAAAATATAACTTTAACTAGTAATGTTTGGTACATTTTTTTTTTTTAATAACATCAAAAATGTTTTCCTTTAATATTTAGGCTGTGAGTTACACCAATGTACGATTAAGAAATATTGATAAGATAAAAATATTATCCGATTACTTAATTAAATCCGTCGATAAAGTATATTTCCTGCTTCATAGATTTTTTATTTTACTCTAGAACTTTACTTTGCTCGCGTCTTCGTTCGCCACAGCAACAGTAAAAGAGTTTTAAATATATATTTATATTTAAATAAATTTAAATTTAATGATTAAAAAAGACAACACTTTTTTAAGTGCAAAATAAAAAATATACCACATCTCCACATTAAAACGGCAAAATATTGTGATTGTGACTAAAAAAGAAATATTATTTACGTAAAGACTACATCAAGTTTGCGACAAAGACTAAATAAATCATAAAAAAAACGTTAGAAAGGAGAGTTTGAAAGAAGGACGCTCTAAGCGCTACCAGCGCACCGTCTCGCCTCGGGACACATTTCTCTGATATTGCGGAGACTATTGCGTGGTGTAAGATGTCTAACAGTACACGGCGAAAATTGACCGTCCGAATCGAGTCAATGAACCGAAACCAGAGACCGTTAGTCGCACCGAATCGAATCTAGCAGGACGGGCCCTTCCACCTACACCTACACCCAATGCACCAAACATTTTTTTGACATCGCCTATGTGCGTTGCAGCATCACAGAAAGTAGGCTAGTCCGAGTAGTTTATAATAAAAATTGTTCTATGGCCAGCGACTAAGCTTATTTCGATCCATACAAAATAAGTGACTATTAATTACAAAGATTTAACTGATAAAAAATTAACGTTGAACCATAATTAAATTACATACAAAAACATCAATAAGATTTTGCTTTTATTACACAAATAATAAGTGTACCTTTTAACATATTTCTCTTCAAATTCTTAATAAATTCTTCATTTACATAAACAAGCATAGTTTATAAGCAACATTGTGGAACAAGAAGAAAGAAAAAGCATTGCAAAATACTAGGAAATACTTTCAATGGTATCTCAAAGAGAATGCCGCAGACAGCCAGCTATCCTCTGCGCAAAAGAAAATAATAATCAACGAGTGACGTTTCTCCCAGCACATCTTCATTGAGAACGTAGATTTATACACACGCCAGTGTTAGAAAGCTGAAGGATTTCTTTTTGTTCGCAGCTTTTACCACTCGTATAGTTTTAACAGTTACCGGCAACCGTTCGTTCGCCGTTACCGCGTATCTGCTTATTCATTGGTCTCAAAAACACAGCGAAATTAAACCTAATCTACACAGTTTTACTTTTATCTCCGTCCTAATAACTTCGTTCATTTCAGTTACTGACAAATGATGTAGTTACTGTCTGCCAGGATCTGATGTTCACGTATCAATACCTTTAGACTAGAAGTCATGCTCATTTCTACAGCTCAATTGCGAAAACATGAGAGCTAATCCTGATGACGTCAGAGTCACACACTAGCTAAATAAAAACGTTATGAGTAATAAAAAACAAACATGTTTTTATATTTCCCCGGATAAATGACCATAGGGTTAAAATATAACATTTTATTTTAAACTGCTAGGGTTAAGAATAGAGACCGTAAGCCCCAAGTTTTTTAACTATTATAAAACTGAAAAATAAATCAATCTTTACCCTGATGATTTTTAGGCCACGTTTGTTATTAAGGGGAAAGTATGTTGGCAAGCTTTTATGTGCCAACAGCGGCGCCCTGTAAACTAGGTCAGCTCACTGTAAGGACTTCAGCTAACACTGGCACGATGACCTAGGTCAGGTCACTGCTGAATTATACTCCCGACTACTGCCTAGCTGCCTACAGATCGATACTGACACGTTTATTTATATCGCTCTACCGACATTTATACTGGAATTACAAGATACTGTTTTAAATAATTTTGTAAGCATAACTTCTGCTGCCCACGAATAATTTTCAGAATATAAGGCAAGGCTGAAAATGTTCTAACCTTACTAATATTAGAAATTCAAAAGTTTAGATAGTTGGATGACGTTTATTAGAGTTTGTCGCCTAAATTACAGAACGGATATCGATGAAATTTATCATAGATGTAGAAGAAAGTCTGAGAGAACACATAGTCTACTTTTGATCTTGGAAAGACTTACGGTTCCCGTGGGATACGATTTTTTTTATTATTTACATATTTATTCGATATGACATAGTCTGGAATAACACGTGGGATACTTTCATCGACGAAAAATGTTATGTTCCAGGGGAATATATTTTTTAACTCCACGCTGACGGATTCGCGGGCGACCGCTAGTTTCTGAATAAACTGAACTTTTGTGATGTACAGGTTTAATTGATTTGGTTACATATAAAAATGGCTTAAGACGTAATCGCTTAAGGGATTATAACTGGTTACATTTATTAACTGTTTAATTTACAATACAAAATACTACTTTAAATATATGGGTAAATCCTTGTATGCTAACTATTGTGTTACGGTTCAGAGGGCGATTTAACTGACATTTATTGAGATAATGGTACTTCTAGTGTATGTACTGGAGATAAAGATCTCTCAAGGTAAGCGCTAACATCGTACTGGCTTTTCTAAAATAAAATCCATGTAACATTAAACTGAGATATGTTAGGAAGTTATTTTTCTTTTCCTGCTTACCTCTTTCAACGTATAATGTTGATATATTGTTGATAATTAATATAAAATAATATAATGTATATTTTTTATGTATTAGGAAAAAATCTCTGTTAATCGCAATAAAAGTTACTGCGTGGTTTACCTGTAAAATCCTTATCAACGTTAGTAACGTGCCCTTATCAACGATCCGACGGGCAACTAAAGATTATATTCGCAAGTTATAGAAAAAGAAAAAATCGTGTGTTGGCTGCATTTTTATTATAGGACTAGGTATCGCCCGCGACTCCGTCCGCGTGTTATTTTTCTAAAATAAACGTAGGCTTAGTTACTCCTTATTACATCAGCTACCTGCCAATAAAACTCCAGTCAAAATCGGTCCAGCCATTTCAGAGATTAGCTGAAACAGACAGACAGACAAAATTTGTAAAAAAAAATATTTTGGTATATGTAACGTAATATTCATGTACATGTACTAACAAACGGTTATTTCAATATTACAAACAGACATACCACTTTATTATATGTATAGATTTCTATAATATTTAAATTTTTGAATTTGAAAAGAATCAACAGCATTCTCCCCCGATTCGAATTACAATCGAGGGATATTTTATAACAGATCTATTGTAAATATAATCAAGTAACATGATTTGATTATTCAAAGTTTTGATTGTTCGAAGTCCTTTCTCGTGCACGGTGTCATGTTTGATGATATGTGTGAGATACATTTTGGTACGATAGTATTTGATAAGCAATGGATGATTTTGTCATCGCATGAAATATGTCTCCGCGTCACAGGGTGTGGCATTTACAAAGTCTGAACAGGAATCTTAAATCTTATTAATATTATAAAAGCGAAATTTTGTAAGAATGTATTTTCGTTACTCTTTGATTCAAAAACTACTGAGTGGATTTCTATGAAACTTCACAATAATATCTCTTATATTATACATTAGAAGAAGACATAGGCTATAATTTATAAAGATATTCAGTGAATTATCCAAACTATAATGACATAATATACGTATAGTGTTTAGATGGATGTATAAAGAGATAGATGTTTGAAGGTATCTCCAGAACGGTTCAACGGATCTCGATGAAATTCGGATAGATTAGAACACAGTCTGGACACACTACTTACTAGGTTTTCATTTTTAATTCCACACGGACGGAGTTACTATTAACTTAGTATTCAATATCGCAGGAAAAGTAGATCCACTGCTTTTTTGTCACGTAAACAAAATGGCTTTTTCTACGCCACCATTCTACTTTAAGGTCGATGTAAGTTTTTCTTAACACTATTAAAAAAATAGATTGTTTTTAGCACAAGAAGGTAATGGCGTTACGTGTGGATGGATATAAAGGTAGAGGAAGACCGAGGAAAGTTTGGATGGATTGTGTGCAAGAGGATATGCGTAAGAAAGGTGTGAATTCATATATGACGGCTGATAGGGATGTGTGGAAATGTAGTACATACTGTGCCGACCCTCGGTAGGGACAAGGACAGGTCGATGATGAGATTGTTTTTAGCACAATCTGGGGGCATGTATGCTAAGTTGTATCAATTCTGAAAAACATTACACTTGATTCCACAAGATATTTGCGGGGAAAGGAAGTTGCGCAAAAACCGCGCGGTCGTGGAATGCCATCCATCAAGACGGTGCGCATGGAATTTTGTGTGGTGTATTGTTTAAATGATAACCAATTTCAGTAAAAGAACTTTAGTTTTAGTGTGTACTAGCCCCTAGTCAAAATTACTTTCGATTAGCCTCATCGCTAGTAGTAAAATAGTTTGGCTAGTAAAATATACGCCAATCAAGTGACTTATGGAAATATAGTCAATTCCATCCATTTCTGAACTTCGTTATGGAATCGCTTCGAAGCGAATGCACTTTGGTTAGTGGAGCTGTGTTAGTTCAGAGGTAAGCTTTCGGTTGGATACAATTGATTCAGTACCGAAAATATCTTATATTGATTTTTCGTTACGTGTCTTGTATATGGATAAAGTACGAGTTTTTCTTTTTATTAGCCACATTACGCACACCGCTGGGCATAGGGCAAAGGATGATCGGTCCTGAGCCACCTCCAGGATTCTCCCGCAACCTTTACTAAGTCGTCGGTTCATCTTGCGGGAGCCCTAACCACGCAGCGTCGACTGTCCGTGGCCGCCATTCCAGGACTTTACGCCCTCATCGTCCGTCCGTCCTGCAGGCGACATGGCCAGCCCTTCGCTTCTTCAGGTTAACTAATTAATTAATTAATTCTAGTTTAGTTAATATAGTTTTATTTTCCTGAAAAATTATTATTCTTACATTAATGTTATCTTATTTTGCTAGCTTATGGTTTAAAACATTCTAAATATATGAAAAGAATAAAGAATATATTTGTAACCATAAATAATAGAACGGAATGCCTTATCAACACTTCTTGGGTTGCACACAATTAATTTAGTTTAGTAAATTACTATAATTGAGTAATTAACCGTTTCCTTAATTTGTAATGATGTAACCGTATTTAGTTAAATTATATTATATTATATATAATACTTCCTAGAACTTCTGCATAATATAATGTATTGCGATGATAAATCAAAATTTATTAATATATTTTTGGAAAAGGAAATTAATAAGAGCTAGAATTGAAAAGTCCAGCTGTATAATATTTTGAATAACTCATGATCAGACTGTACTGCTAAGAATTTGTAAATCCGTTAGTTACATATTTGTCTTAAATGCCATTGATTTTGGATCACGTTTGTTGATCAATATGTACATACGTACAGAGTATGTGGAAAGTTTTCAGAACGAGTTTCAGAAAATTGAATGTGAAAAGTGAAATATAGAAACTGAAAATTGTCGCCAACCTAGAAAGCACAGTTCGCTGGTCTGGAATTCCTTGTTTTTCACCCTGCGCAAAGCATAGGTGATCCCAGGCTAATGGTGTGCGGCGCGTTTTCCATGATTCACTTGTGAAACTTTCTAACCCCGTGCCGGAGTGCGGCGGCAGGGAGGGGCGCGCGGGTGCCAGAGCGAGGGTACCGACCTCATTGCCCATTGCCACTCCTCCCGCCGAGGCGGCAGGCCATTTTTATTAAAAACACTTCCGTGTAACATCGCGCACCGACTTTTTTCGTCCTTCGTTCGCTTTTTTTGGCTCCTCGAAACTTTTGGACTTTGGAAGTTTTGTTTTTATCCTGAAAGAAATTTGTGAAAAATAAAATTTATTTCAGATTTTTGACGTTTTGTTTTCGTGTGATTTTTTAAGTGAATAATTTGCTTTAGAAAAAAAATAGGAAATAAAAGTGCATCTAGCGGACTATTTTCCTTGCGGAGTCGTGTGCATTCGGTTGCGAAAAGTGGCGGAGTTCGGGTATCTCCGGCGGCGGCGCGAGGCGCGAGGCGCGGGCAGGGCGCGGGCAGGGCGCAGCCACCCCAAGCGCAACAGAGACGGAGCACTTGCTGACATGGCGACAACACCGATGGATTAATGTTTTTCACGTGGAAAACTCAACCCTTCAAAGATAATTTGAAAGGTAGGCTTATGCAAGTATTATAAAACATTTTTCACGGATAACTTAGCGTTGCTAAGCTTGCGTTCTTTATTTTAGATACCTCGCTTCGGGATGCTGCAGTAGAAGAGCATTAGAATGTAGAGAAATATTGTTAGACTTTGTAATTATCGTGTTGCGTAGTTATTTTAGCAAAAACAATTTTGAAATTAATGGCACCCCATATAACAAATGTCGCTCGTCTCATGAAATCACGTTTATCTCATATCGAGTCTTGTTTCCCGAACGCATTAAACAAACATAAATAAACATAATAATGTTAGTCATAGGGATAATAGTTAAGACGGGTGCGATCTAGGTAGGTAGGCGTTGACGAATGTGAATCGCATCAATATACTTCAATAAATCAATATTGGGACGTGCACCCTGCGCTGAATATCCGCTGCCGCCATTTCGATGATGACGGCGTATTTTTTGTGCGAGATATTCGAGTCGCGGCGCGGTGGCGCGGTGGAGCGAGGAGCGAGGAGCGAGCGAGGCGCGGGCGCGAGGCGGCGTATGGCGTATGGCAGCGCGGGGTTGCGCCGCGGCCCGCGCCCGTCGCCCGTCAGTCGTCGGGTGAGCGGGGTGCGACGTAAACGCGGACTCGGACTATGGCGGAAGGGCTGTTCCTCGCTCCCATAAAAGGGTCGAGTTGATTGTTGTGCAGTACGTGTGGTACGTTATAATGTTTGTGCAGTGATATAATTATTCTCAAACCGTCGTTATCACAACGTATCGGCCGAATTAATGCGGATAACGTAGGTAATAATGCCATTGTGATGACGTAATGTAACGCGCTCGACTGGGTGCGTAGTAATAATTCGAGCGCCCGTTTATGCCGCGATAACGTCTGTGGTCAGCACCTGTGGATGTGAAGCGAGATTTTGATGTTTTTATATTATGTTAAATATGTTTTGCCGTTCCAATAGGAATCCTATAAGAATGTATGTAAGCGTTACTGTAAATTTTATGTAATGAATCGTTTTATTATTAGTACAAAAATAAAATGTATTCGGGCGCGCACAGTGCAGCTCGATATTTGCGCAGGGATTGTTTGCATATAGATACTTAGGCTTACACGTAGAATGTTTTCCTACTGCAGTGCGCTCCGCGATGCACAGACTCGCCACCCGCCGCTAGAGGCGCCCTCGATTTTTTAACCTTGATTGAATCTACTAGGTATCTACGTACCGGATCATTCATAACAAACCAGTTGAAGTCATAATAGTCTTTTTACTATACCTTAAAACAAACAACTTTAAATAAAACAAACAGTTTATTGAAATATTATCACAAAAAAAATGTTCAACCGAGATGAAGCTTCCGCATAATTTCCATAATAAATGTTCAGGGATTGTGTATTTTATGTTGATCTTATCAATTAATCAAGACGATGTCTTGGAATTAGGATATTACATTTTAAGTTAAAGCAATTTAAAACTTTTTATAGAATATGAACAGCATAATACGAAAATAAATGTAATTGCCATTTATATGCATATTATTTTTCCAATCAATAGCACGGATGTAAAGATTCATCTTTTGTTCAGAGATTACGGCTAAGACATCCCCACGCTGTTATTTTCTGCTATACGTGGCTTAGATTTTTAGATAATATCCGTAATATCATTAAACATCATAAATCATTCTTTTTATGTTATTTAAATATGTATTTTATCCTGTTGCAGGTCCCCCTGCGCCCATCAAACAAAATGCACTAGCACTACGAAACAGGCAATTTAAAAATGGCTTCTAAGTAAACATTATCCATTGTTAAAGTTTTGTTATATTGTTCATGGAACAAGAGAGAATACTTATGTATACATCATTGATATTGTTAAACCATTAGATTTTAAGCCTGAACTGGTGGAAATAATATCTTGCAAAGAATAATAAAAAAGCAAAGATGGCTACACAAAGATTCTGCTTGAGATGGAACAACCACCAGTCGAACATGCTGTCGGTGTTCGACCAGCTGCTGCACGCTGAGACCTTCACTGACGTCACGCTGGCGGTCGACGGCCAGCTGCTCAAAGCACACAAGATGGTCCTCTCCGCCTGCAGCCCCTATTTCCAAGCCCTCTTCGTGAATCATCAAGAGAAACATCCCATCGTCATATTGAAGGACGTTCCTTACTCGGATATGAAGAGTTTATTAGATTTTATGTACCGTGGAGAGGTGAGCGTCGATCAGGAACGTCTGACGGCCTTCCTGAAGGTGGCCGAAAGCCTTAGAATAAAGGGCCTTACCGAGGTGAACGAGGAGAAGTGCGACATTCCCGCGCTCACCAACTCGTTAATCCAGCAGCAGAGCGGCGGTAACGCGCATACGCCGCCGCCGCAGCTCCACAGAATACATCCGTACATGCATCAGAAGCGGCCGGCGGCCGGCATGCCCAGCGGCGGTGCCCCTCCCAACCTGTTAATGCCTTTATTGGGCAACGCCCTAATGCAACCGAAAAGGAAACGAGGTCGGCCGAGAAAGCTGAGCGGTAGTTCTAGCGACGCGCTGAACACGGCAGCGAGCCCGCCCGGCGAGTTCGTGCCGGAGTCGGCGTCTCACGTACCCGTGCACCGAGACCGCGCCGGTGACCAGTTGATCATGGGTTCGCCGGAGATGCTCGAGGTCAAGATGTCCATGGACGGTTTCGGAGCCGAGGAGGGTGCCACTTCGTGCGGCGAGGAGGCAGGCGAGGCGCTCATGATCGATGAGGGCGACGACGCCCACTCCAACGAGGCCCCCACCTCCGGCAAAGACTCCGAGTCTGCAGGTACGTGTTCATATGTATTGGTACTAGCTCATATCAGATTTCTGTTATCCTAGTAGTTACATTTTTATTATTTAAAAATACGAAATTTAAATTATTGTTATTTTCTTTATCGAATAGTAATATACAAAGAAAAGAGGCTAGGAACCCCGTAAATATTTTAATTTGGCTTGTCTTTTGTAAATACGTTATAATTTTCCTTTCCATTTACCTAACACCGTTTTTGATTTTGTATAAAACGTTTCAAAACATAAGAGAAAAGCTAATGGGATATAAGCTTTGATGTTAGGATTTGTACTAAGTGAAAAGTGAAGTGTATTATTGACTACCTATATATTTATTTAAAGTTTATTTTGAAGGGGTAAGTGATAATCTATCAAATTATTATTGACGTATTCGTTCTCGATAAATGCTTATTTCTTCAAGGAGTCATCAGTTTAACTATTGCTTGCTTTTCTGCTTTCGGGGAGAGCTATTAGAGGAATGGCCAGGGGCGATTTCGGTGTGGTAATGGTTTGGATAACATAATTTCACTCTATTAACTTCTTAAACATATATATAATACACAAGAAACGGGAAAACGAACAAGGCTTATTCCCAATAGCTTTCCTTCATTCAAAGCATAATTGGAAATATTCTAGTTTACGAACATCCTAATTTTATTTTTTGTCCGCGCACGTAACCTCACCCACTATAATATTTCCAAACATCATTACTTTAAATACGGTTTACTAGCGATTTCATTGAGGAGATAAGAAATTAAATTATACCATTTCAGATATTGAAAAAACAAAAGAGGAGTCGTTAAACCACAATCCGACGAACGGACCAACTCTCAAAGTTGAAAATGGATCTATAAAGCAGGAGCCCGTCTCGGAGTCCGCCGACGAATACAACGAGCCCATCGAATACAAATATAATCCGGAAAGAAGTCGCGAAAACTCAAACTCGCAGGAAGGTCCCATAAAAGACATAGAAGACAAAACCAGACAAGGTCGTAATCTAAAGCCAAAGAATAGTAAAAAACTGCTACCCCAAATGTCCAAATTTAGAGCTCGAAACTTATTCAGTCAGCTCTCCGGTCTCTCCAATCTAAATCCGGCTCTCAATAGTTTCGATAAATTTCCCCCCGAAACGGTCCTGATGCCAGCGCTGGCGACACAGTTGTTCGCGGCTGAACTGGAACAGGGCAACCTGAATTTACCAGCCAGCGAATTATCCGATTTGTCGCAAACCAACTGGGAACATCGCATTTTCCCTTCCCCTATTAGGAAAAATAACATAGGCAACGTGGGCAGCTATCACGAGGAGACCAATGAATCCGTAAGAGATTATTGCATTAAGGAAGGTGAAAATGTTTTTCGTTGCAAAATTTGTGCGAGGGTGTACACCCACATCAGTAACTTCTGCCGACACTACGTCACGTCCCACAAGAAGGACGTCAAAGTGTTCCCATGCCCCATTTGCTTCAAAGAGTTCACACGCAAGGACAATATGATCGCGCACCTCAAAATAATACACAAAAATCAACCGAACGCCAGCGAGCAAATGGCGAAACAGGAGTCTTAATTCCAAACAAACTTATATTTGGCTACTTAAATTATTTTGGAAGTAAAACAGATCTGATTTACGAAGTAGGATTGTTTTTAAGTAATAGAATTGGACTTTAATATAGCAGCTATAGTAGATGCAATTGATTAGGCGTTCGAGCTCTAAATTTTACGAATGTATCAATAAGTTTTGTTGATATTTTATGAATAATGCGTCGTTTGTTGTTATATTTATGTATTTATATTTATGTTTGTTCCATTTGTTTCTTCGAGTGCTTGACCTCGGGAAATGTTTACGGTGAATTCTATTTGATTTACTTGTTATTTTGCACTCACTTGTTACTTAATTTTATTACTTACAAAAATTTCAGGGTACAAATAAACTTACTCATGGTGATTTTATCGAGCGTAGTCCGTTCGGATTACATGCAATTCTCATTGAACTGAATTAGTTAGTATAGGATTAGGTGTTACTTTACGAGTATACCAATGGCGCGGCCTTTTTGTGAAACTATACTTAAATATAATAAGATATCCTAATGAAGAGGCTAAATAATTTACAAAAAGGTTGTACAAGTTGTCGGTTTGTCGGTACGGTACGCGAGCGCCATTACGTAGTGGTGTGGAATGCATTTTCATTTAACTTGCCTTAATAGTGATCTTAGATGTTAATACGATAACTTCTCCGAAGTAAAACTCAACACGGGCTATGATAATTTCTAGGTTTTTTTGTTAAGATTAATTTAAAATATTTTATCAATGTTAATATACTTGAATATAGGATAGTACGAGATACGATTGTAAACATTATATTTATGGTGACTACAAACTTACATCAATCATTATAAATGTCAGTAAATATGAAGTAGTACATTAGAATCAGTTCCTCATCATGTACATTGACAGTTTTAAAGCTCTGAATAAGGTAATATTTAACTAATCCACTTGCAACAAATCATATATTTATTAATACATATAAAGAAATATTCAATGTCTTAAATCTGAGTTTCTGTCAAAGACAATATAATAGTGAAAATATATTAGAAAAATTCTCAATATAAGGGACAAAGAGATATAAACTATAAAATATTCTATTTAATTTAACATTTTAGTAAAAAAA
>JAAOEG020000023.1:3622961-3634500 GCA_011763625.2 Papilio bianor | reverse complement strand
GAAAAATTCTCAATATAAGGGACAAAGAGATATAAACTATAAAATATTCTATTTAATTTAACATTTTAGTAAAAAAATATATATATTTTTCCGGGGATAAAATCGAGAGGTAATGATATTGTAAATATTTGATACGGTACCACACTGTGTTGTCTTGTGATCGAGGGAGGTGCTTTGAAAAAAAAATCTTATTACTGGAACCATGAGATGATTTGTAAATTCTATTTAACTAGTAAACGAAACGCCTTAATAGTAAGGAGATGTACTTATTAATGTTTTTTTTTTAATTAATAGCAAATGTAGTCTTCCATGTCTTATTATAGTGTCACTTTATCGAATACGAACTTAATATAATATAGATCCTTGTTATGACAAAGTTCTACTTCGATTAGTACAACATATTTTATGTTGACCCAAAACATAAATGTTTCCAACATACATAGGTAGAGTCCAGGGAACGCTTGCCTATTAGTGTGCCTTTACGTGTAATAAAATAAGTTTAATCACTATAACTACTAGTTGACTAAGAAATTCAAAGAATATTATGTATAATTATTTATTTTCATTATTCAGAGTTTACAAATCTACTTTAAGAAGCTTCCTTAGGAATAGTAACCTTTAGGCCCGGGTAGTTAAATGTAACAAGGAATAGATATACGTAAGAATATCATCTCATGTTTCCCTTATTCTTGGAAATTCGAGACGAACTGTAAATTAACTACAAAAAATAAGATTTGAAGGCGATCAAGGCCGAATAATCAAAATGAAGACTGTAAAAATCATTATAAAAACGAATTTATTGTACCTACCTTTCATAAACTTTATATGAAATTTATCTCGAAATTCGTTGGGTACTTAAAAAAAGGAGGGAAAATATATTTAATTTAGAGGTGAGGCTATGAAAGAGAACGAGAATATTGATAGTCAATTTAGCCAGTGCCTAAGCCTACGTTTTTTGGAAAATGAAGACCTTATAACATTCTTCAATTCCAATACGGATGTGTCCGGTGTTCCTTTAAGTTGTAGATAATGGCTATTACACTTTATTTATAAACAACAGAGTTATATAATAATTTTAATGAAACAAACAACATTATTTATTATTGTTAAAAGCTATATCATCGATTGGTGCTAAATTAAACTTAAGAAAAATGTCACATTTGATGTGACATTAAAATATATATTGTCCCTAATATATTACATTATAAATATTATATTTTGTTTGTTGAATTGTTACTTTAAATAAATATATAAGTTTCCATTTCTGTAGTGGCAAACATATAAGAAATGGAAATTAATTTGCAGTTCAAACACAAAGCTATAAAACTGGTAAATTCATATGTAAAATACAGAGTTAATATACATTAATATATAGCAGATTCATCATATGTAGAGTATATTATTGTTGGCTCTTCACAGATATTTATTTATTGTTTATAGCTAGTGAGATACACATATTTCAGTGTTACTATTATCAGAATTTCTTAACTATTTAAAATAATAAATATATATTTTTTCTTCAAGATAATATATCTGTATGACAGTGCTTAGAGAGGTGTTAAATGTTAATTTGTAAATCGTTATTCGATTTCTCTATTCTCATTAAGTAATTAGAAATGTAGTGCTAAAAGTTTGAAAAAGGGTTCTAGAATTTATAAACGATCTTTAGATGCTCTAATTATAGATACAATAGAATTATTGATTTGTTAAGCAATTCGAGAACTAAATGGGGCCAAATTCGTGCCCGAGTTGATACACTTTATTCCATAATTAATGTATTAATGTACTCGTTTCTAGCGACAATACATATTAGTGACCGGAAAATATTTTGCATAAAACAACATGGTGAAATGAAAATTTAAAATGTTATACCTAAATATTCTATTTAAGTGGACCAATTGTCCTTAAATCATGGAATAGATATGCGAAGATATGAAAAATGTTTCATTAAATATTTTCCGGACACAATTAAAAAAACTTGTATGTACTAAAAGGTTATTTAAAATGAACTGCCTTAGTTTTTTGCCTCTGTTAAATCTTGCCGTAATTATATCAGAATTCAAATTAAGAATAACCGGCAGTAAATTTTAAGTAATTTGTAGAAATTCGGCTCAGTGCCTAAATGTAGATTAAATATTATCAATGCATTGAATTTTTACCTCTCGTAAGTAAATCGCAAAACAAATAGTTCTATTAAAATTATTTATCTTCACATAAAAACAAATTACATGAATAGTCTTTAGCCAAATGTTGAATCCATATCTTTTTTGGTTACGCACTTAGGCTAGCAATTGCAAAAGTAATAAAATAGATGGAACGGAAAATTAGTATGGTTACATGACATAGATTATTTGTTCATGAAAAATTCATCGGTATACAATAAGGTGTTAATTACTATTTTTAGAATCTTTAAAGAGAATAATAAAAGTTACAACAAAACGAGACAATCTTTTGAATTCACGTTATGTTTTCAATTTGTTATTACTTTATTTTTACCTCTTTTTGTTTGTTTTGTATCTTGGTCGTTATAATAAGAATTTGGTGAATGTGAGCCAAAAGAAAAAAAATGTATGACTTAATAACATAATTACGGATGTATAAAATTGACTGGAGATTAAATGCAACCATACGTCAAGACTTTCGAAGTTACTTAATGCTGCACAAAATGCACATTTTTACCGCGGTTCATTGTCAAGACATACAAACTTTCTAAATCAAATTAACTTGGTAAATTAACATAAAAATGGTTTTGTACATGTGTTTTAACAGTGTAAACACAAGATTGAGAAAAAGAAAACATCGAAGTATCACATTTGATTGTAATCAATGTACGAAGGTAACTGTCACTGGTGATAAAAGCAACGACGATGCTATTTTGACGTTATAAAAATATATTATAATGTAACATACATTTAATTTGTTATACTAGCAAAGTAACAACACGGGTTATTAGTAAAGATTAGAATAAGTATTTATAATATAATTTAGATTTAAAATTGTGTTGTTAACATTGGAGTGAATTTTCTAAAGTGTAGAAAATGTGTAGTCAGGAAGAGAGGACTGATCAGGTAGGTAAGACACTAGGCATGTCGTAGCGGTGTGGTTAGAGCTAGATTATTTTTAACATTATGCTTTCTATGTTGCTCAAAATGACGCTATGCGAGAACAAAGTATTTTTGGTTCAGTACAAATTATTGCTTTTGTGATTTTTATTTTACTATTAAAGGTTTTTTCTTTGTTACGATCTGTAGATTATGAGGCTTTATATACTTTTAAATTCTTGTTAATTGTTTTGATTTCTGTTTTTTTCGTCTACCTACTTTTACATGTTTATAAATCTCTTGTTACGTTTTAAAAGATTCGGAATGCAGCTACAAATAATATTTTATCCTCAACTAAACCCACCTTTTGTGATCTTCAGAAGCTAAGAGAGCTGAAGCGTTATTTTTAATCACGTACCTCGTAACAGGTACTACCGAACTTGCCGAAATAGTTCCAAATGCAATCACTTGAGTCCTATTATATAACATAGTTAGAAACTTCTTTTTTGTTACAATTTTTTTTATTTATTATTTAGCATTACGATTATTTTTAAATAGTTTAATTAAGACGTTTGACTTTGCAGCAGTTTGACATATTTATAAATATACATTTGTTTAAAGTTCACTGCCTAGATTTGTATAATAAATTAGTTTGCACAACAGAACAGATTAATGTAGAAAATTAAAACGTTTCTTTTCAATTCGATATTTTGTTTCTTTAGCTTTATATATTTTATTTTAGGATTCATTGCATGGATGAATTTGTCTCTCAGCATCAATGAAATTGTTTTTTTTTGTATAAATAATGTTGGTGCTATCTGCGACATACTTTACGTATGTCACTCGTACGTGTAATAAAGGGTAGATCCATGTGGACGGCGGCCGGGCGACAGGTTCATCCATGAAGTAGTTCCATTGTTTCCTTCTTTATCATGGTGTAGTAAATTTCCTCATTCACTTTGAACAAATAAATATTATTATATTTTCGTCTTTTGTTTTTTTTTACCCACTTTTGTTTACTTAAATTACATTTTATTTAGTTTAAAGTAGATGCCAGAATGTACGTATCACTTAGAAAGCTATTTATGTTTTAGTTGCTTAAAAAAGCGAATTAATAAAACATTCTTTAACTTATTTCAGGACGTGGCACTCCCGATCTAGACAGTAAAGATTTGAAGTACGCACAATCGCCGTTACACGACGGACATGGAAAGATTCGGATAAATCCGGCAACACAGCATGCATCCACGTCCACAGAGTATCAGAATGATTCAATAAACAACAATACGTTACAAACTGGTGGCAGTCAGATGCAACGGCCGGTAGCGAGGAGAAGGTTACGGAGGAGAGCAAATTCTGCTTCAAACGATCCAGCAGAACAACTCACAGAAATGTCCGTCCGAGGCCTCAATTTGTTTCGATACGCGTCAGTAAACGAAGGGGTGTATCAGTGCATTGAATGCGCGAAAGAAAACATACAGAAGACGTTTAAAAACAAGTATTCATTCCAGCGGCACGCGTTCCTTTACCACGAGGGGCAGCAGCGGAAAGTTTTTCCGTGCCCGGTGTGCTGTAAGGAGTTCTCGAGGCCTGATAAGATGAAGAACCACATGAAGACAACGCATGATTGCTACGTTCCTAAGGATTGTGTGTATCCATCGAATGCATTCTTCATGATGCCGGGGATAGAGGGGCAGCTGCCGCCAGGAATCAAGCTGGAGGCTATCGGGTCTGCCTCCCCCCGGGGCTCTACGCCCTCGCATTCGTCTCCCGATCCTACGCAAGTTTGAAGTGAACATTTCACTAATGCCACCTCTCCACGTTCAAATTTGAGAGATCCTATTCGAAGTGCCTTGAATTTTATGAATTCAGTTATTTAATGAGCCTTGATATCTTCGAAAATTATTCTATTATAATAATATTACACATATTTACACAAGTATTTTGTTCTCTTTCTAAGTTAGGAAGAGTACGTGGAGATGATTATTTCGTAGATGTCAAAGCTCATGGTATAAAAAGCAGTATATACAGATGTTTTAAAGACTATTTTCCTTCTAAGTTTTCTATATAGTTGTAAGGAATTCATGAATTTGATAGACATAATATTTGTTCTATTTTTGGAGTAAAATTTTGTACGTACACATTTTATCGTACGCGACATATATTTCCAATGATACTGTTATGCATTTAAAATCTAATGTCTGTTACATAGAGTTCATAATGTTAAACTTGTTTGAAGAGTATGGTTGTGCAAATATTAGACAATAAATATGCAATACAATAATGGAGGCCAGTTACGCAGTTATTGCAGCGTTAGAAATTTAATGTTATATTGAAAAGGACTTTAGTCATAGGTGTTGGCGATGTTTAAGTGCCTTCCATTTACACAATTTTTATAAAGTATTTTATGAGTCTCGTGACATTTTAATAATTAAATCAATTTTATAAACAATTCTAACTTTTCGAATCTTTTTTTGGAAGACAAGTTTCGTAATTACGTACCAAAATATGCGTTAATACAAAAATCAGGATGTTGATTCGATTACTTTTTGTATATTTCTATTGTACCCAATTGCACCGGCGCAACACGTTTAGAAAACAGATAGTTATCTCTTTTATTCACATTGAAAATACTGAGATGACCATATTTTTATACACTTGTCTGCAGTACCACGGTAACACCGACCAAAGACTAATAAAATATTGTGTTTGAGTTCACATAATTCGAGTACTGAAGAAATATTTTCCTTCGTTGGCCGTGTCATAAGATTGTGTTCGTTGCGATAAAATTTCGCTTGCACACATATAATAAGTATAGTTATAATTGTTAAATTTTAACCGTCTGTTCTAATTAAAGACTTTAACTTAGATTTTTAAATATACGATTTATTAGTGAGTCTATTGTTAATATACCTATATATTCTTATAAAAAGATGTTATTATAAATATCAGAATGGTTACGTATATAATAGTGCCATAGCACATACATATTAATGAATGTTTCCAACAATCTTCATATTATAGCATAGTTTTAATAATGTTCTAGCACAAGCTGGAACAGAGAAACGACAATCAGCAGTTCTTCCATTGATAAGGGATTTAATGTTTGTTAGTTAACAAAACTCCGATTTAGTTTTAAGTTATAGTTCGAGGTTAACATATCTCCATTTAGGAGTATTGATAAATGTTAAAAAATATTAATTGGCGAGCAATTTATTTAGCGTTGAGATATAATTATAGTTTGTATGATTACCTACTTAAAAAATATTATTGGTTATTCGAATTTGACGTGTTTGAAGTTACGCACAACTAAGGTCTTCGTTAAGTTTCTTTAGGGTCGATAGGTTTGACTTGTACATAGTGTAAGGGTGTAATACTTGAATTATTTTAGATATAATATCGCCATTAAGGTATTAACAATTGCAGTGTGATTTATATAGATATACAAAGCGCCAGTCTGTCGCACAAATTTACATTTCGTAAAGAAACCATGTACACGGAGATACGTTCGTAATTTCTCATTTTTTTTTGTATTCTAATTTTATTATAATTTTCACAATTTTTTTACCTGCATCTTAACGATGCAGCTGTGAATTTGTTTATTTTCTCCTTTTTTTTGTAGTATTTTATTTTGTGATATTAGCGCTAACTAAGTTAGCTTTTCATATTTTCATTGTTAAATTTATAATTATTTCTTATCCTTTCTAACCACACGCTGCAAGGCAGCTTATTTAAAATTATAGCTTTTATATATTTGAAAGAATTCACATGAGTATTATAGATTATAAAACATCTTTTTTTCGGCACTTACTAAATATATAGGTTATCTAAACTTACAATTTTAATACATTTAGAATATCTTTTTTGTTAGAATTTATAAACATATCTTTTAACATTTAAGTTTTGCAATTCATTTCTTAATATTTTAAGAGTATTTTAATGACATTAACGAGTTAAAAAATTGAATATTCCTCTTTAAAATTGGGACTAAATAACTAATGGATATTTTTTAATTTTATCGGTCAATTAACTCTTAATTTTGACTTAAATGATATAAATACAATATTAGAAGCTATAGTACATATAATTGTGGATGTATATTTTCTATTCCAGATATATAAACAGATTTACTTCAATAATCTTTCACAATTAAACAAGTGCAATGTTTTATTCAACTGTTGTTTATTTTTCTATATTCTATTAATATGATAGGTAACTAAAAGTAAATACAGATCTAATATTTATGTGCTGTAATGCACAGTTTACATTATTCCAGTCCAGTGATTGAATCCAGCGCTGGTTTTGAACTGGAATAATGTAAACTAAACATAAAGTTTCACATTTATTTTATTTTACCGAGGGTTTCCACTGCAGAAGCTAATATAAAACAAATTATCCGTGTCACTCTTAATGTTGAATCTGAGACAAGAATAGGTCGATACGATACGATACGACGATACGTAAATGCTTCCGCAGTGGAAACCGATGTTTAGTTTATTTAATCTTCTATATTTTGTTATGTTTTAAGTTTCTTTTAATTTTTTCCCTTTTAATCTTTATCGATTTCAAATTTACCTTTACAAAAGTTTCTTTTCGATTAAAAAATATCATCAATTTATATGAAATTGTAAAAAGAAAAAGTTACATATAGTATCTTTCATTTAATTCAGTGTTTAAATTTTCATTTTTTTTAATATATCAAAAATTATAAGCTCGTCGAATAAGTAACAATTAACAGATGTTTAACTAGCACGTTTTAATTGTTTATTATTCTTTTAATCTTTTGTTAGCAAACAGTAAAGCTTTAACATTTCATGTAAACTAAACTACGGAAAAGATTATTTGTATTGTAACAAAAAATATGTAGATATATAAGGGAACGAACTTTACCAGCGTATTAAATATTAATAAAGAAACGTGTACACTGCAAATAATAATTCTTATAAAATAAAAAATTAAAGACTAGAAATTTTTGTTTATTTACGTTTATTTACCTGGAATACAGATTGTATTTCTTCATTTTAGTCTAAATGATCTAGTGTTAAAGTGAAGTCAGTTTTCCTTTCCAGTTATTCAACAGAACAATTCAATCCCCCTCACCCCCCCAACCTGAGAAGTGCTGTAAGTGTGCTATAATCGATTAAATATTTTATAAGCTTTACTAAAACTTTCCATAAGTTGGTTTTTTACGTACAATAATAAACAATGATGCATATTCACCGTATTTTAGTAAATAACTTATACAGGTAAGAAAAAGGTAAAACCATAATTCCGCCTTCCACAATCCTTAAATTACAACATTATAATTTGAATTACAGTTTATCAGTACACATACGAAGATGACGGCGAAGGTAACAGTGAGTCATTCATCACTGTGGAGGTACAATCAAATTACACTCAAACCGATCCGACCCCCGAATACCCCGAACAACTCGATCTTATGTTATTCGATACTCAAACGAACGAATCAGAAGAGACTTGTATGCAATATGATGAAAATACATGTAGCCAAATGGAACCAGCTAAACAAGACAATGAGATCAAAGATCAAGACAATGGCATTGCTTGTAAAGTGAAAACGGATCTTCTGGAGTACATGATAAGGAATGATGGGAGTGTATTATGCAAGTTGTGTGGGGATATCTTACAAAGTCGGACACATTGGTACAGGCATAAATATAAAACACACGCTACGCCGGCGCTTAATCCGGCGCCACTGTTTCAGTGCGAACAATGTCTTGTATTTTTCAAGAGTAGAAAAGGTTTGTAGCGGTTTATTAATGTTCCGATTTTGCTGTACTATATCACTTAAGGTTACATATCTTAATTTAATTTAAACAAAATTCAATTAAAACCAAATGTAATAAATATGCTTATAATTTCAGGCTACATAGGTCATCTAGCAAGCAAACATAGTGAAGTTCTTGCTGACTCAAGTCCGGTTTTGACAAACTCACAAGCAGAAGCACTCGACAAACAAGCACAAACACAAACGGAGCTACGAGACGATACGGATCCAGAACTGGCTATACCCAAAACGAGTGTGCCCAATTATCAGTCTATAGTCAAACAAGCGACTAAAACATTAGAAACAAAACGACATTGTAGGAATACTAGAGGTAATTTTTTTTACTTAATATCAATGGCATAACGTACATAAGTATTGGAACCAACGGCGACTCTTTTAGTATAATTATATATACATAAATATATGTTTAAATCGAGTCCTTCATCCAACAATACAACAGGCGTTAATGTTATTCAAAGGTCTCTGCAGATCTGACATGTCTACAAAATTACTTCTATTTTTCAAAGAAAATTGAAGGAATGACAACAAAATTAAAGCACACGTTTTCGGCTGTGCAGAATTGCAGTTATAAATGCCTTTTTTAAACCTAGATAATTAAGGTTTTTTTAGTCTGTTTTATCTTTTTAATATCGACAACTTCGACATTAAAAGCTGTCAGAGCAACGTAAATAGTGATGCGAAAAGAAATTGAAAATTAAATTATAAAGAAAAATATTGAAACTATATATCGGATAAAACAATTATCAAGTTTATTAGGGCTAAAATGATGAACCCTTGCGACGCTGACATATTATATTATTATAATAAATTGTCACTTTTGAGGTATTTGATTTTTGTTGTTTTATGTTAACATTCACATATTCCAGATCATGAAAATCAAGCAGATTGTGAAGAACGTCGTACCCGAGAGGAGAAACTTGTTACCGATATTATAGACCGCGTGCGGAGGGAGTGCGAGGCGCAGGGCTCCGGCGGGCCAGCGCGGCGCCGCTACTCGCGGCGCAGCTACTCGCGGCGCGCCACCGTCATGCACACTTAAAGCCCGCAAAGCGACACGTAAATGTTAACGTTAACTTTAAGTTCCTCTGAATTGTCTATACAAAACTTTAAGGTCTAACAAGACCGGTAATGCTCATCGTTCGTGTCAAAACTTTTGTACATATACGTGCCATTTTAATGAAATAAGGTGCCAAGTACTACATTTTTATTGTAATCTATGTACGTATTTGGATAAGAAATTGTAAATAATTATTTATGTACTACTGTTAATTAACGATATTTGACGTTCTCAATACTTTTTAAAAGGATCGTTTTGTTTTATTGGTGCAAAATTTTTGATGATATTTTATGCTCACATTCCTTTAAGATGTTGTTAATTTTTTATTGTTTTATTTGTTTATTTTTCTATACAAATTATACAGTAGTTAATATTTGTAATGAATTATTTTTGTGGTGAATTCAAAATTTTACCTGGCTCTTGACAACTATTATTTTAAATGTCACGAGCACTTTTATATTTATGTATAGACCGACAAAGATCTGGCATGGGCATAAGTCAAACTAAATAATATCTCCCTAACGCCCCCTTGTCAATGTCAAAAAAGTGTCACGAGATTCTCGACGTAGAGTAGCTGTCTTAAGATATTTTTTCGTTTATGAAACATATACCAATGTAGGTTCTAAATATTTCCTGACAGAAGCAAAACAAGCAAACCGGGAAAGCAGCGACACTCTTACCGGCTCTGATTAGCTTGTCACACTACACGCAAGTACTATTTCAGGTAGGTCGGTTTTACAGCTGATACGCTGTACTAGGCTGTCGTAATCACACTAAGTACATACCTACCTTATTTGGAAGTACCCAATGTCTTATAAGCGCAATATAATAAACGTATAACCCTAGTCTGTAATACAAATTGTTTTTGCACACCATTGTTTAAGATTTCTTATTTTTTAATTTCATGTTGTTTTTTTAATGTACATTATTAACTCTTCCCTTATATTGAAATCTGCGTGCCAATGATGTGTTGTGATATTCGTGGTAAATTGTGTTTTTATCTATTTTAACTAAGTTTGAAAACTAAATCATTTGTTTTTAACCGTCTTTGGAACTGTTTCTAAGCGTACAAAGCACTTAAAAGTGTTACTTCTTTTTATATGTGAATACAGTCACCACTAATAATTATCTCTGAAAGTGTATTTTTATGGATTCGTGATATTTAGAGTGATTCTGTAATCATTATACCTGATGGCGCAAAATTTCACACGTCTGGCAACTAATTAGGATATTCTATAATATTCCAAACAAGCGTTTACGTATTCTTGGTTTTATATTTCATAATGGTCAAAGATTTAAAATTTAAAGGAAAATCAGAAATATTTTATTATTTCTATGTAAGCTTAATGGTAATAAATAAAAATATTCGATCGTAAACGGCTGATTAAAATTCTGTCCTACGAAAATCTACATAGATATAAGAATGAATTGTGAGACTGGTATTACATATTTAATATGTTGAATATGTAATTTAATTTAAGTATATTTGTATTTCTGTTATACATTTTATTATAATTTGTATGTACATAAAAACTTAAGTACGCCCATTTACAATAATCAGAAATATTATTTAAATTTTAATAATTAATTATATGTGTAATACTTTATCTGTGTATCAAGAGAGACGCTGGC
>JAAOEG020000023.1:3561400-3576915 GCA_011763625.2 Papilio bianor | reverse complement strand
CTTGCCAAGCGACGACGGTTTGGCACAGTTATATTTTTTGTAAATATTTTATAAAATAAGATTGTATATTAGATTGTCCTTCTTAGTAAATTAATAAATCTGCTAACTTTACACGATTTTTTTTAACTAATATTTAAGATCTCTACTTTTTATTGTTTACTAGCAGTCGCCCGCGACTCCGTCCGCACGTTCTTATTCTAAAATAAGAGATTAGCTGGAACAGACAAAAATTGTAAAAAATGTTATTTTGGTATATGTACATATGTACCGTATATATATATTAATATACATGTAGTAAAAAACAGTTATTTCAATATAACAAACAGAGACTCCAATTTTATTCTATTATATGTATACAGATATTCGTAGTTTCGAAGTATTTATTAATAAATCCTTTTATTATAACGTTCACAATCTCGAGTAAGTACTATTTGCCTACGAATGGAACTCGAAGTGTTCTAAATGATTAAGAATGAGTAGATAGTTCCTTAGTTTATCGTGGACCATTCGTAACGTCGGTCGGGAGCAATCAGTTCGACTGCCGACTGATTACGACTGATGCCGGATCGAGGACCGCATTTGTTGGTGTCCCAGCTTATGCGAACAACATTGAACTCTATTGCATTTTAAATTACATTTAGAGTAACATTTAACTTGGCTTGAAGGAAAGGCGTCTAGTAAATGTATTTTCACCTCTTACGAAATCCTACTCAATATACATAAAGTGTGTTGTAGATTAAAAGAGGTCGTATTATATGTTGCTGGCTGTTGCCAACCCGAATACGGTGAAACTAAAATATTATGAAACAGAATGTAATATATAAGAAAGTGTCAACAAAAAAATAAAGAACCTATAAAAATGTGAGCGAAATATATTATTTTATCCAAGATTTATAGTATAACAAGATTCCTCACATAGATAAGCTGTAATTGGTGTAAATAAGAATATAATTAATTTGAGATATACATACATGCATGCATGCATGCATACTGCGGACCACAATGTGCATAAAGCGTACTATCAAATATTTTCCTGTGAAATATCTTCAATTTAAACAAAAAATAATTTAAGGAAAACAAACATAAAACGGTTTCGAATACTAAACATTGTTTCTAAGAAATAAACAGATTCGTTCCCAGTTAAATCACTTTATTACTTAGAAGAGCGATACAATCTTCCTCGAAAGTAATGAATACATTACTTGCACATTGGATTGCAAAACGACAAAGTCGGAGACAGGTTTATTAAGTCGAAGAATTAGCTGAACTAGTGGTAAGTACGCGGTAAGCCGTGTCCCAGGAATACGCTGACCTCGCGATAATCCTTTGAGCTGTACTGGAAATTACCATGAATTTAAAATCAAGAATTTCGTGCAATAAGAATCTAAAATAGAACTTGTCTATATTCGAAATTGCTCAATGCAAAAGATTTATCTTACCATTATATGTTAAGCTAACTAAAAAACTAATTCTGATAATATTATATATGCGACAGTTTAGATGAATCGACGTTTGCTAGAGTTTGTAGCCTAAAATACTAAACGGATCTCTATGAAATTTGGCATAGATGTAGAGGATAGTCTGGAAGAACACATAGGCTACTTTTGATCCCGGAAATGGTTATAGTGCCCGAGGGATACGTAGTTTTTTCTTATCTACTCGATAATTCCGCAACGATTCAACACATCTCACTGAAATTTCGCACATATATAGATTATAGTCTGGAATAACACATATTCTAATTTTTTATTAATTACACGCGGACGGAGTCGCGGGCGACAGCTATTTTTGGTATAAATTTGGCATCGATTAAACGTTGAAGTTTACGCAGAATTTACTACATTTATGATTAAGTACATTGATATATGTAGTATCACTTAAATAATTTAAAAGCTGTTTCTTTAGCAGACGGTTTTTTGTTTTTTTTTTTTGCTTTCCAAGTATAATAATTAAAGTGCTGTGCAACAAAATAGAAGAACATCGTCTGCCAGTCACTTAAGGCCCGTTAACGATTATAGCCGTATCAAGTTACAATTGCTCACATGTCGGAGCGAAATTGTATCGTTACCAACCTAGTAACTTAAGAAATGTAGCTTGAATTGGTCATCAAAAACTTTAGATGACTTACTCGGTTTCTTTTCCCAAAGCAAGCTCATCCCTAAATCATAAACGCGGAAGTTTGTAAGAATGTATGGATGTAAGTTTGTTAATCTTTCATGCAAACCTGCCGAATGGATTAAATTATACAATTATATAGCTTATACATTAGGATAAGACAATGACTATAATTTATAAGGATGTGGTGTGAATTATCCAAAATATTATTATTGTATAATGTGTACGTGGATGAATGAATGGATGGATGAAGATATGTCTAGAATGGTTTAATGGATCTCGATTAAATTTGGCGCAGATAGAGACTTTACCAGTCTAGAAAATCATATAGTCTACTTACTATGTTTGTTTCGCGTGGACGGAGTCGTAGACAAAAGTTAGTTATTTGTATAAGAATGAAAATCCTTTATTTCATAATAATACTAGGGAAAGGCAATCTAAATTCGTTATCATCACTTTCTCTGGTAACTTTTTCGTTATGTTACGATGTCTTTTCTGTCAATGCCACACAATACATAGCTGCAATTAACAGATAATTAATTGTGTCAATAGAAGGATCGTGAACAAAACCACAAATCATGGGGCTTAGAGAACAAATTGCGAGTGCGCTACCGGTCCGGCGCGACGTATAAACGCGCGGCGCCCACGCGATTCCTTCATTAAACGAGCGTCATCGCGCTAAACGTTATAAAGCGAACCAATCTACTCTTGTTACAATACGCTACTGCATTCGCATTGTAAAACATGAAACATATACATCTCTTTTAATTATTACCAGAGCAACATACAAATTTGATTTTAGCAACGGTATTTTTTTATAAATAGGCTGGTTTACATTGGATTTCCGGATTCTACTATCACCATCTACCATATCATTTTTTATACAATTTACTATCAAAATTGTGATTTAAAATCGTGTTACCTTTTATGGGTGAATTTAACATAATTCCTTAAATTAAACCTAATTCCAGTCAACTAATCCCGGTCGACCCTACATGGATTTACAACTACTTTTATTAAAAATATATGCCTCAAAGGGAAAAGCTTGTGATTCACAGCAACAAAGCTCTACAAAATTGAAATCCAATTCGTTGACAGAGCGCTCTAAATAGAGCCACACTAAATGCGGTGAATTGCTTTCATCGCAGTATGCATGTATTGAAGCTGACATAGCATTTTGCACAAAGTACAGCATTGGCAGTTTGACTAACGATCGTACTTTAAATTCAAAGTAAGGCTACTTAAAGCTTTACTTAACTTTTACTATGAAAAAATTTTAATCCTAAATTCGTCTATTTTTAAAAGGTTTTGTAATATTCTGTTACTCATATAAAATGTTAATATACACATAGATGACCGTAGGTAAAGATAAATTTAGTTTGATCGCACAAAAACTCAATCATTTTAAGCAAAATAAATTAACACAGCGCATATGTAAACATAAAACAAATTAGAGCAGACGTTAACTTTAGAAGCATTAAACTAATGGCATCTATTTGAGGAGTTTCCCACGGAGATCGTGGCCCATGTGGCGCCGAGGACGTCTATCGCAATTTATTTTATTTCGCTAACAATAATAAATAGCGGTGCAGTAAATGAGATGGAGAAAAAACATAACGAAATTCAGCCATTTTAGAAGCTCGTGGTAAACTTGCATAAGTGTGTTCGTGTTGGGCACACTGCATGTTTTATTTCTCTAAGAGAAAAAATCCTCAGGGCATCCGATATGTTCCCTCAGGTCCATAGGTGAATATAAGATCTACAGAGCAGAAACTATGTAGTTTTTGTACGCTCACGGAACTGTTACCAGTGGAGTAAGACGTGCGCAATCCCGGCAGTCTACTGGTGACACGGAGCTTACCTTAAGTTAAGGGTGACTAGGCCATAGGCAAACACGGCCCAGTACTGGTTGCTTGGCTTCACACATATAAATGATTTTGTTCGCAGATATTTGCAGGTTCAAGATGTTTTTTTTCGCCCTAAGACCATCGGATAAATGAACATATGCAATTCGAAAATCCGGCAATTATACTGAAAAATGGCGGGGACCTGCAGATTACACGTGCTTAATTGAGCCACAGACGCTCTTATATTGCAGATATTAGGTATCGGTTGTGTTTTATGTAACGTCTCTCAAAGTAACGAGCTGCCATAAAGTTTGCACGGAACTGTATCGTTACGCCCAGACTAAACATTCAACTACGTAGAAACGGTCTTGTGATCCTTTTAGATTCGCAGATACAAACTTTTGTAAACAGTGAGTTTAATGATTCTGATATGTGTTTTTGGCTAATGTGATAAAATCATAAGCAAATGAATACTACGCATTGGTTCTACTGTTTTAGATTTAGCCAAAAGCACGATTTTTTTTACCGCTTACTCGTTTGCCACTTTGTAATATAAAAAATCGTTGAAATAGCTATGTGACCGCTGCCCATATACATCCGCAATTGTAGATGCGTTGCCTAATTTTAATCGAAGGAGGAGGAAACGCACTGAAAGAGAATATTTCCTCTTCCTATGCGTATCCTCCTCCGTCAAGTCCACTTTCCCTTCCTATCTTTTCCTTGTAAGATGAAATCAAAATAAAAGGCTCAATAATAAGTGTAATTACGAGTCTCCATTTAATAGAACAAATGTTCTAAAAAAAATAAGTTATTACTTAATTTCGCTTAAAGAATTTATCTTTGACAAAAACAGTTTGATTTTGCGAACATAGTAAATTTTTTATCATAGTTGTATCAATTAATCAGTGTCACGGCTTAATTAACTCGTGTGGCGTTACGCCTTAATACAACTTCTAGACATTGTAATTTATTTCTCACTTATGTTAGAACTAGCTTTTGGCGGCGACTTCGTCTGCGCGGAATCAAAACAAGTATGAAAAGGATCTCGTGTTATTCTAAAATATGTTCTATATCTATGCCATAAGATTTGTTGAACCGTTGTAGAGTTATCGAATGAATATGCGCATCGAATCGTACACATTTCCTGGATCATAGACAGCTTATGTGTTTTCCAAATTATGTTTTACTAGCGGCCCCGCTCCGGCTTCGTACTGATATAAATCTGATAAACCTCGTAGGTTTCAGACTGTGTTTGTTGCAATGTAAAGGGAAAAATGTAATTATTTACGACATCACATTAGAAACTTCAAAAATAAAAGTATTTCTACACTATTTAATGGATGTTATTATACATATGAACCTTCATCTTGAATCACTCTATCTATTAAAAAAACGCATCAAAATCACTTGCGTAGTTTTAAAGATTTAAGCAGTCAAGGGGACATACAGACACAGAAAGCGACTTTGTTTTATACTATGTATGTAGTGATGTCTATGTCAAATTCCGTCGATATCTTTTGGGTCCTTCTGGAGACTCTATAAACAAACATCCGTCCATCTAAACATTCCCATTTATACTATTATAATGATACAATAAAAAGATATAATAAAAAGTATGATTACTTTAAAAATATTTTTTTTAACTCAAAATTTATATAAATACTGCTGTCGTTGCGTGCTGCTACTTTGCTGTTAAAAAAACGGATAATGTATCTACTTATTATGAGGTTCAGTTATTAAGCAGTGTTAAGTCACAAGCCTACTTCGTGTCTCAAGTGTCGTGTAAGTTCTAACAAACGGTAATAAGCGCGCGGATAACAATTAATTCTAGTGTCCGTAACAAGCTTACGTTACAATTTTGCCTGATTAAAATTGATAAAAGAAAAGGCGGGTCTCATCTGAGATGTAAAGTCTTTCTGAGCCGATATTTCTGCATGGATTATTGTATTTAGAACAGCATATATACAGTATTACAATACATACAGTCTAATGTACTACATATATGGTAAATGGTAAAGCCAGGTTAAAAGCCTTTAAAAGTTGTGCATTAGTGTTAAGAGCACCGGTGATTGCTTCTGATAGAGTTATCGGCACTGACGTTCATGGTTCCACTTTAAACTTCACTTAAGCTAAAAAAATTGTCAAATAACAATTCTCAAAAAGATTTATTGAAGTGAGTTACAACAATAGTTAAGTACTATAAAAATCTTGTTGGTTTCGTATAAAATTATTATTAACTAGCTGTCGCCCGCGACTTCGTCCGCGCGTTTATTTTTCCAAAATAAAAGTTTTTTTCTAAAATAAACATATCCCTAGTTACTCCTTATTACATAAGCTATCTGCCAAAAAAAGTCCCGTCAAAATCGGTCCAGCCATTCCAGAGATTAGCCGGAACAAACAGACAGACAGACAGGCATACAAAAATTGTAAAAAATTTTATTTTGGTGTAGATAGATAACTTCTTTAGTAGATGGATATATATTTATTAGAAGATCTCCAGAACGGCTCAATGGATCTTGTTGATATTTGACACAGATGTAGAGCATAATCTGGAAGAACACATAAGCTATTATTTAAGTTTTTTTTAATACCGCGCGGACGAAGTCGCTGGCAAAAACTTGTAATAAATAAGGTTAGTAAATCTGTAAATATAACGGTCTATATTACAACTAAATAATGGATTAACTGTACGATTTCTTAAACTTTTTTTTCGACAAAGTAATAATTTTTACGAACATATATCTTGTAATCCAATTCCCTTTGCGTTCGCACACAAACCACAACAATAGTTGGCAATCGGCCGAATCCAGCGACAATGCGCCGTTTTCTATTTTAGTACTCTATTGTAGTGCAGACATGTGCTAATAAACAATCTTGTTCCCATCTGTCTGTCCCATTTGCACTTTACACTTCCCGATTGCACCAACATCGGAATAATCTCTCGGAATAGTTGCAAGAGCATTAGCAATTTCATGTTTCGCGTATAAACGGTGCAGCGTTGTACTGTGTAATTATTGCTGTTAAAATGAAGGAACAGCCATAACAAATGTAGGAAGCATTTATTTATTAATTCTTTTTGAACAAATACAATAATTATACTTAAACTAAGTTAGTACAATAGTAATTTGCGCAAGGGCGGCCTTATTGCTATCAGCAATCTCTTACAGGCAACCCAGCATATTATAATACAATATATTTATGCACCAGCTGTCTTCGTCCGCGGCTTCGTCCGCGCGCTTTTTCTAAAAAAAACGTAGCCTAAGTTACTCCTTATTACATCAGCTACCTGCCAATAAAAGTCCCGTCAAAATCGGACCAACCATTTCAGAGATTAGCCGGAACAAACAGACAGACAGACAAAAATTGTAAAAACGTTATTTTGGTGTATGTACCGTATATATATTCATATACATGTAGTAAAATTACAGACACTCCAATTTTATTATATGTATAGATGCATAGATATAGATAGGTATTAGGTGCCTTTAGTGTTAGTAATTATATAGGTTTCAATAGTGTATTTAGGTCATCCTTTGCCCCCTAATCTACAACTAAAAATACACCCTTAATTTTATATTTAACTAAATCAAAACTTATGATAAATTCTTTATAACAGATATTTGTATGGTATATACAAAGTAAAATGCACTTTATTACATCGCTGGAGTGTCATTTAATACTTGACCTTTTAATGAAGATAAAATACAGCTGCAATCAGGGGAAATAATCAGACCTGAGTAGCGGTACTTTTAAATTACTTGAACGGAAAAACATTTAATGCAACGCTCGACAGTTAAAAAGTGAAAGTACAATGTTACCATTCTTAAAATGTAGTACAAGGTATACTAGGAAAATAAAAAAGCACACTCAGATTTTTTATATGTTAATATTTACTTTTCATATCAGCATTTTCCAAAAAAAAACTTTTACCTTGAATAAAACATCCTTGAATTTGAATTTTACCATCAGCTCACTATACGTCCCCACTGAGTGACTCGGAGCCAACCTCATGTTAGGGGTGACTAAGCCTTAGTCAACCACGCTGACCCAATGCGGGTTGGTTGACACACACATCTTTGACTTTCTTCACAGATATGTGCAGGTTTCATCACGAAATTTTCCTTCATTGTAAGAACGTCGGGTAAATGTACATATGAAATTCGAAAATCGAAAAACATATTGGTACATAGCGGGATTCAAACCAGGACCTGAAGATTGCAAGTCAAGTCTTTGATCCACCGACGCTCCATTTATTTTTGATTCAAAGAGAATTACATAATTTTCTAACTTGAACAAAAACTGCAACTGCGAAGCTCGTAATTTCCCATGTGGATGATTCGTTAGAAATTAATCCTCTAGAGAACGAGGATAACGACACAATCAAGAGAAAATAGTAAAGTTTTATTAAATTTTCTTGTTAACTAAATCGTGAATGATATATTCATTTTCACACACAGATAACTACCGCCGTCTATCATTTATTGTTACTCAAATCCTTTTTTAATGTACGTTTATCACACTAAATGTACGCTAAAAGAGGCCCCCTTAATAAACACTGTACGGCAATAATTGTTTAAAAAAAACAATTTGTAGTAAGTTTTAATGTAAAAAAACGCCATAACATGAAAGGGGAACCGAGTTTTAAAAATCTTCATACAAAAATCATCAATCAAACAAATCTATCAAACATATGAAATTATATCTTTGTATTCCGTATAAACTTCTGCTAGCCGTCATTTATATATACTCCTTTAGTTACGAGTATATGTGTAAATATAGAGTACCATATACAAAGCAACTAACATCTGGAAGCGACGCAGCGCCTGAGGCGGTGTGCAATATTCAAGCAAATCTCTCTGCATCCTACACCTGTACATAATAACGTAGGTAACCGTTTCATTATCTGGAATAAAGTGTAATATTACTGCTAGTAATTATTTTAACGAAAGGAAACGACACAAATTGTTCAAGTAAAGGAAATGAACATTGATTTTATTCTGTAGCTGCAAGTTAATAGACTTCAGAGTCCATCGACCGCGAAAGGGTTGGAATAACGCATGTTCAGTAAGTGTTGTTTATTTTAATGATACAAGAATTAGAAGTGAGATTTGGCGTTATTTTCTCCAAGGCATTTAAAACCAGATGAGTAAAAATAAATCTCAGAGATACATAGACCAAAATTATGTCTAAGCGTATACTTAATGCATACCTGCACTTTTCGATGAAGAAATTCAAATACATGCTAAAGCAATCAACTTGTACTAGGCGACCGTCGCTCACTAAGGCATAGTCACCACTAAGTTAGAGTAGGCTCCAAGCCCCTTAGTAGGGTCGTATAGTGAGGTGATAATGATATATCATTAAGGAATGTGATTAAGAAATGAATTCTCTAACTCAATGCACAGCCCTAATTCGCTTTTTGGTTTATACGACCACGCCACGGTGCATTGTTTCTAATGTTGCTACGATTAACTTGTACTCCGTTCCAGGCTGTTCGGTTTTAGTCGTCTTACCCGAGTGATCGCTACATCATCCGTGTAATTCCAACAATTTTACATCGTTCGTGTAATAATGTTTTCACTTGAATTGCATTTAAAATAATCTCGTTCTATTTATTTTTACATTTTTCATCTTCCGTTCCGTTACGTGGTTAATACGATTTGACGTTTTACTATCGTCTCATTTTTAACGTCGATAAAATATGCAAAATACAGTTTGCATTAGAACAACAATATAAATGAATACGAGTAGAAATTAACACAAATTATTCAATTATTCAAAATGGCGAGAACGTAAGCACAACTGTTCTTTGCAACGACTTACTTATTTCCCCATAAGGCTGATTGTAAACAACTGTATCTAAAAAGAAAAAAATCATAACAACTGTTCTTATTTTATAATTACCAATAATAAAATTGACTTTATCGTTATGTTACCGAACGAACAAAATAACTGTAGTAAATGTTTCCCACATTCAAATCCTGTACACAATTTCGAGAGTATTTTTAAAAGAGTTTTAAGTTGTTGGTATGTTACATCTTGCCTTTTATGTTGTCACTGTGTGCCGTTTTAGGAATTTACACATAGTAGCTAAAGAACTGCGAACGCGTCTTGTCTTGCCAATTTTAAACGCTAAATAGAACGTTAAAATAATCTCTCAATCTTGCGCACTCCGTATACGGGATATCCTATGATTTTTAATACAATCCGCAAGCGCAAAGAAACATGTACCTAAATATGATCAAGAAGGAATCGTTAACACATATGAATAATTGATAGAAAACTGCGATCGATCACGATACTACTACATATTTCAGTGTTGGCAACATCGAAAACAATTTTAGCCCGTATGTATTTGTCAACGGTAAATCGTGTACCGCTCCCATTTCTTATTTAACTATGGCAACTGTAGTCTCAGGCAAATTAGCTATCGAACAAAAGTGTATTTGTTACTGATATTTCAAAACTTTTGAAAATCATTGGTGTTTAAGATTTGCCATTTGGGCTGGGTTAAATTACAAAACATAGGCGTACACGATGTGCCGGTGACTTATTCAACGCAATTTGATATTCCTAAAACCATAGTGCGGGCCCTTCAGGCGGCACAAATCGCGAATACATTTCGCGTGGAATGGAAAACCGTTGGAAACCTTTCAAGGTTACTAAAGGGTAGACGGGGCATTTAATATCTTGTCGTCATAGCGTCGCCAAATGTTTACGTCAATTTTCTTTATAAAATTTAACTAAGTTGTGGATATGTTTACATGTATACAATATCATTCAATTTATAAGTATTTCGTATACTACAATCAGCAAAGTTAAATTAATGATTTATTTCTTTCATTTTATCAATTTTCATTCATTCACTAAATAAAAATAGTACTCTCTTAAGAAATATAAAATCGTATAATACTCCCACTGGGACAAGAAATTTCAACCGTTGATAAATTAAAAATAAAAAGGCTTTGTCTCCCGGGTGTAAGGAATTCTTAGACGCTGGGCTTCTCCACTATTTTATTACGACTATAACTTGCGCTTGCGGAATTTATAGTAAATTAATTAGACTTTAGAAGCAGACATTTTCAAGCACTATCATTTGTTTTTGTATTATCATACAACATTATGAATATTTACGATCATCATGAGCATTTTTAGCAGAAGATAATGCAATGATATAGTGGAAATAAACATAGATACCCAAGTATAAAAAGAAACCTCTTGTATCTTATTTGATGAAGTCAAATTTTACTTGTAATCCAATATTACTAATATTATAAATGCAAAAGATTAGATGGATGTTTGTTTGTAGGTATCTCCAAAACGGCTCAATGGATCTTGATGAAATTTGGCACACATAAAGAATACAGTCTGGAAGAACCCACATGCTACTTTCTAAGTTTTTTAATTCCACCACGATGGAGTCGTGGGCAAAAGCTAAACTTAGAACATGATGGTAAACAGTGATAGTTTAAACTAAACCTAACTGTATCATTTCATTTTACGTTAAATAACAAAATGATAGGATCAAAGCGAATTAACTTATCTATTTAAGGAGCGGTTTATAAAGTCTACTGATTTGCATAATGGTCCTACGTAACCCGGAAGCGAGGCAAGTTAATGTCGCCTCTGATAACATAAAGTTGTCGACCTTTCGGTCAGTACACCCTAATCTCTATATAGTAGATTAGCAATCAAAGGGATTGATCCCGCGTCAAAACATCTAACAATTTTTAAAGTCCCAATTATATAGTTTACATAATTCTTCTCTTTTCTAGAAATTCCGACTAAGTCAAAATCAGATAGGGATTCAAATCTCTATTTATCGTACTAGAGTTGAGACAAGTTTTTATAAAGTCCAAACTAAATGCTGACGAAAGTCTTTCTCTCTAAATATTTACTTACTGAAGTGTAGTGAGTGACGCGTTCGTTCTTTTTCCACAGGCTCGAGCGCGAACGAGCGCTATGAATGTAAAGCTCGGCTCGATTGTAAATACCGGAGCTTTGAATCTCGAACTTTTGAATTTATGAAAAGATTTACGAATGCATCCACGTTGGAGAGGAACATTAATAAAGCTCAAGTTGGAATGCATCTGCGATGACCAGATGCTAAATTAAATATTTTTGAAGTTATATTTCTTTAGGAGCTCAAGCTAAAAAGATGGGAATGAAATTTCTGATGCAACGGAGTACACACGAACACCGAATTTACAGGATACAGTTAGTTTTTAATATTAACATCAATATATGTAATAGACCATCATCATCACCTCACTATATGCCCCACTGAGAGGTTTGAATCCTACTTTAAGTTAGGGGTCAAAACCATGTTAGCCCAGTGCGGGTTAATGACTTCACATATATATTTGAATTTCTTCGTCAATATGTGCAAGTACATATGAAATTAAAAAATCGAAAAATACGTTAATACATTTCGATTTCGGCGGAATTCGAACCTAGGGCGATTACAAGTCAAGAGCTTAACCCCTGAGCTACCGACGATTGTAATATTTACATAATCACAAATAAGATAAGAGTTCAATTAGTTGTTATAAAATGAATTATAAATTAAATATAAATGCATTCCATTTATAAATCCTCTACAAAGATTTAACGATTGTACATAACTGTGTATTGACACTTTTTATGGCTTCTAATTCTTTTTCTTAGAATCTTTTTGTGTTTACATATTACTTGTACATATCAGCGACTTACGAAGAAGCAATATAAAGGCTTTGCCTTTAATATCGCATATTTGTGAGATTAAAAGGCACATCATATTATATATTGGTCATATTATAAAATATTTGATACATACGTCAAGCAAGATTAGTCTTCTGGAAGATACTCGTAGAATAAGAAATAACAATGAGACAGGGTAAAATTAACTTTTTTTTTAAAAGGGAAGAGGGGTAACAGTGTGGCAACATTGAAGTGCTTTTCGACATCCAATCCGCAACAACAGAGGAACTGCAGATGCGTTATGCCTTAAATTAAATGCTAAAAAAACACCTTTATCGGAATAGGTGTAAATGGTATTTTGAAATATTATATTTTATTATAGTTAAAAGCTGAACCTAACAATTTTTGTTACGACCTTTAAAGCATTCGAAAAGTTGCATTAAACATGAACAATTATTTTTTTCAAGCAAAAAGACACTTCAATTTCCTCTGAACGTCCTGCCATAAGTTTAATCTAATTTTCTCCCTTCTTTAACATTTTTGTAAGTACAATCAGGTCCATAAATATGTATACAAACTTTGGTACGTCTTTGGTCTCAAATACTCGTATATGCAAGTATCTGTCACATGCTTTTGACCATAAGTACATATCATTGACGAATAATTGGATAATATTTTTGAAACCGAAGAGCTATATGTCAAAAGTTTTATAAAAGTGTACTTATGCATCTGACTGTACATACATATATTTTCATACAATACCGCACGAATATATTTTTCTCATTTATTAAATATTTAAAGAAACATAAAATGACGAAAAAACGTTCACAAATACGGTTACTTTTATAAAATAAAACAATTTAATATTTAAAACGTACCTTTACATCAGAGCTTCCAAGTCGCGTAGTAACGGGCGTACAGTAAAACCTTTTTAGGTCAGTCTTACAAAAAAGCTTTACAGAAAAACTCTTACCTGTGATTGTTTTAAAATATAACTGCATTTAGTACTAATTAAAAAAAGTGGTTGGCTTTTTTATTTTTTCATATATTTTTAACCACACCTTACTATATAATATTATAAATGTGAAAGTAACTCTCTCGGTCTGTCTATCTGTCTCACTTACACTCCAAAACTACCGAACCGATTTCAATAAAATATGGTACATAGATAATCTAGAGCCTCAGAAAGGATATAGGATATTTTTTAATACCAAACAAGGGTTGTAATGGGTTGAAAGGAGGTATGGAAAGTAGTAAGGTCACAAAATAAGTAACGTCATATTCCTGAATGCAAATCCAAACGGGCAGTCGGACGCCCGTGCAATTTACATTATTAAAAATGATACCTAAAAACTCCATTTTATGCGGATGGAGTCGCGGGCAAAATCTAGTCTTTTGTAGATGAATCACATTTTTAAGAATATTACAATTTTGTTTTTGTATACATAATTAAAATAATAAGATTACGTTTCAGGATGCATTCAGTGTAGCCTCTGAGTGCAATATTTTAATCGTATTAAGTTGGCTGTAAAAAACTTGAACATAAAATAAAAGATTTAAGACATATTCACACAGACGCTCACACCCAGTTTGTTTGTTCACACTTCAGCAAGAACTAGGATTTATGCCAAGCTGCAGCTTTTGTCCTGAGACATACATTTTTACTTGTTAAAACTGAGTTTGTACACCAGTTTCAGCATATTTGTTTTATTATTCGAGTTTATATTTCTATATTATCACTATTATCAGTAATTATAAATTATACCAAAGCTTTCCGAAAGAATTCATTAACCTGCCCTTGTCCCTACGCAGGGTCGGCACAGTATGTACTACTTTTCCACACATCTCTATCAGCCGTCATATCTGAATTCACACCTTTCTTACGCATATTCTCTTTCACACAATCTTCCATAATTTTCCATAATTTCTTAGGTCTTCCTCTACCTTTATAGCCATCTACATTTAATGTCATTACATCCTTATTTATGTGATCATCATCTCTCCGCAATAAATGTCCTGCTTCTCAATTTCTCTATAACTGGCGCTACCTTTAAACGTCTACTAATATACAAATTCTTAACCTTATCCTTTCTTGTCACACCACACATCCATCTTAACATACACAACACAGCCATCCACATTTAATGTCATTAAAGGATCTAACAAATAAAAAAAAATGTCTTATTACCCTGATTCCCTTGCCCAGAATCAGTCAATTGGCTTTAATATTAAAAACGTAATTTCTAACTTGGTAAAAAAAATTCATCTAAAGGTAAGAATGGGTTTTAGTAATTATTATATTGTAAGTCAGAGCGCAGGCATGATTAACCTTTTGGCTGCCGTAGACGAGTACAGACAGAGACAGTACAAACGATAAAAAGCTACGGAAGCCGTCGACTTCAATACGTGGTTTTGAGGATTGGAAGTAAATCGCTTTGCTTTAGTTTTCAAAATGTTAATAGTGATATAGATGTAGTGATAAGTTAAAGGCACTCAGAGCTTCGCAAAGATCAAATACCGTTTTACCATAACTTCAAAGGCGTATTCATTGATACACCGTGGGTATGGGACAATTTCTACTGTCATTTTCACTATTAATAAATGCAATATAAAAAGCCTATTGTCTTTCAGTTCCATCCCATTGTCATCATTTTTATTAAAGAATCTTCACTGAAATGGGATTCAATTGTTTATAATTCACATAACATCTACTCTTAAGAGGTTATTTTTCTCTCCATAGAGTTCAAGCTTGTACATTTTTATTAAACATATCGTAATAAATAGTTTACATTGATTCATATCGAAAGCTAACCTCTTTGCTTATTAGAGGGATATACCAATATGTAATTATACTGTTTAAAATTAGGTTAGACA
>JAAOEG020000023.1:3424286-3437606 GCA_011763625.2 Papilio bianor | reverse complement strand
AGTCTGGAATAACACATGGGATACTAAGTTTTATATTCCGCTAGGACGGAGTCGGGGGCGACAGGTAGTGTACTCATAAAAATCATTGAGAGAGACAAACCGTGAAACATAACCAGCTAGAAATGAGTATGAATAGAGTACGGTGTTTATGTTATTCTAAGAATGTGGGTCGTATCCGATGTCGAAGTGCCGCGACTTGCGCCGGCTTGCATAAGACTGACAGCAATCGAAACACTTTCAATGACACCGGATTCGACGCGGAGCTACCAATAAATTAACCATTTCATTCGAAATCTGAATCAGATTTCGTCTTTATATCAACTATTTTTCACATATAAACTTTTTATACATAATGTTTAAACTCTCGTGAGATATTATTATAACAAAATAAAAACGGCTAACTCACGTATATTTAATCAGGTATCGGCATCGACTAGTTTCGAGCCCATCGGGGGCTCTTCTTTAGGGTGAGTGGGACTGGTATTTTTTCGCGGTCGCGACCCGTATCTCTCTTTTTTTATAAATCGTCATTTCAAGTATTGAATTATTATGTTATATCTCAATATTTTTGTTTACTAAATCCTAAAGCTTATTTACTTTCACGAGAATATGATCAAAAGACTTGTATTTATTTGTCGAGTTAAAATAGATTCAAGTCTATGACAAAAAATCCTACTTCTAACAAATTCGATCAGGTTCTTTTTTATTGTTTCAACTATTGTGTGTTTAATATTAGTTGAAGTTAAACTTTTTTCAACTTTCAATAAAAAACTATTGCAATAATATTGTAGTACTAAACTACAGTATTTTCCTTTTGTTAAAAATATTAAACTAAAAACAATACTATACTAAAAATAAATACTAATTAATTACTATCATAACAAAATTCAAATAATCTAAATGTGCATTAAAATACTTGTGTAATTTTATAAATAAAAATAGCATAGTAAATAACTTGCTTGTAGTCAGCATATTAATTACCTACATTAATAAAACAGTGTGAAGTTAATAAAAGAAAAAGTTTAGATTAACGTTTCGATATCATAAAAGAGAAACTTTTCGTCTTAAGGAATTCACGAGGTTGAATTTTGTATAATTATCTCGACTGAACTTTTTTTTCCAAACGAGCGATGGGAACATCGAGTTGATCATCGACATAGAAATAAGCAATATTACAACAATACACCTCGTATTGCAGGTCTACCATGTAACAATGTTTTAGTTGAGTTTGTGAGAAGATAAGAAAATGCAATTAGTATTGCAAGTTTCCTAATTTTGTATATGACAAAATATTGATCGTATACGACTTAATTAATTTAAGAAATCACATAACTGAATTAATATGGCCTCGTCTTCGCTAATTCAATACAAAAAGGGTGCGTAATATTATTCAGAGTAGCTGAGATTACATTCTCAACAACATGACACCAACATAAAATCGTTAAGCAGAAAAAATATTGTCCATGGAAGAGATATGTTAATTAATTGAAAAAACCTTATTTTATGCAAACGTACAGACACATGTGTAATAAAAAAATAATGAACACTCGTTTTAAAAAGGTAATTAAAGATATACTAATCTTGTAAATTTATGTAAGAATGTATTTAACACTTTATATTATATATACATTTTATTAAATAATAATTGCATATTTATTTGCAAACGCACGAGCGATCTAATAATGCTGCGTAAGTGTAAGTGTAAGTTTAACGTTACTACATTTTTTGTTGCATTTTGTAACCTATTGTGATTTTGCAAAAATATCACGGTTACAAATATACTTCATAAATATATTTTGTGTGACATATTTTATATCGCACAAACATCATATAGACTTATATTGTCTCTACGAACTCCGTAGACATCCGTAGCGGCTTAGGCAAACCCAATGAGCAATTACTTCGTATGATTAATGCGGATCAAACAATTAACGATAATTAAAAATGAAGGTAGTTTAGAAAATAACGACAAAAACAACATCTTACGGTAAAACAATCATATAAACAATAGTGGAGTTGCATCATATACTATCAGCTTCATTATTGATGCAAAAACTATCATGGGGACACTGAGAAGAACATCAATCGGTCGTTTCCTACGTGCACAGACGCAAAGGGTATTGCCACACAAATGCTGAATTCGGTTTCGTCGTAAACACAAAGCACAACGTTCTTACGGGCTGCGGCCACACAACGACCGTCGACGACCTCCTTTCCCCCGACCCGTTGCACTGGCGCAACGAAACAAACAAAATAACTAGACGAAGAAGAACGCACGGATCGAAAACGCGTAGTGTGCGCGTACGACTTTCACTGAGATGCGCGTGCGCGTTGCGTGCAGGCGTGGCGCGCGCCGCGAAGCTGGTTACTGACTGAGCGCGCTCGCTGCCGTCGCCTGCGCCACCGTGGTGGGGCCGAGTGGATGCTCACAACTCACCTCATATCGTTATCTGAAACTCACCCCTTCATTGCCTACATAAATCATCTCACATCCTGCGCCTTTCGATCGTTATTTCATTATCTGACTCACAATCAAAGAGGATTAAATTAGCAACTTGGAAATCAATTGTTATCAATGTTAGGAATATATTGACCACGATTAACTACAGTCGCTGATTTTAATCAAGAAATGTTCGATGAAAATAAAATAATAGTTTTATGAAAACATAATTAGTAAAATTGTATATCAAAAGCATTTCAAGTAACGGAGGCGGAACGGAAATAAACTCTGTAACTTTGCTTAAACACCTACGCGCGTCGCTTTGTTATTGTGTTCAAACGTCAGCCTCCACATTAATGTAGGTGGCACAAATAAAGTGCTACTGTGCTAGAATCAGACCCGTCGAGTATATAATGCCTACTCATTGTTAATATTTGCATAATTTCATTACAATACCTACGTAAAAGAATAAGAAAACGTAGACATAACAAAACTATCGCGTAAGGTATTAGGTATAGCAACTCTAGTAACATTAAGCTATGGTAAATTTCTATAAAGGGCAAAAGGCAGTATAAAAATCTTTACCATCCATTATATTAGTATACGTTAGGATATGGAGAAATACAAATCAACGGTATTCTTTCAAATAAAGTAATTACAAAAACCAAGTTACTAATTTATTTAGTGAATTTATGAGTATATAAAAAAGGCATCGGAAACACGCAACATTGTACTTATTAACTAATCAGTGTGCCACATTTGTTTTACACTTTATTTCTTGTAATTATTTAACAGTTTTCTCTAACAGCATTTCTTTCTAGAATTTGAGGAATAAAATTAAGTTGCAATGTGTAATACTAAAAAAATTAATTTTGAATATCATTTTAGCATTAATTACATTATCCTTACATAATCCTAAACCCAAACAAAACAACTACACTGATAATAACGAGGCGATGACATTGCTATAGTTAAAATGGAATGGATAATTTTTATCACATTTAAATACAGCAAACATTGAATTTTTTATTCCGTACACGAGGTACGCTCGGTAACGAGCTATCGATTTAACAATGAGATTGTCTATGAATTATAGATAAAGAACAATTCGACCATGAGCATAAGTAGGTGCTCTTGATTATCAAATAATTCTGACACACGAAGTAGGACAAATAAATCAACTACGTTAGAATAATAAAAATATACGGACATTATTGTTGTAGAATAGTCGTTTAAGCTAAGATTTTAAGCAATATACATAATATTATTTCGCACAAAAATGTAACATCAGCGATCTAATAAAAGGAATTTGAAAAGTTATCCCGACTCTTTCTCGTCTGTTACCTTTAACTCTTTGGATACATTTGACAAGTGAAACTCGTCGTCAATATCAATAACCTAAATTACAAATGACGAGCCTGACTCGTCATTTGTAAATACGTTCTGTGTTAAATAAAATTCAATAAATCGGGACTCAAGGGTTAAAATAATTGTGAAACAAAAACTGATAGACGATAAATATTGTGAATAAATTTCCATTGAGTTTTCCTGAAAATATTCACGACCTCTTCCGCGCAGAAAAAAAAATCAGAGTAAGTAGCCTATATGTTCTACCGAACGATCTTCTAAATTTGTGCCAAATTCCATCGACATTTAACGAGCTGTTCTGGAGATATATTCAAACATCCATCCAAACATTCCGATTAATATTAGTAGGATGGGGTAACCATCCATTTTTGAATATATTGGCAAAACATAAATTATATTGCTGTTGTAATAAATGACAAATTGAAGTAGAACCCTAATCCTAATGGTACCGCTTATATCAATTATCGAATAGCCATTATCAATTAATGTCAATGTAATCGCTTTAGTGCTATTGTATGCATCACTGAATATGAATAATGGATTCCGCCAGGACACATATTCAGCTATACATATAAAATTGGAGTGTCAGTTTGTAATATTGAAATAACACTTTTTTACTACATGTTTATTAATATATGTACATACACCACAATAACATTTTTTACAATTTTTGTCTGTCTGTCTGTTTGTTCAGGCTAATCACTGAAATAGCTGATTTTGTTTTATTGGCAGGTAGCTGATGTAATAAGGAGTAACTTAGGCTACATTTATTTTAGAAATACTCTTTTACATTAGAAAACCACACGCGGACGAAGTCGCGGGCGACAGCTTACCAATATAAATGGCGAAGCAAGGACGTATTGCTTTTATATGAGTTACTTTAAATTCGAATTACATTTCTGGTCAACATCTTAAAATATATCGCTTTATGTTAAGTGATCATCGACAATCGTGACGACATCCTCATGAAATTGCAAATGTGTTGCTGGTTATCTTATGGAACCTCTTTTAAACAATTTTTACAACATTTCTTGGATAAAAGGAATACAGCTATGTGACATAATAGATCATTTAAATTTATTTCATGTTGAGAAAGATGTCATAATGAAATATTAATTAAATATTAAACGATGTATCCCATAATATAAACCGTGATGGCTGTTATTATGTCGTGTTGCCGCATGTTTATGGTCTCTGTGATCCGCCGATGTTACCACCAAGATTATTATTATTAAAAGTCCTCTGCCATATTCGTCTCGCTTTATTAAACTTACGCCGCTTCTACACGAGGCCATTACAGTAGAACAGTACACTACAGCTATTGTTTAAACACACACGCAAAATAGTTGTACAATTTTGACAGTATGTGTGTCTTCTTTTTTTTATATTTTATAAGGTGGCAAACGAGCAAGCGGCTTCGCACTTGGATTCGCTAAAATAGCGAAACGACCCATAAATATCCGCTATTACATATGCGTTGCCTATCTTTAATTGACGGAGAAGGAGACCAACGAAAAGAGTAGGTATATCACCCTTTCCCATAGGAAAGGAAGGAAAGAATCCTTTACTTATAAGAAAAGTGAGGGAAGGAAAAGAGAATTACAATTAGACCTCAGGCACCGCACTCATCAAACGAAACGCGGAATTAGTTCCACTCCACGCTTGTCTTCTGTGTGGTCGTGGTATTACACAGGGAAAGACGACCAATTCGTGCAATAGATGCTGTTGTTGCTAGCGTCTACCATTATTAAAGCCATCTACCGCTATTCTGTTCTGTTCCCTATTGTCCTCGTGTGAAACTTTACGGCTGCGCTCGTATAATGTAAGCTTGGACTGTAACCAGTCAATTGCATTACACAACGCTTGCCCTTTATGCATGATCTTGACATTTCTCCTGATCATTGTGATGTAAGTTCGTTTAATTCATTCATGTATTCAGACATTTATTGGCGTCACTGAATCAAAACGTCGTTTTGAACTCGTCACGCCTGCCCTTTTTGCTTCGTTTTCTTCCCTTGTTAAGTTAATCAAGAGGAAATAATTCATGCTATTAAAACGGTTATTATAGAATCTTGAAACATAAGACTATGAGATAAAAAGTAAAAAGTCATTTTTTTTCTTATGTTACAAGGTGGCAACCGAGCAAGCAGTCATCTGAAATCGCTGAAATAACGAAGTGACCGCTGCCCATAGATATCCGTAATTGCAGATGTGTTGCCTACCTTTTATTGACGGAGGAGAAGACGCATTGAAAGAGAGTATTTCCTCTACCTATGCGTATCTTCCTAAGTCAAGTCCACTTCCCCTTCCTATCCTTTCCTTGTAAGATAAGGGTGGGAAGGGAAAGAAGAGTTAAATTAGGCCTCCGGCCTCCTAAATATCAATTATGACTTCACATTAACGCTGGTGGCGACCACGGCGAGATTTTGCCAAAAAAGAACAAGATATCTTAACTTTTCCGCCATAAAGTTTAGTAGTTATTTCCATACAAAGTCCAGACATTACACTCAATTGAAAAACAAAATGACGTGGTTAAGTACACACCAGACTCACTATAAACAAAGTAAACTCCTTTGTCTTTATTAGCGACTCCAATAATTGGAATTGTAACAGTAATATGATTAAAACGGTATTCCCGTTCTAAGCCTTTCCTAACAATGAATCATCCAAATCGTTAAAAAAAACCTACTTCCTTAAAACAGGCTGCATCAAAGCGTGGGGTATTTCTTCGTCTCGAGTAACAAACGTAAAATATAACGCTAAACGTCACTGACAAAAGATCACGCCCCATAGAATGAGTAACGGTAGGTCGGTATCATAGAATGAAAGTGTTCGCAACGGTACCGAGATCGTAACTAAAACATCGAGTGATTGAGGTCATTACACTGCAGTGGTCGTACATAATAGAACTCAGTTATTGTAACGTTTACACAAGACAAGGAAATGTTGTAAATTCGATCCTCAAACACAACATTTATAATAGCATGATACATTGGATGTGTAATATTTATCCAGTTACAGTAAATAAAATAAAAAAATATTAAAGTGTTAAATAAAACATTCTCGTGATTATCAATTTAATAAATTTTACATAGTTTGTAATTTTTTTTTATGTTACAAGGTGGCAAACGAGCAAACGGCCACCTGAAATCGCTGAAATAGCGAAGTGACCGCTGCCCATAGACATCCGCAAGTGCAGATGCGTTGCCAACCTTTAATGTTTTTCGTAACGGGTGAACGAATGTGGGATTAAAATGTTCGCTGTTCGAATTAAACATGACGAAGTGACAATTGGTAGCTATTATGAGACGTTTTATAGCACAAAAACAAACGTTCGTTATACGTATAAGCTGCGGAGATTTTTGGTACGGAGCCATAGAATAGTGGAGCGCGGATTTATCGTGGATTACGGTCTGCCCGTTCCCTAATTAGTGCGAAGTGTCGACGCCGCTCATCACAACTCGAAGCATTTTGGCCAAGCCTCAAAAAGGTCAATGGTTGTTTATATAATTGTACTTGATAATTACTAATTATTGACATATTTACAACTTTTAAAACTGATTCTTGTCTATTATGAAACGATTGTTAAAAATGTAATTAGTACAAATAAATAGGTCATCGAATTGGCTTTGTATAATAAGAATTCCTATTTTAAATATAGATGCAATAATACAAAGAATTGTTGAGCACGTGTAAATCAATTAAAGTACATTTTAACAAGATGTTTGTGCCAAATGAACAAATGTGTGTTAAAATTTCGATCATTGTAAATAAATAGCAATAAAAAGGAAAGTATGGAGAATGACATAGCAATAGTGAGTAAGGAAAGCGAATAACGAAGTTACACCTATCGACCTGATATGTGACGTATAAAAGAAAGGCAATATCAAAAGTTCCCGCAACCGCTTACCATATACGCACATGTACTTGACCTTTTGGGTACTGGCAGCAATAAGCGTGCAATAGGCAAGCAATCGTTGATTAATGATTAAAAAGAGGTGTGCCGACGATATGGAATAACGAATAGTTTTGATACCAGAACAATAATCGAGCACAATAACGAAACGAAACAAAATATAGAAAAGTAAGAGAACCATTCTCTGGATTTTAATATATTTGTTTAGAGCAAGAAACCAAATAGAACCACTTTTGAAATGTACTTCCATTTTAAAATCAACATTAATTTATATCAAAACAGGATTTCCTTTCTCTGAAACATGCAGAATATTAACTACCGAAAATTGCAATCATCGTAAAGGTACGTCAAAAGCATTCCACCATTTACGACTTTCAAATGATGCATTCAATTTAAATATCGTTTATAATTAGAAACGCGAAACATGCGTGATATTACTGGAAGATAAAACACGTGACTTAAAGGACAGATGCATACATATTAATAAATATACTGAAATACAGAAATACCACAAGTAAATATGCATAAAGTAATGTTTACATTAACAAAGATAAATAATTTAAACAAATTTTACACATGTACTTGTTAGTCGTGAATATATTCAATGTCTTCATCTGCAATTAGATATACATAACCAATATAAATTTGCTCTAGTTGTTTTTTTCAAACTAGCTTTGTTCCCAAAATCGTCCGCGCGGAATAAAAAAAATTAGTATGTAAATGATTTCCAGACTGTGTCCTATATCTATGCCAAATTTTATTGAGAACCTATGAACAGTTCTGCAGATAACTTCAAACAAACTACTACTACTAGTAGGGACTAGTAGGGATATGTGTAATGTATTGATGGATGCATTTGAACATTACACTTATGTATATCGGTTTCTTTTGGATATTTCACACAGTGACTTTGTAAATTATAGCCCACGTGTTATTTTAATGTATAAGCTACATTATTGTTAGGTACTGTAAAGTTTGTTCGAAATCCATTCAATAGTTTTGGCTTGAAAAAGTAACAGATCCGTTAGTAACGTTCATATAAACTTTCGATCGATCTTTGGATTATTTTGTCATTAAGTTAAAATTGCAGCATGTAAATAGATTAAATTTTTTGTACTATATTGATTTGATCGTATACAAGCAACTACACATACACCAATTAATCTTAACGGTCTTCTAATTTCTTTCACATAGCTTGTTTATGAAAATCTTAAAATACATCTATTTATTAGATTAAGAACAAGATGTGCATAATTAACTTACACATAAGTCTCCGGTAATAATACTTACAAAGTCGATAACGGGATTTAGTACACCACCTTGAAAACATGACATTTAGGTTAACTCATGCTTTCAGATTTTCTTTACACGAAACACTATTGAAAAGCAACCTGTTTGCTTTGATTACTTTGAAAATTGTTCTTTGTACATGTACTCCAAGAACTGTTACTTAAAGTATGAATGATTTTTTACTACTTTATAAAATTAACTTAGTTCGTTATTTTTACTTTACATAATGGTAAAGTTTTCATATTTATTAACATATCGAAAACAAATGCGAGCGACATACGAAGGAATATACATAAGGAAGCTACGAACGACATAAGGGGAGATATACACTTTTTTAGTGTTGCCTTCTCCGTCAATGAAAGGTAGGCAACGAACGCGTCTGCAATAGCGGATGTCTATGGGTAGTGGTCGCTTCGCTATTTTAGCGAATTCAGGTGGCGGCTTGCCCTTGTTTTGCCACCTTTTAGTATAAAAAAAGTTAAGAAAAGTCTGGTAGGAGAAAATATATGTATTTAATATGTTTAAGAGATAATGGTATTGAATTTTTATCATTGTTTACACACGTGTGTACGATTAATTTCGGTTTTTAACTGTACGGATCATTAATATGTTAGATGTAAATTTTAAATAAATACATGTTATTTACGATGCACGTTTTATTACAAACGTAAAGCGCAACTCAAATATTATTGTAGCTATAAACTTTAACCGGCAAGGAGGATCGCGTGTTTAATACAGTGACCTTTAAACAAATTGCATTCATTTCGGACCTCAGGTTCAGTGAGGCAAAAAAAAGGTATTGCTTTAGCCGAAAGATATTTATCAATGTGTCAAAACGTCAGAAAACTGCTGTATCGGCATCTCAGTAGCCATCAAGTATATCGCTTAAGAGCCATGTAACAATTTTACGTTATTTTATATTTTTGACAGTCCTTCAAAGCTAACTTATTTTATAACGAGTAAATAAAAACAAGATGCAAATGTGCTATAACTAAAAGAAATATAAGAATTATTCAATCAAGGACAAACAGCACTAAGGGTTGTTAAGTGGTAACCCTCAGTGTAAATTTTTGATGAGAAATCTACACTAAAGGTAAGTAATTATTTAACCACTCGTAGTACGTCATTAGAATATCACGTGCGATAACTTGAAACTTGTCATTTATATTGTAAATAGCGTTATTTCATTAATTAGTATACGTTCAGGATAAAGAGTTATAAACATCGATCAGGTATTTTCTATGTTAAACATTCACATAACAGTCAACATACGCCAAGGTGGAGAAGCGTCGCTGCCAGGCCGGCGAAGGCTGGGGGGTGATGGGCGGCGTCATCAGTTCTAAGTCACTGCAAAGTTCAGTTAACTATTTTATTAATATTTCTTAAAAACAAACATCACTCGTTCGCATATTACAGTGACAGATCAGAACGTCAATGATTTACAGAAATATTATATCTCGGCGTGTTAAATTGACAATTGGAGTGAGGAAATGGTTATTGTCGATAGGCATTATGTTACCAAACATGTCTATGTATGATATTTACTTTCGTTTGTTTATATACTCTATAGAATGTAAAAAATGTAGAGCGCAAAAAAATGTTAATATGTAACATGAGATCGGCGATATCTTCAGATCATAATAATAACAAACATAAGCGTATCTAGTCCTCGAGCGACGACAGGCCGCATAGTATAAAACAATCACCGTTATCTTGATAGGTTTGCTCCTTGTGATGGTAAACATGGCTTCCGAGAACCGTGATAAATGTTATATTAATACGACACACATTATCAGTGTGTTGTGTTTGAACTGAAGCTAGGTTCACACGAGGACAAGAAAAGTGAGGCAGAGCAGACAAAATACTGTATTGTTAACTGCTCTGCCTCACTGTTCTGCCTTCGTGTGAAACTAGTGTGATACAATTGGGATCCGGAGAGAAGCAGGACGCGCCGGTCGATACGAGGGGGCAGAGGAAAGCCGGCGAGCGTTTCAAAAATCTATAAACTGCATAGAATGGAACGATTGTATAATTTAGATTGTACTGGAGTAAATACTTAAATTAATTTATAAAGAATTTCTTTTGTGTAATATTATTGTTATATCTTATTAACAACTTACATAGATCAACTAAATTATAATAATGTAATGTGAATGTTAAGAAACATTGTATAATTAATTGAATTATAAAGCAGCGAATACAATCAATCCATAAATCGATTCATTGCAATAATCAGTGATAACGAATGTGTAATTATCAAAAATACACAGATATTAGTTACGTAGGTATGTATAAAAAAGAGTTATTTAAGCCTTGTTGAAAGAGAATATTATTAAATATTGCGAACGAGTGATTAGATACACTTAAATCGAGTACTCACTCGATTACGGTACTCCAAATATCGTCTTCTTCGTCATCCAATTCAAGTTGCATCTCACCATCTACGCATTACTTGTCCCCAGGTTACTTACAACTTGCGCGAAGCTATAAACAAACATGTTCGTTACCCGTAACGTTTTTAAATCTTCCTACATACCAACTGGTCAAAACTTAAGTTATAATTTAGTACACTATGATTAATTTGTCACTTCTACAATTGACGTAAACATATTGCACGTCTTTAAAAGTAGTCAGACATTAATCAGTTTAGTCTTGTAAGCATAATATAAATTATACCTTTTCATGTAAATTTAAACCGTGAAAAGAACGTTTTTCAAACAGTTTAAGCTAGACACTTACCAGTATAATAAAAATGAACCCATTTAGTAAGCGATTTAACACAATTTTAAAATGTTTCACACTTGTTATAGAGCGCCAAATTTCACAAACACAAAAAAACAAATGTTTTATCGGCGTAATAACATAGACTGCCAAAAAATTTACTTATCGACAGATAATATGTACTATCAGAATTCTCATCAAACATTATAATCGACAAATTGATAATCAGTAATGAAGTTTCACCTTAGCATATTTAAAACTAAATTTTCTGATTTAAAAGTCAAAATGAATATATCTCGTCAGAATACGTGACTTTATTATTACTACAAACTGCAAAATATTGATGTTTTTGTTGTATTTTTTTAACACATTTTTGGATATTTTGACATACCATAAGATAAATAAATACGATAGCTACCACAGTATAAGGGGATTGCATGCTGCGGGGTTGAAATGCACGCAAAGACTTAGGGTACAACGAACAAACATAGTGATCGAAACATTGTGTTATATCTGAAAGAGCATGCCGCTTTCATGAGTATTAATATTACAAAGAAGGGCAAACATAAACGATAATATATATCATCAGCTCACTATACGTCCCCACTGAGGGGCTCGGAGCCTACGCCAAGTTAGGAGTGACGATAAACGATAATACTTCACAAGTATTTTTACCAGAAGTTACCAACACAAAGGTTCAATAAGAGGTAAATAGGCGTACATTATACAGACAGATTAAGAAGTTTTCCATCGTTAATAGCGTTTATCGAGCGTGACGCAAGCAAGGTTAGTTATTAAGAGTGGTACGGGATACACTGGAGCCCGTCAAACGTCTAACAACTGTAGAGCGGACGCGAGCCTGCGCAGCATCACTTCGAGAGGTGTCCAACTGGCGCCGCCGCCAATCATTCAATTACACCACTCCTGTACACGAGCATCTTCAATTGCCCAAACGCAACGCTCGAGGGCAACGGATGCTTGTTAAAGTGCATCTCCGGTGTTTGCAAGAGTACCGCTTTAGCTATTGACATTCTCGTGATAAATTCAATCCATCATATTCCTTATTGTATTAACGAGGGTATATGTTACTTCGTGCAAATTTAAAATGAAAAAACTGACGGTGAAAACGATCATTCAGGGCATTGCCCTTAATGGAGTATCAACAAAGGTGGAATCCTCCGATGTCGTATTAAGAACACCAAGTGACTGATCACAGCTGATAATGATTTCATGGTTCTTGACCCTAAGTCACATTCTCATTGTCCCGAATGGTATTGCAACAAATATAGCAAATGACGAAATTGCACAGAAAATATTTGTCATTTTTGTTTTGCTCAAGAATGTTCGCTTCGCAGTAAACGTTCTAATTTCAATAACACTAATAAGTTTATAAGTTTAATATAATTTATGGAGGTCCTTGTTTACATGAGTATGCAAATAAAGGGCTCAGTTTCAGCCTCTTGAAATAATGTATCAAGTTCGTAAGAACTATCATACTAATATTATAATATAAAGAGGAAAACTTTGTTTGTTTGATTGTAATGAATAGGCTCAAAAACGACTGGATCGTTTTTAAAAATTCTTT
>JAAOEG020000023.1:3387800-3400363 GCA_011763625.2 Papilio bianor | reverse complement strand
TAAACTTAAGCGTAAGGAGTTATAATGTTTTTTTTCTTTTAGATTTACACAGTATCATGCCAGTACTCATGCTGCGGCGCGGCACCGCCTTGTCCGTACGCGCAGCCACCTCCCATCATCATAAAAGAGAAAGAGAGCCGTGATATTTTGTATCCACTGCTGCTACTAATGCTTTTGGGTGATGGAATTTAGACAACTGGTATACTGTAGTGACTATAGAAAAATATTAACTTAACAGGTGAGAAAAACCCGTAATTTTATCATTTTTTTAATTACTTCCATGATATTGTAATGCATAATATTCTTAATTGCATCGCACTCTATGAACTTTGTTAACAGTTAACGTTAACTTTAACGCAACTTTAATGATTAATTAATAATTCTTGTTGCTGTATATCATCGTCCACAAAATATTAAATGATGCCCATAATTCCTATTTTTTTTTTAAATTAACTGTTACAATGTACTGGGATTTTGCTAATTTATCTCTCATCTTTCAAATTACATAATTGATAGATAATGCTTCGCTTCGTCTATATTTGCTAAATTCTCCGTTTTTTTGTAATTTCACAAAAGCAGCTTTGTATTTTATATTTAATCAGTCCGTTACTCTTAGGAGTAATCAGTAACATTTAAACTGTCGTTTTGGAAATAACTTCTTTGGTTACTACGATGTTCTCTATATATACCTCTATCTCTCTCTCTCTCTCTCTCTCTCTCTCTCTATATATATATATATATATATAAGAGATTCTCTATACATATATAATATGTGTAATACACATTACACATTAACCATACTTCTCCACAGAGATATGGAATCCTGATGACGCAGCTAAATTGCAGATACAACCTTTAACGGTATTCATATGCATCAAGCCAAACGTTAAAAAGTAATATCTCTAATCATCTTTTTTAATGACACCTTATAAAAAGCTCGTACATAGTATATTTATAGGAACCATAAACAATCCCGTCGCGCATCACAACCCAGAAAAACTTATGAATTTTGATTATTGCTTCTCAATATGCAACTGTTATGAATGCTGTCTGTCCATAACTTTCAAAGCAACCATATTCCGTACCACATTCGCTTTCGTCGCTTTAACTAACCTACTGAGCAACAAAATTTTGATAGTAACCCCAACAAACTTTATGCAATATACTTATGTGTTTCCTCGAATTCTGCAGGAGCCATTACCTCTTCTACATTTACCGCCTTCTTCTTATACAGTCTTATTCTCTCGGCTCTATAAAAAATCATTATCTGAACGAATATATAACTTACAAGTAATTTACGTAACATCCTAATATTTGTCGTAACCTCGTCCAGTATTACAAAAGAAGCATTATATGTAGCTTTTATGGTAATATGTCTGAATTTTACATTGTACGTACATCTGCAGACTAATTTTTTGTAATCTTAATTTACGTATGTGTAGTTTTTCTGGCGAGTTCGTCCGCGCAGTATAAAAATAATGTAGTAATTAGCCTATGTGTTTATTATAATTGTAGCCATCCAGATTATGTTCTACATCTGTGCCAAATTTCATATCAGTTAAGCCATTCTGGAGATTTTTCTAACAAGCATCCATCCATCCGTACATCCAAAATATCGCATTTATAATATTAAAAAGACTAGATTTTTCCCGCGACTACAGCCGCACATAATTTAAAAAAAACTTTGCCAGTAGCCTTATGTGTTATTCAGACCTTCTATGCACAATTCCAAAGACATCTGTATAGCCGTTCTGGAGATGCCTTCTTACAAACATCCATCCATCTATCCAACAACCTATCCATCCATCCAAACGTCTCATTTATAATATTAGGAACGAGCAATATTAATATTAGTATGATTTAAATTCATCAACCACATGCATATTTACCTATCCTTAGCTTTACATGGAAAAATTGAAATAAGACGGCATTCTTTAATTTTCGGTAACTATCATGTATTTAGCAAATTCAAAAATTTAATTACTTATTTTTAATCAATGAATGTAAAATAATATCGTGTTAATAACACCATTTATAACAAGAGAACGGAAGAACCGACTTTTATGATTTTTGTTTCATCGCCATGGAATAGGATAATTAATGTCAAATATCACATTCATGAATAAAAATAGTAATTGTAATAAATCCTAAATCTGAAATCAAGGTTCGCGAGGTCAACTAATTTAACATAAAATTGGAGGCGGGAATTGTTTTAGATCTTTTTATCTGTACAAACCAATAAAAAGAACGCCGTGTGTCACTGGCCCAATAACATTGACAGCCGCCGTCAGTGTGTCACTGTCATTCAATTAGCTGCAACTGTTCGATATAAATTAGTGCAATAAACCAATTAAATTATTAAATATTAAAATGAAGAATATATTTTAGTGCAAGAGAGTTGTCTACATATCACAGTTTTTGTGTCAGGCAGAGAAACATGAAATATTACGATAGTTTCTTGAATCGAATTGGACACTAACCGAAATCATGTGTACGATATTGGTAATTTCTCTGAAACTAATCTTATCTCTTTGATTAGATATTTATTCATTTTTATTAAAGATTTTATTGTAATTAGTGACTAATGTAAGAAATTAATTGACACAATTGGTACGCACGCAATGTCTAATTCCGTCTGTAAAAAAGAGGAAGAAACGTTCCCTTTACACGAATGTGTTTTCGTTGGAGACGTACGGAAACTATCTTCATTACTAAGATTCAATGACATCACTTGCAAAGATAAACATGGCAATACTGCCCTGCACTTGGCAGTTATGCTGGGGCGCAAGGAATGTGTACAACTTCTTTTGGCTCATGGTGCACCGGTCAAAGTCAAAAACCTTGCTGGCTGGTCGCCTCTCGCAGAGGCTATCAGCTATGGTGACAGGCAGACAATATCCTCACTTGTTCGCAAACTAAAGCAACAAGCCAGAGAGCAAATGGACCGAAGAAGGCCTGACCTAATTAGAGCCCTTGCTCAAATACAAGATTTTTACATGGAACTGAAGTGGGATTTCCATTCTTGGGTTCCATTAGTTTCTAGAATACTGCCTTCTGATGTATGTAAAATTTATAAATCGGGCTCTGGCATCAGGCTGGACACTACATTGGTGGACTTTTCTGATATGAAATGGGAAAGGGGTGATATTTCATTTATATTTCAAGGCGAGAAACCACAAGGTGAGGCCTTAACAGTTTTAGACAATAAAGCTAAGGTATATCAAAGAGTTCGATATGAAGAAACTGAAAATGAAATTGAAGATGAGGTTGATATATTAATGTCAAGTGATATTTTAGCAGCACAGATGTCCACCAAAGGTATACTGTTTTCTAGGGCTCAGTCCGGTTGGATATTTCGTGAAGATCGCAAAGAAACTGTTGCTGGTTTATACAAAAGTGATATCTACACAATTACAGGGCTTGTACTGGAATCTCGAAAACGTAGAGAGCACTTATCAACTGATGATTTGCAGAAAAATAAAGCGATCATTGAAAGTCTTACAAAAGGTAACACACAGAATTTGGACACAAATGGTGAGCCCACTAGGCGTGCATCTTTAAATCCTCCTCCGGAGAGTGGAGTAAACTGGCAGACTTACATTGCATCTCCTCCCGGACAATATCCCAGTTTGGGAAGAGAGCTAGTTTACAAAGAGTCCTCAAGGAACTTCCGAGCGACTATAGCAATGAGTGATGAGTTCCCGCTAAGTGTGGACATGTTATTAAATGTTTTGGAGGTAATAGCACCATTTAAACACTTTGCCAAATTACGACAATTTGTAGCCATGAAGTTACCCAAAGGCTTCCCAGTCAAAATAGATATACCAATTCTACCAACAGTTACTGCAAAAATTACATTTCAAAAGTTTGATTTTCGTGATAATATACCTCCTGATCTGTTTGTTATACCGGAAGATTATGTAGAAGATCCTCTGCGGTTTCCTGATTTATGACGTTTTGATATTCTAACACTGTTTGAAATAAGTGAAAGGCCAATATGGCGACGTGAAGTGAAGCGTAGTCGGGCACATCATGCGACAAAGCGGAGTATCTGCAGGTCAACTCATGGCTTGCTCACTATTGAAATCCCAATGTTATTTGGTTTTGGCAGCTCATATTCCAGCCACTATGTCCTATTTGTGGAATAGCTAATTTTCTATGTTTTGGAATGTAAATTACGCAATGAACTATCTTATGAAGTAGATTGTATAAACAGTGTTAGAATCACTATAGTATTAATTGCCACAATTATGTGTTAGACAAATTTAAAACTGATTTATTGTCAAATTATACAGGCATTTGCTTATATTTACTTTTTAATGTAATTTCCATGACAAAATTTGGTGTTCATTTCAAATTTTGTAATGGAAGGCATGGTGTCATATTTATTGCTATTAATTTTTACTGTTTATAAACGGGCCCAGAGCAGACTTAGTATTGTGATGTATTATTTTATCTACTTTTTAAGCTCATTGAAGTATTTACACTGTAATTTATTTACATATTTCTTATTTCAAACAATTGAAAAAAAAATAGAAAAGATGCACTTAAATAAGATCTTCTTTTTATATTTTATATGGCCTATTTTCTAATCAATAACTTGACGAAGTTCTGATTATAGTTCCTGACTTATATAAATAATGCATAATTGTTTTACTTTTATCATATAAATTCATGACAAATTAATGAAATAAGTGTATGTTTTAATTTAATTTGAATTGTCAAAATCTGTTTTTAGAGTGTGTTGTATTAGAAATATTTTCTAGTGTTTGTAAAATGGGATGTTCCGGGTATATGAAAATGTACCTTAACTAGAGCTTACTTACACAATACTTTCTATAGCACGTATTAAAAGTAGACGGCTTGTATTGTTAACATTTGCATGAAATAAAAGTAACAAATTAAATGTCATTTAAGATTCCCAATCCCACCTGATCCACTGTTTTACAACCATAATGTTATCTTGCCAGATTCAAACATTGTTTTCATGTTTATTTTAAAAGACAGTATGTGATGTATATTTCAAAATTAGAATGATGTTAATAAAGATGAATTATTATAACAATTCTTATTATTGTGTTTACCGAAACAGATACTATATTAAAAAAATATTCCTAATAAAAAAGTAGTAATGAATCTTACAATATTTGTTAAGAGAAATTTGTAGTCAAAAAAAATCGTGTTTAGAAACTCAAAGAAAAGGAATTACGATGTTAAATATGTAGGTACTTAAAGCTAAATTATAATTACGCAGTCTCTATGCCAGTTTTCAGTGACAAAATAATTTGGGGGCGTGAAATTACTATCGATAATTACCTGCCCATATCATTTTAAGTTGAGTTACGCTAGAGCCAATACTGTGGCCGTTTAAAATACGGTTTAGATAATATATATATATAATACTGGATAATGGAGTGTTTCCCGTTGAGCTGATCAGCCTAACGATCACTGGATTTTTATTCTATTAATCCCAATAAATATATGGATATTTCCCGTTGGGCCGATGGGTTACGTGGTATGTAACACTTCGGTTACCGTATCCTTAGACTTTAGTTGGAATCCGCTTTATTCTATTTAGTTAATTAAAACCCACATATATACATAAAAATATACGCATACTTAGGTATTTATCCTGTTTACTCTCCTAACCTAAGGAGGATAATTATGAAATAAAACATATTTATATCGAATGTAAATTTTATAAAGCGACATGAAAGAAAATATTATAAAACGCACACAAATATAGTTGATTAAAATAAAACGTTCGTTTGTCAATGGAATGCTCTGAACCTGGAGGTGCAGGCGCCCGAAGGCTCCGTCTGCTGATCCTTGATGCCTAGGTTTATGACGCGCAGTGACACGGTAGACCTTCGAGCTTCGATTACAAATACATTATCATTAATATCCAGGTGATTATAATTCATTTTTACAAGTAGTTTAGCTACGAAGACTGGATAAAGGTATTTTACACGGTATCTAAAGTAAACATATTTATTTTGTAACGACATTAAAATGTGGATGGCTACACAGGTACAGGAAGACCGAAGAAAGTATGGATGGATTGTGTGAAAGAGGATATGAATAGGACGGGACTAAATTCAGATATATGTGGAAAGTACATACTGTGCCGACCTTCCGTAGGGACAAGGGCAGGGTAATGATTATCTAAAATGGGCATTTACTGAAGACTTATGATATATAGTATATAATATATATAACATGTAAATAATGACTACAGCGTGCGAATTCAAATATGAAAACGATTGCTTAATATTTTTGATACGATAGCTATTGATATTGAATGCTACGAGAAATTCGATCTACAAAAAACTTATAAGCAAATGTTTACCTTGATCAGGAATATCGTCAGCTATCTGTAAAATATATAATGATCATCACACTCGATGCTATAAAACCAAAAGCTATACGATAAAATTGGAATGTATGTAATATAGCAATCCTATTTAGTATTAAAAGAGTCTGATAATTCCGGGGACTGATAAGAAGGTCGTAGAACAGGTTACTTTTCATTTTATTTATTCTGCGCTGAAGAGCGCGAGCGACAGCTATATATAAAAAATGAAGGTAGTATTGTGTATAACAAAAAGGTGTACTGACACTCCGCTCGCCGACTTTGGGCGCCAGAGTCCTGCGGAAGGCGGAGAGGCGCTTGGTGTATCCGCTGGCCATGCTCACACCGCTGCGGGACGACTTCAGCGACTCCGAGAACACAGATTCTGTACAACATAATCAGATATTTTTTCCTCCTTCTCCATTTATTAATCGAAATTGTGTCTAATTTAAGGCTCTTTATTTACGAGGTTATACAGGTATAATTAACTAGGTTTATATATATTATTAATGCTAATTTAGTAGTAACAATAATAATAGTGGTTATCCTTAAGTACAAGCAACGACGGCCCCTTATATTAAATACATGATTATAGTACAATATAATTTTATGTACTTATTTTACTATTTCCTTTCTGCATAGCGTTATTTGTTTTCCTCATCCATGAATCTTTAAATATAATATATTTTTACAACGAAAAACACAATAAGACTTGTAACAACTCAGTGTTAATTAAGTAAAGTAATTATAAAAAAAATAGATTTAACCTTCAAGCGCTGGCAGCGTTCCCAGTGAAGCAGCAGATTCACTCGCAATGATCCTGTCATGGAAAGAGACTATTACAACTCTTTTTCCGTGCTCATATCGATATTTTGTTCTTTTTTTATATTACAAGGTGGCAAACGAGCAAGTGGCCACCTGAAATCGCTAAAATAGCGAAGTGACCGCTGCCCATTGACATCCGCAATTACAGATGCGTTGCCTACCTTTAAGCGACGGCGAAGACGCACTGAAACAGAATATTTCCTCTTCCTATGAGTCCAATCCTCCGTGATATCCACTTCCCTTTCCAATCCTTCCATTATAAGAAAAGGGTGGTGTTAATGAATGGACTGTATGGACTGTCTGAAGAGGAAGAGGACAAAAATTAGGCCTCCGGAACGCACACTCATCAGACGAAACGCGAAGATGTTAAAGCTTGACCTTATCTTTATAAAGGATGGGAAGGAGAAGTAAATTTGAGAACGAGGAGGTGACGCTTAGGAAGCCCAAAATTTACCTTAACTGTGCGTCCCAGGTCGATTAAAGATAGGCAATGTATTTGCAATAATGGATGTACGGGCAGCGGTGGCTTCGCTATTTCGGCGAATTCATGTGGTTTATTCGTTTACTTCCTTATATAAAAAGCTGAGGTTGCTTGTTATACTAAGTTAGGGTGTACAAACTGAATTTAGCTGGTCTATTAATGCAAAACACAAGAGGATATTAATTAATTTACAGGAGTTAAAAAGTTATTATTTTTCTAATCCTTTAAGTCAACATTTTTATAACTAACTAACTGAGGTTTAACGCTAACGGTCTAACGCATCGATCCGAAGTGGGTCTTGGCCTCCGACAACAAAAGTCTCCACTTTTCTCGATCCCGGCCCAATTCCGGACTTGGAGTTCCTGTAGATGTTTAATCGCCTCATCTTTCCAGCTAAACCTGGGACGAGCAACATGGCGCCGACCACTCGGCCGTCGCAAGTATACACGTTTAACACTCCTGACATCATTCTTCCTCTAAAGGTTGCCAAGCCAGCGGAGTCTGTGCGTTTTTGTCTCTCCAATGATTTTAAGGAAAATTCTTGTGCCAGTGCAAAGATCGGATGGAACATGGCGACTAAGGAATAATGTAGACATTGAGAAGGAATTTGGTGAAGCCTCGACCACGTGTTGCGATGTCCGTACCCTAAACTATAATGCTATTGGCTATAAATATATACATAGTATAAAACAAAGTCGCTTTCTCTGTCCCTATGTATGCTTAAATCTTTAAAACTACGCAACGGATTTGGATGTGGTTTTTTTAAATAGATAGAGTGATTGAAGAGGACGATTTATATGTACAATAACATCCATTAAATAGTAGAGAAATACTGTTATTTTTGAGGTTTCTAATGTGATTTCAAAAATAATTAAATTTTTTCCGCTTATTTGCAACAAACACACGCTGAACCCTACAAGATTTATCAAAAAATTATACTAAATATATATTTTATACCCGTGCGAAGCCGGAGCGGGCCGCTAGTTATATAATAACCTGTCTACGTATGAGTGCAGGCGCATGTTGTGGCGCGGCAGGTTGCGGCGCACTCCCTCACCGCACAGTAGCACAGCGAGCTGCGCACGCGCATCTTGCACGGCGGCGCACGCCTCGTGCACGGCCTGCAGCGCCGTGTGCGCAGCCTCCGCGTAGTTGCGGTTATACATCGACAACTAACGGATATATTAAAAGCTAAGACATTCAAATGACGTCATCCAAATATAATAACGATGAAATATAATAATGATAATATACATATGAAAGAAATATGAAAATTCCGTAATAATTAAATTGACAATCGCTACTTGTATATTTTCAAAATGAAAAAAATGAACAAAATGTCTATACATATAATAAAATTGGAGTGTTTTCTGTCTGTCTGTCTGTTTGTTCCGGCTAATCTCTGGAATGGTTGGATCAATTTTGACGGGACTTTTATTGGCAGGTAGCTGATGTAGTAAGGAGTAACTTAGGCTATGTTTATTTTAGAAAAAATCTTTTATTTTAGAAAAAGAACGCGCTGATGGAGTCCCGGCCGACAGCTAGTATCTTAATAATATTATAAACTAGCTGTCGCCCGCGACTTTGTCCGAAAACGTAGCCTAAGTTACTCCTTATTACATCAGCTACCTGCCAATAAAAGTCCCGACAAAAACGGTCCAACCATTTCAGAGATTGGCCGGAACAAACAGACAGACAGACAGACAAAAATTGTAATAAATGTTATTTTGGTGTATGTACCGTATATATATTCATACACACGTAGCAAAAAACGGGTATTTCAATGTTACAAGCAGACACTCCAATTTTATTATATGTATAGATATAGATGTGAAAGTTTAGATGGATGTTTGTTAGAGTTTGTAGCCTAAACGGCTGAACAGATCTCAATGAAATTTAGCATAGATGTAGAGGATAATCTGGATACTTTTCATTCCGGCAATAGTTATGGTTCCCGTAGGATACGTAGTTTTTTGTTGTTTACATATTAACTCGATAATTCCGGAACGGTTCAACATATATGATTGAAATTTTGGCGCAGATGTAGAACAAAGTCTAAAAGAACACATAGGCTATTAATAAAGTTTTTTTTAAATTCCGCACGGACGGAGTCGCGGGCGACAGCTAGTAGTCTATAAATCTATGGTAAATAAAAGTGCTAACCTTAAATATGCGCCACTCATCGACGTCGTCAAATAGTTTTTTGGCTCGTTTCAAGTTAAGGCTGATGACGTCATGCGCGTTCTGCAGCCGGTTCTCCTGTCGCTGGGCGTGTTCTTTTAAACTCTCCAAATTATTCTCCGCCTCGGATCTACAATAAATTGTATTACAAAACATCTTAAAATCATCGAAACTAGGAGCCGAAAGATCTCATAATCCGCATTAGCAGAAGCATTGCCTATCTTTTTTCAACGAAGGAGAGAATCCCTAGAATTTTTACCCTTCCTATGTATCCCCTGCTTCGTCTATTCTACAGAAGACAAGCGTCAAGTAATTCCGCGTTTCGTGTGATGAGTGTGCATGCCGGAGGCCTAATATTAGCCCACTATCTTCTTATATCGAAAGGATGGGAGGACGTGGATTTGACGGAGAAGGGAAGCAAAAAAAAGGGGTATGGTCCCTTTCTGTGCATCTATTCCTTCGTCGATTAAAGGTAGGCAAGGCATTAGTCAATGCGGATGTTTATGGACAACGGTTCGCTGTTTCGGCGAATTCAAGAAGCCACTTGCTCGTTTGCCACCTTATGTTATAAAAAAATCTGAAATCACATATCGTCGGTTAAAAAGAAAAATGGCAGTATTCAAAATGTACATTTTTTACAAGACAAGCATTTACAGTTTCTAAATTTATTTAAATTAATTTTCCTTTAAAGGTTTAAGTTTTCCGAAAATTTTGAAAAATGTCATTTTTCTATTTAATCGACTATATGTCATAGAGAATACGTGTGCATGCATTGCATGCACACGAATGCATTTGCATGCAATGTGCATAGAACTCACTCTCTGGCGGTGAGCTGCTTGTACTTGTCTGCGAGCGCGGTGAGGTGCGCGCCAGCATCAGCCACCTGCTCCTCCAGGCGCGCCACCTGCACCTGCACCTTCTTCAGCGTGTCGCGCCGCTCGTAGTACTGCTTTGTTAACTCGTTCAGTTCCAATATTTCTGGATCTGTCATCACATCATCAGCTCACTATACGTACCCACCGAGAGCCTCGGAGCCTACCCTAAGTTAGTGGTCACTAGGCCTCTGTCAACGTCAGACTAATGCAGATTGACTTCACACACATCTTAGAATTTCTTCTTCGATATGTGCAGGTTTCATCACAATTTTTTCTTTCACGGCAAAAAAATTATATATGAAATTCAAATCGAAAAACAACATTGGTACATGTCGGGATTTGAATTCAGGACCTGCATTAGAAGATTTGACTTCTTAACCTCTCAACCACTGACACTGTCATATGTTATAATTGGATAACTTTTATACAATTTAGAAAAAAAACTAACTGTCTATCCTTTTACTTAGCTTTCGTCCCTTTCCTTCCTAGAATTTACAGAGAAACAGGCGACAGTAACTTTTCTGCACGTTTATCCCTACTACAATAATCCGGATATATCTTAAAACAGTGAGCAACTAGGTACGGAGCAAGTAATCCTCACATAAGTAAAATAGGGTGAATAGAAACAAAAATAGAAGTATTTATATTTCATTCATCATGATGAATGATTTTTCGTTGCTACGCATACTTTACTATTACGATTATATTGTCCCCCTCTATTCCGGTATACCCAGAATGGAAGGCTATAGCAGAATAACAAATGGATACGGTTGCCTTATTGATTTATTGTATAAAAACAGATGCTATCAACATCGACGTGACACACTTCGATTACTGACAAGTATAGTAATAAGATATTCATCTAAATTAAAGTCCAGTATAATGAGTAGTAGTTTAAAGTCATATATTGACTAGTAACAGCGATAGATTACATACACAAATAATATCAGATTTTTTATGGAAACCCATTATATAATACGGTGTAAATTAAAAAAAAATTAAAAATAATTTATTTACATCCAAAATACAGTTAGACGAACACAGTTGAATCAAAGCCAAACAATAATTGACTGTGTAACGAATAATCCAGGATCCTCGCACTAGGCGCAGCCTGTATCGCGGGGACCCAGCTCAGCGACTTATCAAAATACATCATTAGACCGCAACATTTTCAACTATAACTACAATGTAAGCATGTACCAAAAAGAGAAAACATAACATAAAAAATAAAATAGAAAACATACACATTGCAACTTAATTAATAAACACTTATTTATTCTAATCAACTACTTTAATGATTTTCTCTGTGTCTGCATATAATTTTAATAACCACGATTTCAAATTTCAACTTAGCATTATAAAGAGATTCTGGTTTAATGTCGCACTTATTCAAAATTATATCTATACGGCCCTAAGAAAGGATTAAATATCTCTAAGAAAGAAATGAATACTTTTGTTTCTGTTCACCCGTTTGTGAGTAAGGGTGCGTGGCATACCGTCCTCCTGCAGCGGCGCGTGCTGGCTCATGAAGTGCGCGTGCGCGGCGTGCACCACGCGCATGGTGGCCTCCAGCGCGCACACGTCGCGCTCGCGCTTCACGATCTCCGCGTCCAGCTGCGCGCCGCGCTCGCGTAGCTCCGCGCGCTCCGCCGCAAACTTATACCAATCTCATATTATATAATAAAGGGGCCGTCCATAAATTACGTCATCGATTTTTTCAGACTTTAGACATCCCCCCCCCCTACAATCATCCTATCGTCATTTCTTAATGACCCCCCCCATTCTCCCAAAATTGACGTCATTACCAGTTTGACGAAATTAAAACATTGCAGATTTGAGAAAAATAGGG
>JAAOEG020000023.1:3377133-3387700 GCA_011763625.2 Papilio bianor | reverse complement strand
CCGATGGGTTCGAAACTAGTCGGTGCCGACACCGGAATATTAAACGTGAGTTATAGCCGTATTATAATTAATTTATACAAAGACATCTTACGAATAATATAAATGTCAATGTTTAGATTGATGTATGGATGGATGGATGTTTGGAGGGTATCTCCAGAAGGGCTCCACAGATCTTACTGAAATTTGTCACAGAAATAAAACTGGAAGAACACACAGGCTACTTACTAAGGATTTTAAATTCCGCGCAAACGTAGTCGTGGGCTGCAGCTAGTATAGTAAAAACAGTGGTAGTCGTCAGCAACATCATCTGTTTTACGAATGGGTGAGGTGGTGGCAAACGAGCAAGCGGCCACCTGAATTTGCTAAAATAGCGAAGCGACAGCAACCCATAGACATCCACTATTAACCAGAAGCGTTGCCTACGTTTAATCGACGAAGAAAGATAGACACGGAAATAATATATCCCTTTTTCTATGCGTACTCTCCTCCGTCAAACCCATTTTCCCTTCCCATCCTTTCCTTATAAGAAAAGTGTGGGAAGGGAAAGAGGATTACAATCAAGCCTCCTCTTTAATTAGGATCTTACAGAAGACAGGCGGCAAGATGAAGCAATTCGTACAGTCTGATGAGTGCGCCGGAGGCCTAATGTTAATCTTCTTTCCCTTCTCACCCTTTTCTTATATGGAAAGTATGGCAAGAAGTGGATTTGATGGAGATGGGTCGCATTGAAAGGGGAAACTGTTCTATTCTTCTCTTCCTTTGTCCATTAAAGGTAGGGAATGCATCTGTAATTGCGGATGTCTCTGGGCAGCAACTGTTTCTCTCTTTTCAGCCTCCCCCAAAGATGGCTACGATGGTCAGTCCTGTGCGATCCGCATCCAGGATACTCCCGCAACCTTGACCACATCGTCCATCTTGCGGGAGGCCTACCACGCTGCGTCGACCTGTCCGTGGACCACTCCAAGACTGCGGCCCCATCGGTCCTACCTATTTTCCTGTTCAGCGAGCTCCGCGGAGCACTCGCGCTCGGCCTGCACACCCTCCATGTGCGCCACGCGGGCGCCCGTCGTCTCCAGCTGGTAGCACTGCACACAACATCCATACATACAGTACAATTCATTTCATAGCTGTATTTACAAATCGTCGGTGCTTAATTAAGCATTTGCAGTCTGCAGGTCCTGGGTTCGAATTCATGTACCAATGTGTTTTAAATTTTCGAATTTTATGTGTACATTTTTCCCACGTTCTTACGATGAAGTAAATCGTGATGCAACCTGTTCATATCGGAGTGGAATTTCAAAGATAATTATGAAGTCAACCTGCACTGTGCCAGTGATGACTAAGGATTAGTTAACCCTAACTTAGGGTAGGCTCCGAGCCCCTCAGTGGGGACGTATAGTGAGCTGATGATATAGTTTTTTTTAATTTCAAACATGTAAAAGAAGATATTTTACTCTAAAACATTTTGAAATAAATTGCGATATTATTTTTAACATGATACGTACAACAGAGTAGAGGGATTCTTTGAGTCCTTGCAGAGATCGTTCAATGCTGCGTTGCTTGGTATCCAGCTTATTCATAACAGCTTTCGATGCTACGGAACAAAAGTAATTTAACTGTAAGCATAATTATATACTTTTATATTTTACTAGCTATTGCCCGCGGCTCCATCCGCGCGGAATTAACATAAAACTTTGTACCTCGTGTTACTTCAGACTCTGTCTCTTCTATATCCGTGCTAAGTTTCAATAAGATGTGGTCAACCGTTGCAGAAATATCGAGTAAACATGAAAAAACAAGGTTAATGTATCCCACGGGAACCGTAACATTTTCCGGGATCAAAAGTAGCCTATGTGTTCTTCCAGACTATCCTCTACATCTATGTCAAATTTTATCGAGATCCGTTCTTGACATTGATTAACATCTGCAATTGCAAATGCGTTTGCCTACTTTTAAACAACGGGGGAGGACGCACAATAAAAATCCTTTTCCTATGCAATAGATAGCAGCAGCAGAGGAGAGGACACTCCTCCGTCTCAAATCTACTTCCCCTTCCCACCCTTTTCTTGTAAGAAAAGACAAATGATTAAATTAGTACTCAGCACGCACATTAATCAGACGTAACACAGAATATGTAACGCATTGAAAACTTTATCAAAGTGACACAAAACTTTTATTAAAAACTAGCTGTCGCCCGCAACTCCGTCCGCGCGTCTTTTTTTCTAAAATTAAAGAATTTTCCTAAAATAAACGTAGCCTTAGTTATATATATTACATCAGCTACCTGCCAAAAAATGGTCCGTCAAAGTCGGTCTAGCCATTTCAGAGATTAGCCGGAACAAACAGACAGACAGACAAACATTTAAAAAAATTCATATACATGCAGTAATATATATATATATATATATATATATATAGATATAGATTTATAACCGTGGTACAATTTAACGTATTATTTGGTCTCAATAATTGATGTTTTCACATAATAAAGCATACCTTTCAACTGCATGTTGAAGAGTTTCTCCTCATTCTTAAGTTCTAGAAGCTTCTGGTTCTCCATAAAGGAGCAATGCATGGCGCGCTGGTGATTTAAGTTCATCTGACTCGCGTATCGCTCCTCTTCCTGTTAATCACTTAGTTTAAGTACTATAAGTTATATCATTTTATAACTCAGTATTGCATTAAATTCACTTACATTGAGTATATCTTCCAGCTGCTTCGCTCTTTTCTCTGAACTTTTAGATTTGTCCGTAGACTCGAGCAGTTTTTCTTTAAGTTCTTTAATCTGGAAGTAATAATTGTATTTACGATTAACTTTTTTTTTGTTACAAGATGGCAAACGAGCAAGCGGCCATCTAAAATCGCTGAAATAGCAAAGTGGCCGTTGCCCATAGACATCCGCAAATACAGATACGTTGCCTACTTTTAATCGACGGAGGAGACGCATTGTCACAGGATATTTCCTCTTCCTATGCGTATCTTCCTCCATCAAGTCCAATTGCCATTGTGAAAGAAGACTAAAATTAGGACACCACACTCATCAGACGAAACGCGGAAAGACTTCCACTTGACGCCTGTCTTCTGTGTGGTCGTGGTATTGGTGAGGGCAGCCGACACTGTTAAATTAATTGACCAAGCGTATTATATAATATAATACACTTGGTCAATTATATTGGTTAAAATAATTGACCAAGTGTATTATATAATATAATTTATATTATATAATGTATTATATAATATAATACAATTGGTCAATTATATTAAGATTAGAGCGTCGGTGGCTCAGGGGCTAAGCACTTGACTTGCAATCTGCATGTCCCGGTTCGAATCCCGCCATGTACCAATATGTTTTTCAATTTTCGGAATTCATATGTACATTTACCCGACGTTCTTACGCTGAAGAAAAACATGGTGATGCTGCACATATCTGAGAAGAAATTTAAAGATGTGTGTGAAATCAACCAACCCGCATTGGGCCAACGTGGTTGACAAAGGCCTAGTCACACATAACTTGGTGTAGGCTCCGAGCCCCTCGGTGGTGACGTATAGTGAGCTGATGGTAATAATATATAATTTTAACAAATTATATTAACTTATGTGTACCTTCTCGATGATATTTTTGAGTGCGACATCTTTCTGATGCTGTTCCTCGAAAATGCTTCTGTTTTCTAAACGAAGTTTATCAAGTAAGTTACGCATGCTGCTCAGCTCACGTTGCATTGTTTTAAACTGAAATATATTATTAAGTGCATTAATTAATTTAAAAGACACAAATAATGAAAAACTGTAAAATCCATATTATTTTTATTTGTCTGGTCTAAATATGATACACTATGCTTATTATAAAGACACGGATTTAACCTTTAGTTACATTTGACGAGTGAGACTCGTCATCGATATCAATAACCAAAATCAAAGATGACGAGCCTGACTTATTTTTGGAATTTAACATTACAGTAAATAAATTCAGATAATCAAAAGTATTCAAATAAATCGAAAGTCAGTGGGTGACCCCGCATTGGTGTCACTAAATTACCTCGCTGTCCAGTGTGTGGTTCTCATCCAAGGTCTGCTGGTGCTGTAAGCGCGTGAGGCTGAGCTGCTGCGTCAGGGAGAAGTTCTCCCTGGTGGCTTCAGCGTTGTCAGTGCGCTGCTGGTCGCAGAACGCCTGCTGCTCACGGCACTGCTCCGTCACTTTGTTCGCCGCCGTCTCCAGCACTGCGTAGTCCTGGAGATAGGTCTTTCTTATACCACAACCAAATGCAACCAGATGTCAGCAACAACATCTGTTGCACAAATTGGCTCACCCACGGCAATACCACCACCACACAGAAGAAGGCGTCAAGTGGAATAAATTCCGTGTTTCGTCTGATTAATGAGTACCGAAGGTCTAATTCTAGTCCTCTTTCCCTTTCTATCATTTACTTACATGGAAAGTAAAGGGAAGGGGGAGTGAATATGACAGTGGAAGGGACGCAATGAAAGAGAAAACGTTGTCTTTCTGAGCGTCGTTTTCCTTCGTCGATTAAAGGTAGACAACGCATCGGCAAATGCGAAGTCTATGGGCAGCGGTCGATTCGCTATTTGGGCGAATTGAGGTGGCCGCTTGCTCGTTTGTCTTTTCATTTATTCAATTAACTAAAACTAGTAGACCTTCCTACGCTGCTTAAATAAACATTTACCTCTTTAATATGCCTGATATCTATGTCTCGCTGGCGCAGGTTCTCCACCGCGCCGGTCCACATCGCCATTATTTGTTTCCTCTGCTCCATCCCCTCCATCACCTATACAAATCATTATTGCAAACAAGTTAGTATGGATTTTTTTTTTATAAGAAAAAGGGACAAACGAGCGACGAGAACACTGATGTGATCAGCGACGCCCATGGACATTTGTAACACCAGAGGAACCACAGATGCGTTGCCGGCCTTTGAGAAAGAGATAGGCTCGCTTCTTGAAGGACCCTAAGTCGTAGTGGTTTGGAAATACCGCCGAGGACAGACCATTCCACAGCGCGGCTGTGCGAGGTAGAAAATTACGCGAGAACCGCACTGTTGAGGAAAGCCAGCCATCAAGGTGGTGTGGATGGAACCTGGCGGTCTGTCGTGTCGTCGGAATCGTTCCAAACAGTTCTTCGGAACACTCCCCTTGGTATATGCGGTAAAAGATGCAGAGGGAGCTGACGTCCCTCCGCAAGGCTAGAGTATCAAGCCGATCGGTAAGATAATTTTATTGTCCTGTATCAGATTTAAGTGTGTACGTCTATCGCTGAATTGTATAAAAATCAAAGTTGGTCGGCTTCATGATGGTAATTTTAAGTCATACAATGTATAATGTTGGTTTTCATGGATGTTCACATAGGGTGATCCCTAGCTTGTTTCCATCCACTATAAATATTGCGAATATACTTAAAGTTTAGAAGGATGGATATTTTTTTTAAAGTATCACCATAATGGATTATCGGATCTAGCTCAAAATTTGGCATAGATGTAGAACATAATCTGGAAGGACACATAGCTACTAAATAAGTTATTTTTGTAATTCCTAGCGGACGGAGTCGTGTGCGACAACTATGTATATAATACAATATACTTATTGTATATACTACTGTATAACCTGCACAGATATCCTCTCGCATGCGCGCTCCTCCGCGCTCAAGTTGCCCACGAGCTGGTTGAGGCGGTCGCGGAGGCGGTCGTGGTCCTGCTTCAGCAGCAGCCTTTTCGTCTCCAGACCCTAACAATTACAATTACATTATATTAGTTATTTTCTTTTTCTAAATACTTACCATAACATAGTAATAAAAAAATATCACGTAATATTGAAAACATAAATAGAATTTGTGAGGTATATTAAACATTTGTTAGAAGTTATACTTAAAGGCAAAATCAATCTTACTTCTTGCTAAAGAAATGCAAAAGATTGGATGGATACATGGATCGGTGTTTGTCTGAAGGTATCTCCAGAACAGTTAAATGGGTCTCCGTGAAATTTAGCATAGATATAGTATATAGTCTGGAAGAAAACATAGGCTACTTATTAAGATTTTTTAAGAGGTAGTAAGGGTCAAAAGCTATAATAGAATAATGGTACATTACTTTAGCTTTAGACAGGTCTTGTTTAGTGAACTGTTCGATGGCTGTAATATCACTGGCATTCCTCTCCAGCGCGGCACGCCACTCCTGCAGCGCGCCCCTCTCCCCACATACTTCGCTCTTCAATGTATCCGCCTTTTTGAGAAGACGTGCAATACTGACTGTGAATATAATTTGTCGCTTTACAAAATGAAAAAAGAAATATTTCTCACATACTATACAATTACAAGGTTCTTAGGCTACAGGCTATCAATTTCTTTCACACATACATATTTACAATAAAAATAAGTACATAAATATTGAACAAGCAATCATAATTCTATTTTACACAGTCATATCTTTTGATATGTCTAGTGTAAAGAGGTGCATGTGACTATATCTCATTTGTGCATTACAATTATTGCTAGATACTTTTTATAGTGAAACATGTACTTTACATACATACATACATATAAAAAGAAGGTAGTATTAAAATATAAATTAGTCATTAACTAATTATTAATACAGACCTGTGCTAGTGCTGGATAGTGCTATAGTATATAAAACACATCATCTGATGTTTAAAAACTTTACTTTGGAGCCTATCAATCCTAGTTCCCGCAGCACTACTTTCTTTGTTGGACTCAACCACATCTTTGTCAAGCCTATCTGCTTCATTCTTCGACAGCTGATGTACCTTTATTTCCTGCTCTAATTGCTGTTTCTGAGCAAACAGTAGACGCTGGAATTACAACTAAATTTAAGCATAACATATATTTCATCATCTTATCCCACTCACATGGGGTTGACATGCAAGGTGTAAACTTTAATGTTTAAGCTTAATTTTGAAGGCAGACAACCTGCCTATTGCTAACCTGTTTATGAAGATATATAAGTCATAACCATATTTTATGTACATGGTTATAATAACTTATATATCTTACTTTAGTGAGTGTATAAAAATTTTTTGTGATGTAAAATTAAACTTTAAAAAAAAAACATAATAGGATATACAATTAAAACAATGTTAATGTACAGAGTTTATAATAAATTTTTAATTTCCTTTAGGCATCTTTTCAACAATACCAGTTTAAAAGTTGTAGTCATTTTGTTTTTGAAAAAAAAATGTAGTTTAATTGTTATTTGTAACAGACCCCATTTTGGTTGTGTCTTAAATACTTTTAAATGTAGTTTTACAACCCTATTTTTTTGTACACTGTTTGAAATGATTCCTTACTGGGAAGGATAATTATGTATAGATTTAGACTTTTGTTCACATTAAGTTATAATTAACATGAACTGGCTTTCTTTTTGTTTCTGTAAAAATGGGATTAATTACAACATTCGATTATTTAAAGGAATTCAATTCCGGTAAAACTAAGTATTCACAAAAATTGTTAGTTACGTAGTTTTTAGTTTAGTTAAAAAAAAACCTTCATTTAAACAATCACTTACAGTATTTTCTTGATATTCAGTATGTACGAAATCCTTGTATTTATTAAGATCGCTACGTTTTTGTAGCTGCAACGATAGCGTTTCTTTTAAAGCCTGGATTTCGTTTTGCCTAAAAAAGAACCACATTTTTAGCATAAAATAAAAATAGGTTTTGCCTTTTACTGGATAGAAGTTTACCTCGCAATTAATATTGTTTCTAAATTACTGTTGCTGGGGTCGGCTAATGGGATTCTTGTTCCTTGATTCCATCCCAGTTCCTCAAGTAATTGAGCCATATAACCAGGTGCCTTCTCGGGAGCACTCATTGTCATACTTGGATGTTATAATAAAATTAAAAATGCACCAATTTGTGATGTTATCAATTTTATTACATATACGAAACCAAATAATACTTTAATCGAACCAACAAATTAGACGTCATATTTGAAACCTAGAAACTTGTAAACAGTAAACAAGCAACCTACACATGAAACGTCAAAAAGTAAACAAAACAAACGTCAAGCCGCCGTCTTTTGTTTTTGTTTTTGGATTTCCGTTGACAGGATAATGGTATAAACCTGCATGTCTTGCCACATGTATAAAAAATGCAATGTAAAAAAAATATTTCCTTTATTTATTTATTAACTTTATAGTAAAACTATAGATGTATTAAGGGGATTTTTGAGAGATGGGGGCGAATTCAGAAATGACGTTGCTCTTGGTCTTCTGACGACATTCGAAGATAAGCTGTTCAAACCTAATTATTCATATATATAAACATGCAAGATAGTATTTGTAATAACCTTGGAAGTAGCGCTAGCCATTGTAATACAAATGTATCAGGATCATCCAAGGAAGAATCATAATCTTACATTACACAATAGCAGTAAAGTTCCGTCCAATCTCTACTCTAACCATTTTCATAACTTTCTTGGCACAGATATTTTATTGTGTCAATAGCAACCAAATATTATTCGTAACTAATAATTGAAAGTCCTGCGCAAGAATCCATTTCGTATAGCTAGTAAAATTTCTTGAAATGCCGCCAAAAAAGTTCACGCCGCGCTCTAAAAATAACGTGCGGATGGTTCAGTTTCGTGCCATCACAGCAGCACTTAGTTCAAGAAAACTAAAATTATTATTTGTTTTAAATTTTAATTAAATGAGTGCTGACGCAGCGTCCTTACCGTGTCCAATATGTTTACATACTGGTGTTTTCAACTCGGCTCAAGCGTTAAAAGACAGACTGATCTACGTATCTACCAACAATATATTGTGTCCAATATGTCAGGAGTCTTTATCGGGACTGGATAAGTTAACTATACATCTCTTCAGTCACGTTTCGTTTTTATCGTGTCAAGGATCGTTGGATAAAAGTGAAAAAACGGATACAAAATCTAAAGTAAAACAGGGAAGTCAAATACCTGCTACCATGCCAAAGAAAACAAGAACGGTGGCGTCTAAAAATAAAGTACCCGCGACTTCGGCGCCTGTTAAGTTCGTTAAAATATATCCAAAATTACCAGTGATTGCTTTGAATACCGTTCCTGTTATAGATATACAGGGTGCTGTAGATGGATGTGTTCACAATAATAATCCGATATACGTGCCCGCTGTGAAACCTGAAACAGCTGCCGTGAAAACCGACCTTAAATGTAATGTATGTGGCTTGCGCTTTATTGATCCCAACATATTAAAGATGCACAAATGTTTATTGCACAATTTGGATGACAAATCTGATGACAACTTTTCAAGCTATAATTGTCATTTATGTCCTAAAACTTTCAAAATGAGGGGTTCACTTATGGTACATTTAAGAGTAGCCCATTACGGCTTTCCTTCCCAATCCGACACAACAAAAAAACTGAAGGAAAAGAGTGGGAAAGGCGAAACAGAAAGTAAGCCTGTTACACCAGATAGGAGTGATGGAAAACAGTGGCAGTGCGATGTTTGCCGCAAAAGCTTTACAACAAAATACTTTTTAAAGAAGCACAAACGACTTCATACAGGTTAAACATATTGGTGTTCATTTGAGGTAATACTACTAACAAATTTTCATATAATTTTATGCCATTCGTGTCATAATGATTTTTATATTAACTAGGCATTGCAAAAACATCGCCTTTAATTTTAACAAGAGCCATTAATCATTGCGCTTCATGGCTTCCTTTACGACGAAAATCCAGCAACTATTTAAAACGAAACAATTATTACATAGGGCTTGCTGGTAAATAGAATTACCATCAATTAACGTTTCAATTGGCCATTAGCAATATATTATTTTTATTAATTGCACCTTACGTATTATTTCAGGAGAAACACCGTACGCGTGTACACAATGCAACAAAACTTTTACCTTCCAACAATCTTACCACAAACACCTCCTTTATCACAATGATGAAAAACCTCATGTATGTAATTATTGTAATCGAGCATTCAAAGAATTATCGACTCTACATAATCATCAACGTATACATACGGGAGAAAAGCCGTTTTCCTGCGAAACGTGTGGTAAGTGTTTTTTTTACTACATGTGTATACTATTCTTCTATGGTAACGTTGTTCGTGTCTTAAGCTAAGATGGTACAGATATCAATGACAAGATAAAATTGTATTGTAAATTACCTTAAAATTCTTTGTTACAGGGAAATGCTTTCGTCAACGTGTTTCTTATTTAGTTCATCGCAGAATACACACCGGAGCCATGCCTTATAAATGTACAGCTTGCAAAAAAAGTTTTCGATATAAAGTAAGATGTTATTATATTTCCTTTCGTTTTTGTGCGTCATCAGCTCACTACACGTCCATTACACTCTGGGGGGCCCGGAGCCTACCCTAATCTAGGAGTGACTAGGCCTTGTACAACCACTCTAGCCCTGGCTGGCTGGCGGTATGCCTATATGTGCAGGTATCACGATATTTTCCTTCATCATAAAAAACTTAGGATAGATGTACATATGAAGTACAATGAATTTAACAGTTGTAGAGCCCGCTTTAACATCTTCGCACGAATGGGCCGGCTCGCCCGGTGTAAAACCACGACCACACAGAAGACAGGC
>JAAOEG020000023.1:3355843-3375277 GCA_011763625.2 Papilio bianor | reverse complement strand
ATTTTACAATTTTCTTTACATATGTCAAGTGTAAAAACCAAAATTCCATTCATTTTCTTTTTCGCGCGTCAATACGCGCGGTCGACTAATTTGTGATGTGGCCAGTACGCCACAGACTCTACTTAAAGTTTAAGCAAAACCATAATGTACAGGTACAATACGTTTGACATGGCAACACCGTCCTGTTGCAGAGAATTCATGTGTCTGTGGTAGTCAGAATGAGAAAAAAACACGCTTTGGTTTGGTATCAGCCAGCTGTTTTTATTCTGAGTGTTTGAAAATCAGTGAAAATTTTAATGGGTCAAAATTGAACAGTGTCATTTCATTTTCAAACAGTGACATTTTGTGAACTTGAAGTGCAAATATTATGATTTGAAAATTCTTCCTGAGTAAAATATTAATCGATTAATGATTTTGTCGCTCATTATGACAAATGCTTTTTAGTTTTATTACGTCGTATTTCTGAAACGCGATGTGTTTATTAAAGTAAGGTGACTTGTTCCATTACGTGTTTCATACTTGGAAACCTATTGTCTGTGGGTAAGTGGTCCATATAGTTATCAACTGTATGATTTAAAATTATAAATTATTTTTCCAATTTATATTCATAAAGTTTTCATGTAAGTAATCGCGTGCTGCTTTAACTTTATACATTTTTTTATTTTCTTTGCCATAGCTATTTTGATAGTCAGGTAACGAAGAACAAAGGAAACGAATCGTAAGAAAAATTAATATTTTAAAACACTTATTTTCTTTATAAACTACACTTATTGTAGTTGGTAACGAAAATGGTATGTTTTCGTTTGAATAATTTTTGCAAATTTTCTAATAAAACTTATTTTGATTTATTTTCCCTTAGATAATCGTAAAAAGATTTAATCATATAAAGACAAATCATTAATCACGCTTTTGTGTGTGTTTTTTTTTAACTATAATCATAGCAAGAATTTTTACTTTTTAATATATTTACAAAATTATTCCACTCTATAAAGTGTGTAATTCATTTGCCATTCTTTGTATCAATATTGAAAATAACATCCTGTACATAAATCTCAACACTAAAACATAATGTTGGTTTAATTTAGGCTTAGCAATAGGTTAGGCTTTACACTAGTGCTAAAATAGGAACAAAAGCAAGCACTTAACTTAATAAGCTTGCAGGTAGAACTTCTTCACTCAGCCTATGTATTTTGCTGCTCTCTCTTGGAGATTATCATCTAACTCCTCATTGGGACTAACAGTGAGCTGATGATGATAGTTGTACCCGTTCCGTGAATTTTTTATAATACAAGGTGCAAAATTACAGATGCCTTGCATACCTTTAATAGATGGAAAGTAGGCACACTGAAAGAGAAAATTTTTTTGTGCATCCCTCATTCATCAAATCCACTTCCCTTTCCGATCCTATCCTTTTAAGAAAAGGATGTGAAAGGGAAGAGGATTATTATTAGGCCCCCGCAACCCACCCTCATCAGACGAAATGGAGAATTACATCGACTTCACACCTGTCTTCTGTGTGGTTCTGGTATTACACTGGGCAAGCCGGACAATTCATGCAACATATGTTGTGGTAGCTGGTGTCTACCACTGTTAAAATTTAATTTTTAATTTGAGTACTATAAAAATTTGAAGTCAATGCTAGAGGCAATTGAGTAAAATGTTATTTTTCAAATTTTCTTGTTTGAAGTTCCATCTTTAGTGATACTAACCTGACCTTTAGTATAAATAAATTTATGAATGAAACCAAGACACTGATTTTAAATCAGTTCATTAGGAGAAACTATAGAAAAATAGGACAATTGGTAATAAATCAGTTTAGAACCTGTCATCTAAAGGTCTGATTTGGAGACCTTGTTGGGTAGAAACATGTTTTTCGCATCCCACACACATCTTCAAAGATGTCAGAAAGATGCAACCAATCGGCACTGGGCCAACTTGTTTGATTAAGGGTAATTCACACCTGACTTGGTGTAACTATAGATGTGTAAATAAACCGATTTAAAACATTTTAAATAAAATTCTGCAGTTTTAAACCCCAAATAACCCATTTTATACGGTTTAAAACTCGACCACGAAAATAAAATAAATTTTGGTCTTCTGACATCGTATTTCGTTTTAAAGAGGAAGTTAGAAAATCAATAAAAAGTACCTACCTACATACATTACCCAGTATAGTATATGGCAACGTCGCACGTTCCGTCGAGTCGAGACGACTAATATCATTGTCAACGAGAGTGCAAGAGTGTGAGTGGTTTTAAACCGATACAATTTGATTAGCATCGTTTTAGAACAAAAAAAGTTTATTTACTATTTACCGACACAAGAGTTTTTTCATTACAGTTTAGCTAACTTTATGAAATAATTAGGTACCTCACATAAAATAAAATGTTTAAACACTTTTTAGGTACTCCGTTGTATTAGGGATAAAATCAAATAAACTTGTGTGTGAGATGATGAGCATAGTCAAATATTTATGTGTTTGTATGCATTGTAGATATAAAGGAAATAGAGGTCTAGTGGAATTGTGTCGCGTAGCGTGTCATAGCACATGAATCATCTAGCTGAGTGAGAAAATAATGAAAAATATTTCCTATTGTCTTAGATTATGAAATTATCCTGGTATATTAAACTTAATTAAATTGGTACATTAAACTCTCGGAGTTGTCAAAGTGATAACGCTTCTTCAATACTGGTCATTTTGTTTATATTGCAAGCGACGTTATTTGTTTCGCCAGATAATAAAATTTACATGTTAATTTAATTAGTCTAGGCGTGCGTCGGTATCGAGCGGCGTCGTATTAGCGACACGGAGGGAGATGTGGACGCTTTCCCCTGCGTTTATTGTTCCGAAACTCAATACTCGCATCTCTGCATTTTCCATCGTTTTGATTTCACAATAATTTGTATTCTTGTAACATAAATCAAATTATGATCACGATGACTTGAGGTTTAGGCAGTTTTACACTTGCTTTGTTTAAGAGAAATGCCACATGATGATGGCGTTTCTCATTTGTTTCTTTTATCATTTCCCACTAGCCGGATGCCAACGCATCTGTAAATCTTCTGATGTTTAGCAATGCTAACTTATCATGAATTCTGTTTGACCGTTTATCTCCTTGACGCCTAACTAGAAGTTAATATTTTGGTTATAAAAAGCTGTTAATGTTAACTTAGGTTAAAGCGTCCATGTTTCGTGCATGTCGTAAGTGTGACTTTTTATACATCAGTTTATCCCTTCTTTTTGTAATCTTCCGAAAATTATGTAATATATTATATGAACAATGTTTATGTGTTGGGATCATTGGAATCGACATATATTTACATGTTATTTGCATGTTCACGACTTTCATTTCGCGAACTATAGTACCTACTTCTGGTCGCTGAGGGCTTTGTCAGTGTGGAATTAAAAAAAACGTATCAAAGCTGTCTTCACGTCAAAATCGGTCCAGACGTTTTGAAGAGTACTCCGAACGAGAGAGAAAAATGTAATCGTTTGATTTTTCGGTATAAAGAAAGCGAATAGATAATTTACTTATTCGAAATGTTTTTTTTTTATACAGACAGTTTAATTTTATTAATAGTAAATATTTTACATCATTATTTTAAGTTGTCGTAAGTATCACAAAGTAAAATAAATACGACATTATCAAAATGCTAAGCAGCCAGCTCAAATAATTCATTTCCATACTACCCATGTGCTTAACTCTCTCATTTGATTCTTGATCAATCTTTGTTACATTATTCTTTAAACTTTAAGTTCCATACATAATTTGGAATTCGTTTTTTGGAATATGTTTTTCGTCGTTAATTTGGAATATGTTTAAAATGTTTTTCATTTGTACTGTGGAACTCGGTATGGATTTTAGTGTTCGAGACAGTGTTTGTAGCAGCGGATTGGCACGGGGACAAGTTGAGGTGAGCGAGGGCGAGGCGGCAGGCGCTGGGCCGCCACGGTATCGATCCGACGAGCTCCGCCGCCGCTGTCGCCGCCGCCGCCGCCAGTCGATACCCTCTCCTCTCCTCTCCGTACAATTTTACTATACATTATTAAAACTCGACATCTTTGAACTGAACTCTTCCCCAGATACAATAGTTTCATTTGTCTAGAAATGCACTTATTAAATTCAATTGCAATGTGATGCAATGGTGTTATGTAGGATAGGATATTTGTCATAAAATCTGTCTTGTACTGTTGTTATGCAATATATTAACAGTGGATATAATAGTTGAATTAAAACTCTAACGGTTATGTTTACTTTAAAAAGTTCATATGTACCGTGTCCTTTCGATAGTCACTATAGGTCCTTGAAAATTTTTCGCATGAAGTATTTCTCCTTGTCCGTCTTAACTGTTAAAACGGGGCTATTATGGAACAAACAATGAGAGAAAAATTGTGTATATCTGAAGAGATTAAAAATGTTTAGTTTAATTGTAATGTGTAAGAGGATGTACGGATAAGGTGTATAAAACACAAAGCTGAGTGTGTGAACTTACACACCTGTCTGAGAACTATGAATAAGAAGAGATCGCATTCGTTTTTGTCCAGAGAACTATAGCGCTCCCTCCTACATATTGTAGGTACGATTACATTACAACAGATTTAGAAAAAAAAATGTGTGCTACACGTAACTTATGTTACCAGCAATCTTATAACGCAGGTGGCTGGATCCTTTGTAATGCAGCCTTTATTACCAACTTGTGTTGAGTGCAAGGTTGTTTAAGTACATAAATATCGTGTTTATTGTTCTTCCGTAGATTTTTTTCAAATATGTAATGTATACATGAAAGTAAAATCCTATAACAGGAATATTATGTGCCTTGTCAAATCCGAACAGAGTATTTAAAATAACGTTTTATTTAGGAATACCTAGGAATATAAAAAAAATCAAATTAAATAGGAGTGTGCGTAAGGTCCCTGTACAATTTCTTTATGAAAGTTGAAATGCTCTATAGTTATACGTATCGTGTTTGTTTCATACAAACATCGATAACATATCAGTGTCCGCGGCGCGGTGGTGCAACCAGCACTATAATTAGTTTATTATCTTTTGTGGTTTCTAATCGCACCTCACGAGGCACGCCGCGGCCGCTCCGCTTGCCAGAGTATCGACTGTGATTGACTTCACTTGCATAGTTGGTATGAAAGCTGAAAACTGCGCATAAACTATTTTGGTTTTTTCCGCAACAAAATATAGATCAGTCCTTGAGATGATGTATGAGAGTTTTCAGAAAAAACATTTGCAATGTAAAAACTTCATTGATGTATCGTCTATTCATATTTTTAGGTTTTATAAAAGGAGAAAAAACTAAAATATCCGTCGCGTTTTTTCATACGTGGGTGTATATTATGATCGATGATCTGGTCAAGGTTATGAAACTAGGTGAGAACAGCGTGGGTCCGAGTATAGTTTAATAAATATAAAAATTATGTACCGTATACGTGCCTTCACTAAAATCACACATGTTAAGCAAAATAGTAAAGGTTGCTAAGTACAATTTGGTGTCAAGATTTGAATAATGTGCAAAATTAACTTAACATAGAACCTCGAACTATCGTGTGGTAGGAGAAAACTGACCGTCCTTGTGTTACAAATCCAGCTGCAAGGTTCTTACAAACGAAATATGGATAAAACAAAAAGCCACGCTTTTAGTGTTTTGTGAAATTTCTTAGACTAATCTCACGCTGTTCTAGTCTTTAACTTGAAACTATACTGGACTAATATAGTATAATGACCATCAGGTCTTGTCACTATGCTTGTCAGGAATCCACATCTGTCACATCGCTATCAGCATCTGCTTATGTAAGTCAATAAAACAGCCGTATCCATGTTATTCTGCGTATATATTTTTACATTTTGCCGAAAACGAGAGCGACAACACTTAGTCCAAAATAATTATTTTTTAATAATAAACCGAATTGTGTCGTGTGCATAGTAATGCTACCGACACTTAAATTTGAATTAGAGTTGAATATATTAGGTTCAGTTGGCTTTAATTAAACATATTTAGTATTCGAATAATTTGTAACACAGATCTGTTACGTAATCCGACTCTCATACTAAAATAGTCACCGAGACACCTGTCACTGATCAACAGGGCCGTGGTGTCCGCATGTGGGATGACTTATGCAGGCCAGATACGTTATGTTTTGCGTGACGCTTTTGAAAAAGACAAGTATAAAACTCATCATCAACCTGCCCTTGTCCTTACGGAGGGTCTGCACAGTATGTACTACTTTTCCACACATCTCTATCAGCCGTCATATTTGAATTCACACCTTTCTTACGCATATCCTCTTTCACACAATCCATCCAAACTTTCTTCGGTCTTCCTCTACCTTTGTATCCATCAACGTTTAATGTCATTACTTTCTTATTTATGTGATAGTCAATACAAGCATATAATATGTCAAGACAAGCAAGCACAAAACTATGATTATGTATAAAGTAAAAACTTCACAAATAAATTTAAAATAATAAAAATTGAAACATCAGCCGTGAGCAAAAATAAAGGGCGGTTTAAAAAGTTTGAATATCTCGGAAGATAAAAACGCTAGCTAATTGAAATAAATTGTGCATGATAGACAATTAAATATCCTTAAAATAAAATAAAATAATTTCATTAATATATTTGTATTTAATTAAAAAAGCTTGTAAAAAACATAAACTGAAACGAAAAAAGATATCTTACGTAAACTTGGATAATACAGTATTTTTCATTACATTTTATTTTTATTTAGATTTTAGTACTTAGTGTTGTGTTTTAGTATGTACTAAAATCTTAATAAAAAAATGAAAAACACTGCATTTGCATCATAATGTTTGATGCAATGACATTCTTTGAAGAGCGTCTTTAATGTTAGTATATTTTACAAGTACATGGCATGAAAGTGAGAATAAAATATTTTATCAGAATTCTTATATAAAAACATAAGTATATACATATGCACGAAGTTTTTTATTTATATTTTCTTGAGTATTCAGTCAGTAACTTTGATATTCACATATTATTTTCAAAGTAATAAAGCATAGAAAATACATTTACAAGAAGTTTTCCGTTACACTAGGCATTATCAACTAGAATAACATAAATACAAAACAGCTTGTGATATTTTTGGAAATTAGGGTAACAAATGAGGACACTACATTGTTTATCTATTGGTTGCTGACGACACAACATACGTACATATATCAATGAAATATAGGTTCAGTAAACAAGATTCATTGGCGCTGTTCCCCTTAGGATTGTGATTGACTGCTAGTAATTGAGTCTCCGGTTGGTTTTGCTAACCGCAATTCAACCTATATTTGCCGTACTATTTGATACAGGCTTGTGAAACATTAGGCATTAACACATTTGAGTTTTAGTAGGTTTATCTAGTGTTATTTCCAGTATGAGACTTTAGAACTGTTTTGTCATTTCCCACCAAAGCGTAAGTAAGCTTTGTACAATATTTGATTTTATTTAATACAAATTTAACAGCTTTTAATGTGACTTATCACCAAAAATGACATTTACGATAGTAAACGTAAACAAAGAGCTAGTTTACAAACAACAGTTTAAACAGGTTTTTGAAAGTGTGACATCAAATATTATGAATATACAAAGTGGATACGATTCGATGATACTATAAAACTAGATCTTCGATTGGTGTAACATTATCTAATATAAAAACGTATCGTGAGTGGAGGCGCGAGCGCGAGCCTGAGGCGAGCTCGTCAAATGAGATACAATGTTGTCCTACTTGCGCAAATTGCGTAACGACCCTACACTTGAACTGAATCTATCATCCGATGGCCCACTTTAGACGCATTTAGTTTTTATTGGTGTTAAAATATACCATCAATAATGCCAACTCGAATGTTTCTTAAACGTTTCACAAGAGACCGTTACAGCTAACTGTAAACCATGGCGAGTTGTGTTAGTTTGTATGCAGCGTTAATCCGAGGAGAGGTTGCCTGTCGATTACTTGGTGTCGCAGCGGTCGCGCGCGTTATGCAAGAGGCTCGGCTGTCACGAAACCTTTCGGCTCCATGACGGCGGCGGCGGTGGTAGTGTTACGCCACATCTGCTTTCTCTGCTCACCGAACGCTGAAAGCCGCACTTTTGATTTTTGTGTCAGCGTTTACATCCGTTCTTTTCATGAATTTAATTTGTTTTTATTCTATAAAAGAGTCGAGGTCTTGTTTTAATGCAAACGAGACTAAGTCACTGTTGAATAGATTGATTATATCATAAAAAATGATACTCGTACTTTATTGCTTACTTAAATGTAAAATTAAATAATTACCAGCGTGCAGAGCATCGTTTAAGGCGACATTAAAAGACGTGTCTTTGTGCTTTGTTGTACACTACATTGCCACTCTAAAGCCCTTGGCGTCCTTTGTTCTCCCGGCGAATATACTCGTCACATATCCGGGTAACCTTAATATAATAATTCCGCACTCTCGAGTATCATTAAATTTTAAGCCTCGCCACGTACGGTAAATTATGTTTTGTGAACTAATAAAGGAACTTGTTTAATGAGCTAGGAATTTTGATTAGGTAAATAAATTATAATACAATCTCTCTTGTCCTTATATTGTAGTACAAGATATGGTTTTATTAGTCTTCATTCTAATTCAACTCTTTTTTAAGTTTGACGAAGTAATTTAACAATATTATTGTGAACACAATTCAATGTTTCAACTCTCAGATTTGATTACTTTCTAGCTATAAAACTTAGATAACATGACGGATAAAAACGATATCGGCCTGTTACATAAACAAGCCTGCTGTATTTTTTATTGGCACTAGTCACTGAGATTGTTTAACATTTTTTGTTCAACTAAGAGCTGAGAATGGTAGAACATTAATTTCAAGTAAATGATTCTTGTTTCTATAGCTCGCTGCAAGCCCACAGTGCCCTTCAAACGAGATCGAAGTAACGTTTGCTCAACGGTAGAACAGGCCTTACCAACCTTACCGGTTTGAGAGGTAGACAAGCTCTTGAGACCTAAGATCCATTAGTTCTACCTAACGGATATCGAAACGAAGAGCGGATTGACTGATTATGGCTAATAAATGTAATTACCATAAGGCAGCAGTCGTGATAACAAATATTGTTGTAATTACCTTCGGTGTGACTATGTAACTTTGTAGTGAATATATTTCAATGGTCAGGTAGACGTATACAATAATGGGTTCCGAAATGAAGCGATATCCCAAGTTGACGAAAAGCACATAAATTACACTAGAACCCTGGAAAACATATGTATTATATGAAATTCGCAAATATCTGTTGAATCGTCAGTTGCCTTTGCCTGTTAGCTATGTACATTTTGCAGTCCAAACTTATTTTTGTTAAAAATCAAGGTGTATACTCGATGTATTGATCAGGAAGCCCTCAATAAGAATATTTAAATATTAAATGTGGTATACACTAAACACAAACAACTCGGTTATATTGCTTAAATAATACTATAATAAAACATTGTGGTCATATTTACCGCAAGTAAGCAGTAAGCAAGAAGTATATAACACATTCGACCTGTTTCATATCAGCTTAGTTCGCAGTAAAAATAATATACATAACATTTTTATTATTTTTACTGCGAACTAACGACGAAATAATATAAATAACATTTTTATTATTTTATCGTATCGATCAAATTGTTATTATAGTCTGCAGGTTCGAATACCGCCATGTAGCAATGTTCTTTTCGATTTTCATATGTACATTTATCTGATGTATTTTCGGTGAAGGAAAACATCGTTATGAAACCCGCACTTATCTGCTAAGAAAATTATAGATATGTGTGAAGTCAGTCAACCCTCAATGGCCAAGCCTAGTTGACTAAGGCCTGGTCACCTCTAACTTAGTGTACATATGTCCTGGTGATGACGATCAAATGAAAAATTATATAAGTAATTAGTTCTAAAAGTATCTACATCGCAAAAAAAAATCAATGATTATCTAGTACAGTCTTGTCGTTCTTTCTATACATATTTATCTCCTTATTTCTATGATTAAATATTCACCTTAAAATGTAAACAAATCGGATTGAAGGACTATACAGTCATCAAATACAGTATTATGTTAACTCCTACATATACATATAAGCAGTGTTAACCTTGTGGCTTATATTTACGGTCCAACACTTAGTTGTTCAAATTCTATCACGGCTGTTTATATTATATCAAATAAGTATATGAAAGTATATCATATCATAAAATTGCACATACGCATTAGTTAATATATACGTAGCGGGAAGGGGTAAATATATATGATTAATATTCATTTGTAGTTTTAAAAACTTAAGAATAATTATTCTAAATATGAAAAGTGTTCGAGCATAAAGTAACGTATGCAAGCCAACTCAACGCAGTTGTTGTAAACATAGGTACGGTAAAAATTAGCATGGAGGTGTAGCCGAGGTCACCGGTGGTCAGCTGCATAATCCACATTGTTTCATTATATATACACATACGTTCTTATTATTTTCCGCCCGTTTTATGTACGTATTACGTACACTTAGGGTTCTCAATATTTGCCTGGATAATTCAATAATGTTGCAAAAGATCGTAAGGCAGAAGTTATACCGGTTATTGAATACTTTTTATTATTTAACTTAACTACTAAATTAGTCTTTGTATTTCAGTGGTTATTTTGACCAATAGTCTGAGATTCGGACGGCAACCCTAACCATAAATCGATTTCATTTAGCGCACAGCGCACCTATTTCAGTCGCGCGCGGTGGCAGGCGACGCAGCTACCCCGCGACGCCGACGACTGCATGCACACACACACATGAATTCATTTTATATTAGCCACTTATACATCGTTGTTGCTTGGTGTAATCTCGGCGCTGTCGCACCAACATCTGCAGTGGTGTATGTCGCACATTACGTTTTGACCTTGTATGTATACAAACATGAAACAGGTTTATGGAGCACTCGGCGACGACCGGCACCGTTTTATTTCTCGCCTAACGTGTCCCTGACGCGAGTATACAAATATACACTGTTTCTCGGCACATTTGTTAATGCCGCTAATAATTATTTTGCTTCGCTCGCAATTTTTGTTGCTATGCATATCCCAACTGGAAGTGTGCGCAGCATTCGCTTTCATTCGCTGGCATTGAAGTTGATATGTCAACGGACAAAACAAATAAATTAGCAGATAATATACCATATTTAATGCAAATATTCTGTTTTGCATCACAGCCTCAATATACAGATTTACGTACTGAATATTTTGCAGCTTTTTGCCCACGAAAGTTTTTGGTTAAAAAGACGTAAATTCGTGTTAGTTTATAGTATCCAGATGCAGCAATCACGATAGATTTATATTTCCTATTTATTGATTACTTATTGTACACACAAATATGAGAGGTGAAAGGTTGGTCGAGTAATGTTTGGTCGTTCAATATAATAGCATGACATAAATTATATTTAAACCAGTTCACACCATCAGAAACTTACATTTACGTTGTAATTAAAAGTAATTTTTAAGGTGCTTTTAAATACGTTCCACCGTGTTTATACAATTTTTATGAAGCAAATTTTGCATTTCGTACATGTAAGTTAGTGTAATCTTATCCTAAAAAGAGAATCTAAATACAATAATGCATTCCTGGATATACTGAAAGATATCAGATCTTCATACAACTTGGAAAATCACATTTAAAATATGATTTAGTGAACTTTGGGTGTAAGAGGTTAGTGAATGTAGAAAATTGGTTGTAAACAAAAGGGCAACCCTTATTGAGATATGATCTTTGTTCGAGGAGTATACAGAGGGTTAGTGCGGAGGGTTCGGGGCGGTCGTTGAACCGGCAGGCGGCCGGAGCGGTCGCGCGGCCATGCGTTTGGCCGTCGGGGGCGCGCTGCACCGTACCTCACTGCAACGCGGTCATTGACTCCCCCATGCTGCAGCGGCTGATGTACGAATTGATTTTAGTTTCACCCCCGCTGACACCCGGGAGTGTACATTTCGTTACGCGTATATTGCTTACTTCATAAATTGCTAGACTAAAAAAAATAGAATATAAAGCTTCATTACCTTACTAATCACCTTATTGACACTTTGTAAATAAACTATTAATAAAGTTAAGCATACTTGTTGAAAAATAGGCGATAAATAAGTACTCGTCACAGAATATTCAATTCCTAAGCTGTGTTGCACTCATAGAGACGATTGTAGACTCCTCGATGACAATACTTGCATAATCCAGCGTCGTTTAAACTCAGCAAAACAGATCATAATGAAGGTATACTATCAGACGGCAGTATGCGCGACGCACTAGACCTGAAAATTGCATTCAAAGGCTTTCCTCCGCCTCGCTCGAAATAGCAAAGGTTCGGTGTAGACTAAAATAATATGCATTACTATTTTTTTCCATTTGTTTGGTTCTGAGCACCCTTAGTTATATAAAGATGAACGAATGTATGTTCTTTGTTTATATCTCACATTTCGTTATAAATCAACAAAAGGGGCTATATTTGCAAATAATTTATAATACTAAATTTAAAACTTCGAACAGCTTTCACGTGGTCTATAGTTAAAGAGTTTGTATATGTGCATATTATATATTTTTGCAAATAACCATATTCATTTTATCATAGTGATGGCAACACATTCTAGCAACTTCGCTATTCAAATCATTTATAATAGGAAATATGCACAGTAAACATAGGTATATAGATTATTGGACTTAAATTTATAGAAGACATGGTGTTTGGTATGTATTACCGCCCAGTCTATTTCTGTAGCGTAGCAGTAATGTGTGCTAACTTTATTGCGTTCCGGTTTGATTGGTGACGTTCACAAGCAAGTCGCTGGAGGAGCATATTTAATGTCCCAGATATATGAATACAAATTCTATGCTGCATGACAACATTCGTGCTAACATTTTCTTTCAAATATTTTTTTTTGCGTTTTACTACAAAACTTCTGTGGTGTTCTTAGAACATTGTACGTATGTATGTATGCAAGAATAATCGTACTCGAAGTAATTTGAAACAATTGTTGTGCGTATCAGTGTGGTGACTGCAGGATAAACGTCCGGAGTCAAGGAAGGTCATGTTGGTATAACAAATCGGTAGCAAGTCGTTGTCGTCGTCTCGTCGGCGAATTCACGTTTTTGCTCACGTTGCACCGCCCCATCTTGCCCCTCCTTCGCCCCGCACGCGTCCTGTGATACAGACTTGAATCAAATATCTGACGAACACCCTTCGAAGATTTTCATTTTGCTAAGTACGTTTACCTGGCCGCCAGGTAAGTATAAATAGTGTCTACCTGCTTGTCCCACCTGCACGATTATTCATTCGAATGTTTATTTGTTGCCGCTGTCGCTGCCGCTGCACACATGAACGACGCGACTCGAGAAGCGCGATCGAATCGAAACCGGACGGACTTATTTTAAACGGGACGTTGTTGTTGCCCGGTTTAGGCTAAAGGTAGACACCGTTAGAACTGACAATAGCTATACCGTCGAATTAACACTGCCTTATTTTTTACTCTGTGCGCGTAAAGATTCTGTGAACACACTAATAGTACATGTTTCCATGTTCAATTTATTGAAATTATAATTTTTGGTGATGGTGTTGTCGGATGTTCTTAAAAAAACTAGTTACTCTTTGACAATGAAAAGACGTATCATATTTTTGCCTTTGTATTCGCCTTATTTCCATTTAGTACTACTGTATCGAAGAGTCGTTGAAGAAAAGAGGACTATAATATATGTAGGTGTACTCTACTTTGATGATGAATAAATTACATATCAATTGTATTATTCAGTCAAAGTAATACATGTGAGCATTGTCAAGTTAAGTGTCACTGTTTAAATATGTACATATATTTTGCGTTTCAATGTTATGTGGAAAAACTCCTATTAGATTCTTGAAACAGTAAATAATTCATAATGAAGTATTGTTCACCATTACTGTAATCATGATTTCAATTGATATATTGAATCCAATGTTTAAAAAAAATCCTGCGTGTGAAAGTGTTTCTGGTTCAAGTGATTTAGCTTCATAGATTATACATCTTTGGCATACGTTATAAAATGTATTGAAATGCAAAATTCATTTTGTATTTCTCCTCGCCTTGTAATGTGAGATAGTATGTTTCATTTGATCCGCAACTACGTCACTTGCCCACGTTATCTTTTAAATACCGCACAGATGTTTGCACAATACTGCTTGGCGGCAGAACCATTGTCTTACCTTGACAAGCAAACTCGTGCATAGAAAAACAACGATGTAAGTATTTAATATTCAAAGAAATGAAATGCTGGCAGTACGTTAATTTACAAGAGTTTTGTTATAAACTGTTTCGTTTACGTATAACTTTTAAATTCGTAATGGCCGTCTAATCAATAGTAGACAGTATAAAGCGCTAGGCGCCATCTTGCAAAGGATATACCTACGTCCGTACATAGATAAAATGCGCTATAATCTATTCGTAAAATCTGAAAACATGTCATAGTCCAATTAAATTCAGGTCGATTGTATTGACCACATATAGTATTATTATCTGCTTATCCGGATGGACCGGACTCTACGAGAACAAGCGCGGTCATTCACCAGCGCACTGGCCCTTCGCTCCGCCTACAAAACCAAGATACGATGTCACTTGCATATACACAATAGGTACACATTTGTACCTCGTAATATATGTGGGATACCTATAAATGATCTAACTAAAGTAGCCATTAAAACTATTAAAAAATAAAGGACAAGGTAAATTTACATGATGACGTCTTCTCATCGAAGGTTTTTTTTTCGGTTACCAGGTCACGTCATATAGGAATCAGAATAATATGGTCGTGATTAAATGAATATCTTTGTCCAAAATAATATGGTTAGTTCTCATTGACACTTTTAAAACACAACATCTAAGTTGGTATTATCTAAACAAATCGTCTTAATATTGTACAATACGATATTATCAAGTTATATTATTAATCATATAGCGAAAGGTTATTTTTTACTTGTAACATCATTCAAGCAGCATTAGTATGATTCTTAAGGCATAAATAAATAAAATTTTAATTATTCATGTAAACTGAATCGCGTCCTATGTTGGCTAGCGTACATGATAACATCATCTTATAGTTATTTTAAAAGTGTATGTGTTATGTTTATGCTATATTTTATTGCATTATTGTATTGTTTTCGATTTCGTCGTGCCGTGTTGGTCGGCTACTGGGAAACGTTTGGATCTAGTGTTGCTACATTGCAATATTTGCCTCTTTTAGTAGTAATTCTAATAAATTTAAACTATTCCCATAAGATAACTTATTTATCTTATAAATATTGATAAATATCGTTTTTTACTTTTCTCACGTGTCAATTTTCTTTATCCAACTCTTTTCCATTCGTACACAAGGCATCGTAAATCTTCGAGTTTTGCGTCGTCCGTAAACACAACGTTGCATCATGTACGCGAATCGTCTATTCGGTCAATACATAGCGACTACACGGCTAAAACGACTTCATAAATTGTTACACTACATAGTATAAAACAAAGTCGCTTTCTCTGTCTCTATATCCCTATGTATGCTTAATAAAATTTTTAATAGATAAGAGTGATTGAAGAGGAAGGTTTATATGTATGCTAACATCCATTAAATAGAAATACTGTTATTTTTGAGGTTTCTAATGTGATGTCGTAAATAATTACATTTACTCCGCTTACATTGCAACAAACGCAGGCTGAACCCTACGAGATTTATCAGATTTATACCCGTGCGAAGCCGGAGCGGGCCGCTAGTTAATACATAAACTATCGAAACTTATGCATTAAACGACCATTATAATAAAAAAAATACTTTGACAACTTGAAGACAATAATGTCAGTGTCATGACAACGATTTTTTCTTTTCAATAAACGTACCGTTGGCACTACAAGAAAATAGTTCTGTAGGTTTTCCGCAATATCGGTGGTTGTTTTATTTTCCTGGTTTGATTATACTACATATATAATGTAAACATGTGAATACTTTAGTAAAATCATATAAAAAAAATATCATTTTTTTGCGTCATGCTACACATCTTCACAGCTAAAATTATCAGATGAACAAAGTTTCTTCAATGTTCGGTATAAGGTGTTTATAATTAAACATAATTTAAGAATTGAATTTTGTGTTGAAAAAAAAATGCAAACGAATTTATAACCTCCTTTTTGAAGTGGTTAAAAGTAGAACCATATAAAGAACAGCATTTGTACTTCGGTAAAAATTTTAGTCGTATGTACATGGCAACATTTCGTTTGACAGCTAGCCAGCTGTGTATAGATTGAAAAATATGTCGAAAATCGTATCTGTAGCTGTCCTTGATGTGTCATCTATTGCGATATTTTTACAAAAACGTGGTATTTAATTAGTAAATTTAGTCTTATTTCCGACATTCGTGTATTTTCTTAAATATTCTAAGTAGTTTTGAATGTCTTATTTGCATCGGAAGCAGGTAGCTTGTACTAATTATTTGTTAAAGTGTTTATGTAACGTAGCATTGTTCACATTGCTGACTGTATATTTCATTTTGTTCCAGATAGCTGCGCAGTGAATATCAGTGGGTGCGGTGCGGTGTATAACGAACGCAAATATTGTGTGCACCGTGTGTGACGTTAATCGATTAGGTGTGTTTCGTAGTGATGTGTTAGTGAGAAGGAGGAATTTACATAGTGCGGTGGATGCAAAGGCAGCGGTGTAGCGGACGCCCGGGCATGGTGCCGGACAGGTAGCGGGCGCGGGCGGCCTGCGCAGGCCCCACACAAGCAGCCGCGTGTGTTTCCCAGCGTCGTCTATGGCCGAGCAACACATTACACCGTCGTCGCACTCTGCACTCACGAGAGAGTCCAACGGGTAAGTTCAATCTGATTAACTTCTATCTGAAATAGTATAAAAGTCTTCTACAATGTCACCATTTCCTAAACATCTGGTAGTATATTAACTGCTTCCGCTAGTGAACTTACCACAACTGAATCTGTCTGTTCTACTACAACTAATTCGTGTATCAGACAGGTACCGAATATACAGAGATATATAAAAAAATTTCTTTATTAAACTGTCCATTTATTCTACCTGGGGAAGCCTTGCTAATCGGAGCAACATTTCAGATTATATTTGAGCATTATATCAAAAACATTGACTGTTTTGTGGATTCCCTATGTTACCCTTTGGCCTACACAATGTGTGCCAATTGCGAGACCTATTAGTAAACAAGAAAATTGGTAATGCACCATGCAATTCAACTGATCTGATCAGCCGTGTATTTGAATTGACGCAAAATGTATACCTTTCATGACATATATATTTCAATGCAACAAGAGGAATTATTAAATAATAGAAAATGTTGGATACCAATAGTCAAATAAAGGATATTATTATTATTAAATAGTAATTTTAGATAATGAATCTGTTAATGAACTAGGTCTAGAACTCCTCATATAGAACTTGGAGGGAACCTTTTCATCTAAAGCCAAATAGCCTTGTCTAGAAGTGATGCTGGTCTAACCAGTCCAGAGGGTAGAGGCATCTATGAAAATCAGTTTTCCTGCTTCTTAGCATGATAGGTATAAGAGTTTCTGAATTCTTTATATAAAGCTAAATATGATGAAACATGTGAATGTAACAAAGTTTTGCAGATAACTAAAGTAACGGATCATCCAGTTGTGCTAGAAATAAATGAAAAAATAAAATACTGATGTTACAAAGGAAAAGTATTGGATGTGGAATAATTCCAATCACTTGTTTGAATAATATGCAACTTCTTATGTACAAATTCCTAACCATGAGTCACTCATGGTTTTTGCTTATGGCACAAATTTTAGCAAGAGCCAAAGAGTTAATAATAACAAAAATTAAATTTTGAAGTTTTGTTGGCAGTTGAGAATGGTTTTTACAATATCAGGCCAAGTAGTGCTACTCCATTAGTTAGGTACTTATTGTAAAATTTCCTAATTCCTATGGCTTGGATCTAGATTTTCTTGATCCTCTGTAACTAATTTTATTATTTAAGACTCTATTTTGCCTTAAACGATAATCATGATTTGCAATTATCAAAACAATTATGTTTTGATTTTCTGGCCATATGGAATTGCCTTCAAATAGTTTCATGCAGAATTATAATTGCACAATATTAAATTTTACAAGAAATTGTTTTTTAAATAAAGATTTATTTAAAAGAGTTTTTTTGGTGTATCATCTAAATTTAAATTAAGATGTTTTGAAATAAATGGATAATGAAGAATTACTTGTCACAAGAACTATAAACAATGTAGATGGAAAATTCATAACATCCCAACAATTTATGAATTGTAATAAGTTATGATATGACCCTTATTTACTTTATTATAACCAGTCAAAATAATGTTTGTAGTATGAGTCACTACTGTCAGTGCGCAAGTCCCTACTTGAAGTGTGGAAACTAGTATTAATGAAATTTCATAGAATTCTTGTAAATGTAGAATCAATCTTTTTTATGAAGGATATCTAGATAGGTGTAACTTTATTTAAAAAATAAACAGTATTGTTTTTATTAAAATAATATTTAAATAAAATAAATATTTTTTTTTAAATAAAAAGACTACTGTTTTTTTTTGTCCACTGCCAAAACCTCCCCTTCTCATACCATTCTTATAAGAAAAGAGTGAAACAGGACAGAGGATTAAAATTAAACCTCTGGCTTGCTCATCCATTTGACTAAATGCAGAATTACTTCCACCTGTCTTCTGTGTGATTTTGCTAATACCGGTCTAGCCTGCGCGTTGGTGCAAAAGATGTGAAGGTCTATCACTGTTGTATATTAAAAGTTGTGTTGATTCTATGGCTAATTGAGTATGCAACAACTTCTCCGGTGCCATCAAAAGAATACTTTTATATTTCAAATATTTTTATCTATGTTTTATGTTTAAAGAAAAGAGGGCTAATAGGATATTTCTGTTTAGGCCATGGGACCCATATTAATATAACAAATTAATAGAGAAACTGGTTCAGTATTTTTTTTATCAAATTAGAATTTAATTAATTTGTTTTAAAAAAGGAAGCATTATCCGGCACTTTGTTTACTTACAGGGAAATTTATGTTTAGTATTAGTTAAATATTGTTGTTTGTAAGGGAGTTAATCATGAACCTAAACAATATTGATAAGTTTAAACTTATTGTGATTGATTAAAATTATCAATTTGAAAGTTAAATATTTATAACTTGTAACTCTATATATACAGAACAGATACAGTTTTAGTTAAATGTTATATTGTTTATTGACAGCCTGGCATATATTCATTATAGATGCACTTACAAAAAAAAATTGCCAAGGTGAAGATGATCACACAAACAATATATTAGGTATACTGGTATGAAATGAGCATTTTTTTGTGAAAATAAAACACTAATTATTAATGGGAAAGTAAAAAACATTTCATTCAAAGTATTGGCCATTGTTTT
>JAAOEG020000023.1:3345408-3355743 GCA_011763625.2 Papilio bianor | reverse complement strand
TACAAAATTCGACATTTTTAACACGATGAAAAAATATGATGTTGTCTGTTCAATGACTTGATGTAGACTAAATATGTGTCACAGATGTCATAGCAAACAAACAAAAATAAATAAAGGCTCGTTCTAAACAAATGTTCCCTATCGAGACATTTGTATCTTGACGCTCACTTCATACCGGTATACGTGGTAGTTATGAGACATTATTAGGTACTAACTGTCGCAGTCACTTCATCCGCGCGGAATTACAAAAAAAAATCTTATTCAAACTATGTTCTACATCTGTGCCAAATCTCTATAAGACACGTTAAACCATTGTGGGCTTATATAGTAAATATATAAACAATAAAAAACTATGTATCCCTCGGGAACTGTAACTATTTCCAGGATCTAAAGTAGCCTATGTGTTCTTCCAAACTATTCTCTACATATACATGTACATGGCATACGCCAAATTTCACTGAGATACGTTTAGTAGTTTAGGCTACAAACTCTAACAAACATTCATCCATTCATCCATCCATCTAAACTTTGTCATCACTACATAGTATAAAACAAAGTCGCTTTCTCTGTCTCTATATCCCTATGTATGATTAAATCTTTAAAACTACGCAACGGATTTTGATGCCGTTTTTTAATAGATAGAGTGATTGAAGAGAAAAGTTTATATTTATAATAACATCCATTAAATAGTGGAGAAATACTTTTATTTTTGAGGTTTCTAATGTGATGTCGTAAATAATTAAATTTTTTCCGCAACAAACGCAGGCTGAACCCTACGAGAATTATCAGATTTATACCCGTGCGAAGCCGGAGCTGGCCGCTAGTTTATATTATTATATTACGATGGCTAATATTTATGTTTGCAACATATTTAATTTAAAGTTGAAAATAACTACATCCTATAATTAAACTCTTCATACTTTTGTGAGACATTAATATAAAGTGTAGATAGATAGATAGATAGATATATAGAAATATATATTTTTTTAATTACGTTTATATCTTATGAAATAAAAACAGACACAGGAATAGTTTGTTATAAATCCTTGTAATATTTAATTACATGCAAATAGATGTTGTTTTGTAAACAAAGTATACTTTAATAATGTTTACTACAGTAATATAATAGATTTTTAATATGTCAATTATTAAATAACTTTTAAAAATATTATAAGTAGTAACTCAGATTTCATCACAATTCATTTGTTCTCATATAAATGAGATACTTATTATTTTATATTATTAAATGGCTAAGCTAAATTAGCAAATTTAAACATATAACTCATATTTATATTATTCAATAGAAAAAATAGACATTGTCCCTGTTAACTTTTTTGGCACAAGCCACCTTGATTTGTGTAAAGTTGTCTATGACATTGAGTAGTGTAAAATTAGTTCATTCATAATTTGATTATAAATGCTCAAATGAAATAAAAGTATGCTGCTTTCATGTCATTGTTACATTTCTCACATATGTATATATAAATACATAAGAATGCTATACATGGTAAAAGATGTTTAAAAGTCATAATTCAAACAAAAAATATCTAATTTGTTTTATTATCATTAACCAGGTGTTATTAAAATTTTGTTTATTAGTTTGGTGAAGTTTATGTGAACCCAAATAGTAATGATAGATGTGTCTCAACACATATCATACACTAATTATTTATGGTACGAGGGTGACACTGAAAGTTCTTAGAAAATAAAAAACTGAGCAAACTAGCAAGTTATTATTTTTATTATATCTTTTCAAAATAGTTTCCATTCACATCAATACATCTCTGCATTCGATAGAACCACCAAGAAAAGCACTTTGCCCACTCGTCCTTAGGGGTCTCTTCAATGGCCTTCTGGAACGCAGCCACTGCTTCCTTGGCGACCATTAAACGTTTTCCTCGAAGTTTGTCTTTTATTTTCGGAAATAAATAAAAATTGCAAGGTGCAAGGTCGGGGCTATATGGCGGGTGACCTAGCAATTCCACGTCTGACGACGCTCGTGACAAACATTTGTTAGTATACCACTCTGCAGTAACTGACTTTTGATCTTCCAAAAGAATTGTCTCATAATGACCGCACCTTTCGAAGAATGAGGCCACCATCTTTTTCCTACACTTTGACCTCTCTTCAATTTCGTTGGCAACTCCACGGAAGGACACACCCACTGAGCAGATTGTCTTTTGGTTTCCGAATCATAGCAATAAATCCAGCTTTTGTTACCCGTCAGTATGTCGAACACAGCTTTTGAGTCACGTCAGTTAAATATTTGTATAATTTCACGACGCCAATCAATACGATAGAGTTTTTGGACCTCGGTCAAATAATGATGTATCCGCCGGGCACAAAGCATCTTAACGGCTAAATGTTTGTGGAGGATTATGTGCACTTGACTCATACCGATGCCTAAGGTTTTCCAAATCTGCTGATAGGTTACTCTTGGATCAGTCTCTATCATACACCGCACATCACTGATGTTATTTTCCATCGTCGCCGTAGAAGGCCGTCCCTCACACAGAGCATCATTGATATTGGTACGATCACGTTTAAAGTCATTAAACCAGTTATAAACAGTGGCACGAGAAGGGGCTTCATCGTGAAAGGCCAATCGAAGTCTGTCATAACATTCTTGTTGACTTAAATGCCACCTAAAGTCATAAAAAATCACAGTACGAAAATTTTCTCGCGTTAAATTCATACTGGCGTGACCCAGACAAATTTTATTTTTGCCGTCATATCGTAAAACCAATGACAAATTAATGAAATTAGTACTCAATAATATTAGCCATGAGTTCTTTTTTCAAAAGTGAAACTTATTTTTTTTATTATATTCTTTAAAAGGGGCCAGTTCTAAAAACTGTCAGCGTCGTCCTCGTAATGTAATAATGTATTTCAAAAACCTTGTGCTCCGACCCGATTTGAATGGGATAAGACCAGGGAAATGTCGAATGTAATAATTTATTTATATTAGAGCTCAGGAGAAATACTGAGTTAAATATAGATAGTAGTACGAGGGTATAAAGCTAGCTGTGGACCTATTTATAAGAGCTGATAAGACTATCTAATTACAAAGGCTTAACAGTAACTTATTATGCCCATGTTCTTTTCAATAGATAACAACAGTATCCAGTCATGTCAATATGGTAATGGTATGTACATTTGTAAAATTCTCATAACATTTTGTTATACAGGTCTTCTCCTAGCAGGGTGGTGGGCGGTCGGTGGTTGCGTCAGGTGCGTCAAGCGAACCGCAGTCGCCGCAACCGACGCAACGTGACGTCGCCCCTGCCGCGCCACACCAACCGACACTCGAGCCGCGCCCCCGCCGCCGACGCAGACGCTGAGCCGCGGAGGCACGTCGAGCTCAGGCGTAGCTCGCGCCTAGTCAACGCACTGCCCAGGTCCGATTACTCCATATCCGAACGCTGGTCCTACGGAGCCGACTTCTACGAGACGCGCTACGACACTGATTACAGGAGCGGAGACTCCTGGAAGTACGCGAGCGGCACAACCGCGAAGCGCGGCCGTAACTCGTCGTCGCATGACCGAAAGAAACATAAACACCGCCCAGTTTCAAGCAGTGTCGCCACAGAGGAGTGCGTCGCGTATTGCACACGCTCGCGAACTGCTCTCAAATCGAACGAGAGTGCTTGTGAGCCATCACCAAACACTTTAAAACCACAGACGTTACCACGATTAGCCGTAAATCATAACGCTATAGCGACCGTAGCACAGGAGTGCCCATTGAATTCTTCCGAAGGTGGTCTTCTCCCGTTGGACGAAAGAGATTACGCATATTCCCCGTTCAGTTCGTCGACTATAACAGAGCTCCTCGATTCCGATTATTCCGTGTACAGTCCCACAGCGAACCGCAGGAAGGGCAAAAAGAGGAAGCGATCCACGCATCGCTCTTTGTCAACAAGGAAGAGTAGTTGTCTAGTAGATATCGAAGATTGCAAGAAGAAGTTTAAGATAGATCCGTACAAGGAGGCGGAGGAAGCAAGCGAGGACGCTATATCTGAGTGCCGGCAAGAGTACGATTCGGAAAGACCGGAGTCGGCGGCCGCGTCGCACTCCTCGTGTACGTACCTACTGCGCAACAGGCACCGCGACCTCGGCCCGCCCACCGCCACAGTTATTAGCGATCATTCAGGTAATCTACTAATAACAATAACTATCGTTGAAGTGTTAAAAATCTCTAGCCAATAATAAAAATCAATACACTTTGGTTTATGATATGTCAAAGTTGTATTGTTTATCCAAAAATGTTTTTCCTCATAGTTGCGTCCTTTTTCAATGGATGTACTTTATCTTAAACAATAATTGCTTTGAAATAATGTTAAATTATATTATACAAAACATCAGTCCCGCCGCAGAGCTTATCAAAACCTTTATCGCGTGTATGAAGCGCATGCATTCATAGCTGATAATTTGTGTTTATTGTAACCGTATTTAGTGTAACACATATGCTTTTACAGCGAGCACTTCCACAAACGAGGCGGTTTACAATCAGACGCTGATCGAACGCAAGAACACAGAATTTCGTGGAAGAACTGTAACTCCACCGCCTTATAAGGATTTACAAGGTAAATAATTTGTTAATGTAGGTACTAATTGAATATGTTTGGTCGTCATTAACTTTAATTATTAATAATTTGCTAATTAATTGGTTTGTGTTGCAGAGGCCAGTTCATCAAAAGCGCCTGCAAGTGAGAGTAAGCTACTTATCGTCCCGCGTGACCTCCCGTACTTACGTCAAACTAACGCTCGTAGGGTAAGTGGAACTAAAACATTTATTTCATAAATATTGTAACTTTTGTGTGGTTTTTATACAATAATTTGATATGCAGAGTATCGCTGCTGCGACGGGTGCGACCCTGGGTGCTTGCTTGACGAGGGGGGCTGGCAATTCGCAGCGGCAGAGGCAGGAAGCTGCTTCTAAGAGACAGGTACACGTACAAAAACTAACCAGTCTTTACTCATAATATCGATTTTGTTTTCCTATCTGGTATCATAGTTTCTATTGATTGCTTTAGCATTATATCAATATCTTTGCATATAATACTTCTGTACTTGTGTAAATGATGGTGTACGTATGTATGACATCGGAGTGTCTAGTAACATTGGTACGTCGTGTATATCAATGTAAATGCATGCAGGTGTCGGGCGCAGAGGAGGCGGGCAGCAGCGCGTCGAGCGGGCGGCGGGCGCGGGCGCGCGACATGCCGCAGCCGCAGCCGGCATCCACGCGACGAGACAAACGAGGTACTAAAAAAAAACTTCGGTTTACCTTAAATATTGCTCGAAGTATATGTTTTTTTCTATACTTTAATATTGTGACAAGTAATTCTCATCTGCATACGATTTATAATTAAATGTTTGTTTTTTACTTTGCAGGCAAATCCAGTCTGGGTTCGTGTGCCAGCACAGGTGGTGCGTCCAGCCGGTCTCACCCCCAGCCATTAACCACGGTAAGTAACGTTTTTATGCTAAAATGTGACCAGATTAAACAATATTAGTTCTTATACTTACTTGTACAAACTAAAAAAAAATCATTTTCTTTGTCCAGGGTGCCGTGGCGTCTACTTCTTCTTCGCCGCCGGTGTCCACTTCGGCCGTTGCGATGCCCGACAACGCATCTAACGATGCTAAGCAGAAGGGTAATTTCTTTTTCAAATACTATTTGCTATTTATAATTGCATGTCAATCTTCGAATCTTTTGTGTCGGTTTCTTGACAAAAAGAGAATTAAACTGTAACATCACTCATCCACTATTCGAACACAAATAAACTATTAGGTTCAGCAGACGGATAATATTTGAAGCTTATATGATATGCATTATAAGTTGAGTTTTGTGTTGATGTTGTGCAGCGGCATCGTCATCAGGCGAGGAGTGCAACAGCGGCGGTGCAGGCGGTGCGGGAGGCGCGGGCGCGGGCGGCGCCGCGGCGTCTGGCGCCGGCGAGGAGTCCTCCTCGGAGGAGGGCGAGGTGGGGCGGCTGCAGGCGCTGCTGGAGGCACGCGGCCTGCCCCCCCACCTGCTCGGCGCGCTTGGCCCGCGCATGCAGCACCTGCTGCACCGCACCGTCACCGCCAATTCCGGTCTGTTACATACACATTTACAATCGAATTGTAATTGATATCCTTCTTACACTGAAATCTTAACACGTCCTTTTATTCTTCAGCTGCTTCGAAAGCAGCACAGCTCCTGGCGGGCCTGCAAGCGACCGGGGACGAGGGCCAGCAGCTGCAGGCCGTCATCGAGATGTGTCAGCTACTCGTTATGGGCAACGAGGACACTCTCGCCGGCTTCCCCGTGCGGCAGGTCGTACCCGCCCTCGTCAACCTACTCGCTGCTGAACACAACTTCGATATGGTAATAGCTTGCTCTATATCATGTACTCGTCATACCATACAGAAAACAAAAAGGCATAAATATAATCCTTTTTACATCAGATGTAAAACTACGATATATGCAGTTCCTAGATAAATAATATTAAAGCTTCATTAATTCGTTGGTCGCTGATAATTTTTGTGATTACGTAAGTTTCCAAAACGTACATAAGGTGTTGATGTTACATATGAATCGCACGAATGTGTCAGATGAACCACGCGTGCCGCGCGCTGACGTACATGCTGGAGGCGCTGCCGCGCAGCAGCGTGGCGGTGGCGCTGGCGGTGCCCGCCTTCCTCGACAAGCTGCAGGCCATCACCTGCATGGACGTCGCCGAGCAGAGCCTCACCGCGCTGGACATGCTCTCCAGGAGGCACTCCAAAGCCATCCTACAGGCGGTAAGCAACTACGCTTCTTGTTATTGTTTCATCTGTTGTCAAACTTGTGAGTTTATCCATTTATACATCTGTTACAGCAGTTCTTGCTGTAAGTGTGAAATATGTCAGCATTAGATTTATGCCATGGCCATTTGTCTTAGGTATCAAAATATTTCTTCTATATTAAAGTGTGATTTAAATTCATTTATGGTGTTATTTGTTTGCAGCGCGGAGTGTCGGCGTGCCTCACCTATCTCGACTTCTTCTCTATCAATGCGCAGAGAGCGGCTCTCTCCATCACGGCCAATTGCTGTCAGAATTTGACCCCGGACGAATTCCACCTCGTTAGGGATTCACTACAGCTACTAGCCAATAGGTATAATGCCGTTATTCGTTAAGAAGAGTTGTCTTAATGTTTAAATACTTCTATTACAGTGAGTTGAATATTGTTATTTCAGGTTAACCCAACAAGACAAGAAATCAGTAGAGTGCGTTTGCATGGCGTTCTCTCGATTAGTGGACAGTTTCCAGAACGATCCGGCACGACTTCAAGAGATCGCTACTCCAGAGCTCCTCACAAACTTGCAGCAACTTGTAAGTTATTTCATCACAAGTTCATTTTTAGTAATAGATTCTATTATTTATATATCGTATTTATAATTTTCTATTTAAATTATGGTATTTGATTTTACGTATTTTTATATCTACTGCCATTCTATAAAAGATTGCAATAACCCAGTATACGATGATCACATTTTGTGTGGTTGTTGCAGCTGGTGGTGCAGCCGGCGCTGATCTCCGGCAGCACGTTCATCACGGTGCTGCGGCTGCTGTGGGTGATGTGCGCCGCCTGCCCGCAGCTCGCGCTCGCGCTGCACCAGCGCTCCATCGCCGACACCCTGCTCTGTCTGCTCACCGGCTCAGCGGCGCACCACGAGGTATATAACTATTATTATTACATCTACTATTTAAATCCATAGCTCACGGACGAGTATACATGTCTGCTACTCGTCTCATCTCAAGTTGTCATTGATTTGTCAGCAAGTGGAGCTGGTACCGCGGCTACCGCAAGAACTGTACGAGATCACGTGCCTGATCGGCGAGCTGATGCCGCGCCTACCCACGGACGGCATCTTTGCCGTGGATGCGCACCTCGACCGCCCCTGGTCAGGCGGAGCGGACCGCACCGCGCACTGGCAGTGGCGAGATGATAGAGGTAACCATCATATACCACAATTACGTCTACATGGTGCTGGTTCGGCTTTTATATTCCAACAAATGAGAAAATACTAGTTAAAATGAGAATGTTATCGGAATTGGCGAATTGATCAGGCGTGTGGCGGTCGTACTCGTGGGCAGAGAGCCGAGCGCTGGAGGCGGGCGTGTCGGGCGGCGAGGAGGAGGTGTGCCTCACCACGCTCGGCCGCTCCTACACCGTCGACCTCACCGCCATGCAGCAGCTCAACGACCACACCGGCACCGCGCGCCCCGTGCAGCGCGTCGCGCCCGCGCCGCCCGCCGCCGACGCCGCCGCCGCGGCCGCCGCCCCAGGTATCATCTAATCCTACTACCATACAACGTTTTACGACCAGCATCTCATAAAAAGTGGTTCCGTCAGACCCGCGTATAGCGATGGTGCGCTGCAACCCGACGCTGGTGCGTGCGCTGCTGGCGGTGCTGCACGAGGTGTACTGGAGCTCCGCGGGGCCCGCCGTGCGCTCGCAGGCGCTCAAGGCCATCCTGCGCTGCGTCTACTACGCCGACGCACCGCTACTGCGGCAAGTGCTGAAGATGCAGGTCACTACTTGACTAAATAACATTTATACTTACCTAATTATTCTTTAAAAACAGGGAATCGAGAATAAATAATGAGACAGTCACGTCACTCTTAACTAGGATACTGAGTAAGAAATACTTTTTTTTGACCGACTACCCAAAGGAAGCAGTACATAAATCGTCTATATCTATATATAAAAGAAAGTCGTGTTAGTTAAACTATTTATAACTCAAAAACGGGTGTACCGATTTGACTCAAATTTGGTGGGAGATAGAACCAGGAGACGGACGTAGGATTTTTTATCCCGTTCGACCGCGTCCCCGTGTCACGTGACATAAAACGTCAAAATGAATACAAGTCGGAATAAAACGTTGTATAACGAAAAAGCATCAGCTAAACGTAATTTTGTCTATGGTTAAGTATGATTGAAAATTATACAATAATACTTTTTGTCAGAAATCAATAATCAGTGATAATCTTAAGATTCTATTTAATACCGCGCGGACAAAGTCGCGTGCAAAAATTAGTGTCTTATAAAATCCGGTTACTTATCTAACATGTTTGACAGTTCTTGAAACAATGTTATGTTTGATAGGTGATATCGTCCCACATCGCTGGCATGATGGCGTCGAGCGACCTGCGCATAGTGGTGGGCTCGCTGCAGCTTGGCGAGATCCTGATGCAGCGTCTGCCGGAGGAGATGGGTGCGCAGTTCCGCCGCGAGGGCGTTCTGCACCAGGTGACGCAGCTCGCGCACCCCGCGCACCCCGCACACCCCGCACACCCCGCACAGCCCGCACAGCCTGCGCCACAAGCGCACACGCCGAGGCAACACAAACTAAAGGTAACAAATATACCTGTTTTTACTTAAAACCCATTGATATTATCGAGACTGCGATATTTTGAGAGTAACAATGAAACAAAGACAGCGTTATCATAGATTCAAAGAAAAATGTATAAAAACAATTATTGTGCGTAGTCTCCAAGCGGCATGAGCGCGAGGTCCGGCGGGGGTGCGTCGCCGCCTGCCTCCACCTCCCTCACCGCCATCGAACACAACTTGTCGCTCGCATTCTCCGCCTCGGGATCATTCGTCGCCAGTACCTTACGTGAGTCATATATTTTGTAATGAGTAATCTCTGTCTATTTAAATTAAATGTATAAAAATAATGCTATAAAAATGTTTCAGCTACAGGTAACGAGAGCTCGGAACCTGGACCCACTACGTCCGCATCGACATATCCTCACACGTCACCCACAGTGCATAGGTAAATGTTTTTCCAAAGTATTATTAGTTAATTTATCAGCAAGTCTTTCACTGCAGTTAAATCGTGCTCTATTTCGTGGACTAATTTGAATATTTAACAAAATAATTACCAACAATCTAGATCTGGCAGTCCGCTGCAGTTGGCAGAAATGTTAAGACGGAAGCGCGCAGTGCGGCGGTCAGGAGGAGCGCCGGCGCGCGGCCCGCGACGCCGCGAAGATCTAACGCCGCCGCACCAACCCCCCGCTGCCCCCGCCGCGCCCGCCGCCCCCGCGCCCCCACATGCGCACGCGCATCAACCACACCAAGCGCATGGTCAGTTTATTTATAATTCGTTACAATACGTTATGTCTGAAACAAAACTAAACATTTTTTTACTTATTAAATTACTGTTATTCTCTAACTCGAGGAAATCAGTTTGTGGACCGAATGAGGTCATATTTAACTTTTTTTTTTTATATTACAAGGTGGCAAACGAGCAAGCGGCCACCTATAATCGCTGAAACAGCGAAGCGACCGCTAC
>JAAOEG020000023.1:3321667-3331838 GCA_011763625.2 Papilio bianor | reverse complement strand
CGGCGCGGTGTCGGCGCGGTGTCGGCGCGCATCGCTTGTAATCGTCACCATGTTATATAAAATACCTTACTATATACATAAGTCACGTTTTATGGACCATTAAAAATCTTCTTTGAGAGTCCCTTCGAGTTACGATATAGCATTTAATGTCAAACGGTATATGTTTTGATTAAACTCGTAAGAATGATAATTGATTAATGTTAAAGTGCAAAATTTAATATGTAACATTTCAATAAAACCTATAAACATTACTGATCAAACATGTGTTTTCTTCAACAACCTACCCCTATTGTATCATAATAACATTTAGAAGGTTTTGCTATTAAAATGAACTTGACAGGTGAGTTAGAGACATTTAGCTATGTTATAATTTTAAAATAGCAACAAGTATTGAAACTGAAATTGACATTCTTTTCAATATCTGATAAAACGGCTCATACATTATTGATAAAAGTGATATGCCAGTCAAAGTAACTTGTTCTAGCCACTTTGATTTTATTGTATTAAAATACTGCTTGGAAGTCAATAACTCTGCGATTATCAATTTATTTTAGGGATGACCAATTAAACACAAGTTTAAATATTTACAGGATCTTTTAATATTTAGGTGTAAATAAAATTGTGAACCTACGTTTTAAATAACACTGTGCCTTAGATACTAATTTGTTGAAATAATTACAATAACTTGAATAATCACTATATAAACCATACACCATACTACACCAGTAAACAAATATTAATTTAAAAGGGTATTTAAATGACCATTGCCAACCATCCTAAAATGAGACAGGACCCTCCAATTGGAGTAAGTTTTCTAAGGTTAGGGTTACCAGTGAAGCAATGGTAGTAACATGTACCACAGAACAATCCCATTCCTGCTATGAAAAATCCACCGGCCTGAAAATGAGTAAATACATTAAAACTAGTATTGAGCAACATCTGCTTCAGAGAGCCTTAGTTGTATGTTTTATTATTCTATACTTGCTTTTGTCCGCGCGGAAATAAAAAAAATCTTAGTATATTATTACTGATTATTGATTTCTGACAAAATTTATTGTATCAAATATTCAATCGTACTTTACCATATATAAAATCATGTATAGCTGTCATTTGCATTTTGTTATTTCGTGTCGGATGTGTTTTTGTTACACCATGTTTTATAGTGACGACTATATTTATTTTCAATGAAACCGCAACAAATGGTTAAGAAAAAAAAGAAAAAAGGGGATAAAAAGCATCCCATATCTGCTATATATCTAAGCTACCTCTCCACCAAATTTCAGCCAAATAGGTAAAGTTTTGAGTTATAAATAGTGTTACCAACATGACTTTCTTTTATCTATAACCTGGTGTTAGTGGAGATTTAGTCGAAAGATGGTATGGCCTAGTAAGTGCCTATTCACTCTTCTTTAATTTAGAGTGCCATAGGAAGATTTGACATGCAGAATTATTGAGGTAATGATAATATGTGAACCAATAGATAATAACTACATATTACTAATATAACTGGGTACATATGCACATAATCTATGTATATATATATCGGGATTGTGGTCAAGAGCTGGCTTATCAAATGTAAAAACAAAAATTCATCTTTCACTCTCTTTTTCAAATAGTCTTATGACTGTTAAGACATTAATAATATGATGAGTAAAAGCATAACTAATTCATCATGTTATTCATATATATCAATTATAATAGATTTCATCATGATTTTTATGACACAGATTAGGTCAAAAATCTGAGGAAACAGTAAACTTATCTACCTTTCCAAGATTTTTTCCTAAGCTCCTAAGTACTTTAATTAATAAACATATAATATTTATTACATATTAATACTTACGATATATGGCCTTCTGCAAAGTGGCACAGTCATCAAAGCTAAAGTATGCAGGAAATGGAATCTATTGGCCGTCTCAAAGATCTTTCGTAAATCTTCTTTGCCTTCGGTTGCGGGAAATGTGCGATGTGCGCCCATTGCGCCGAGCACCACTGCCATGGCCCCGCTCAGCCCTGCGATCCTGACAAACGGCCCTGCCGCTTGAGCTAACTCCCAAAGAGGCATTTTTATGATAATAGGTGCTGGTTGAAAAGACTCTGTCTTCGATTTAAAAACACCCTGAAAATAAACTCGTGTTAACACAACTTCGCACTATTCTTTACTGAAAAAAATGTAAATCATTTTTATCGCTATCTACGATGACCTATGATTTTTTTTGTGAATTCATGCTACATATTACATTTAAATAAGTAACTTACGATTTGGCGTAAAACATTCATAGCTCCTTCCGTCACCGTATTAATCATAAAAGCATCAGCTAAATTAACCATACCTTTCAGGATACAGCGGCAATCACTTTAAATAACAAAAGAATAACTAAAAGGGTATTTTCTAATTCTCTTTATTATCAAAATTGAAATTGGTTTCATATTTTGACATTTAACCAGAGTATATAAAGATAGGTTTGTTGAGAAATAATCGATTTTTTAAAGCGATTATTACTTTGTAACAATCGATTAATTTTAAGCGATTTTAATAGTAAAGTTAATCGATTTTTAGCTAATCGATGACAAAAATAACGCGTTTAAATCGATTTTCATAAATGGTACCATATAGATGGTATAGGCCATGTATGGAAAAACTCGAAATAATTATTTTTAATTTTGTTATTTTAAACATACAGATTTTTTTTTGAGTCCATAACGTCGTCGTTTAGCTTTTCTTTTTAATACTAGTCAAATGTGCGGCATATCTGCGATATTTTTTTGATTTTTTGTCTCAATTTTCTACACATTAAAGTTGTTATTTTGTTGGGATGCTCATAATTTCATTTTTGTTACATTAAAACGATTAATCGAACTAAATTTTTTTTGTATCAATAATGATAATATTTAGTTTAATTTTTCGTTACTTAGAAAGTTAAAAAGGATATTTGTTTTGATTTTTGGTTTGGATTGGTTATTTTATTGCTCATATTATTAAATTTCATGTTGAATGTGAATCATTAATATCAACTCTAAGGTTTTTTATTGAAATATGAAAAGCTTGTAGATTTTTATTTAAAAGATGTTTTTTCTAAAAAAAATTAAGTTTAATTAAAATTGATTGTTGACAAATTGATTTAAATTGAATAAAGAAAAATCATTTTAATTTAATCGATTCTTTTCTTGCAATATCACATCTCTATATAAAGAGCATTTATTAGGCAGTGGAGTAGAGTCTTTCTCTTGTTAAATGAGTCAGTCGAAAATCGCTAAAACCGATTTAATTGTGCGGGCAATAAGCTTACATGATTTAATCGATTTTTATAAATGTTCAGAATTTTCATGAGGGGAAAGACAGATATCCATAGCTTATTTCAGGACCTAGATGTTAACGTAATCAAAATGAACACATAAAAAAAAGAAAAACTTATGTAGATTTGTAAATTGTCGTTTGGTAGTGGTTATTGTTTATATTGTTACTCATATAGGACAATAAAACAATTTTAAAAACTTAAAAAATCATGTAATTTCAGAATTTTTGTCCTTGAATTAATCATAAATTGATCGCTTCGTCATCATCTCAAAAAGTGATATTTTAACACCGCACCTACATTTTAGTTTTAATAACTTATGAATGTATTTAAATAACAACTTGCGAAGTTGCTAGTCAATTTTATTTTAAGTGCTTATATCAGCCTGTATACACAAATTACATACCCCACCCCGCTCTATCATAACTATGGATGAACTATGTAGTTACAATACGCCTTTATACAATATAAGACGAGGATAATTTGCTTAATACTATAATTGAAAGCAGCTCGCTTCACTGTATCGTGTTTACTTCGCTCGTCGGACAGCAAACACCAGCATACCTGCAAAATAAATAAGATATGTAACGTTTTAGTTCATTCTAATATTGAATTTTTATCACTATTTTTGTATTTATATTAGGGAATGTAAAGAGCTTTTTACCCGTCACCAACGATGCAATAGACGTCGGTGTAGAGACTAAGGGGTATGGCGCGCGCGGCCGAGCACCGCGTCAAGTACACGCATTTTCCCGGGGATGCGTCGGTCGCGAGCGAGCAGTCCGTGTCTCCCGACGCCGCTTTTGGTACCTGTCGCAAATTTCAAGAATGTTAACACAACGTTGATGGTGTTTGATTCACGGTTATACTTCAATCTATGGGGTAGCGGTCATTTCGTTATTTCAGCGATTTCAGGTTGCCGCTTGCTCGTTTGCCACCTTATAATATAAAAAAAATCTTAAGACATCACTTTAAGATTATTTTTTTGTACTTGAAAAGTATGTAATTTAGGGGTATAAATAAATGTTTGGATTTTTTGAAATTATCAGCGATATTTTACGACACTAAATCGTTGAAATATCGCTGATAGTGTACTAATGTATATTAGAAATAGTGAAGCCATTGGAATATATTCAAAAAGATTTTATGGAAGTTTGTATTACAATAGTAGATTTAACAAAGTAAGATATTTTGCACTCACATTGTAGTCTTTTGTAAGCTTCATGACGACTTTAGTCGAGTTCGCATACACAGTGATGGTATCTGTGGTGGTGTTCAAAAGGGGTGCGACCCAGGCGTAGTGGTCCAAGTGATACGACTCCAACGGACTCGAGGTCGTGGTCGATGGTGCTGGCGCTGGCGTCGTGACCACGTCTGCGACACGTCAAAGCCATTAAGAAAGTGCGAAAATTCAAAAATAACTATTTGATATTGAAAAAATACACAGTAAAATATAAAATATCATTGGCGACAGCATTTAATTTTTAAAATATTTAAGCAACCTACAACTGGTGGGTACATTCAGATATACAAATTAATATTTTTTTATATTTTTTCCGACCATTCGCGGTTTATTGTTATAAAATTGATTATGACTGTAAGGGAACCGCACGAATAAGTTTATTATGAAAAATCTGGACGCAGAGTTATTGCTAAATCAAACATTGTAAATCTGAGTTCTTATTCAGAGTTATACAGCCATCTGTAAGAATAACACACTATTAAAAGTCTTACTCAATCGATATCGTGGCGATAGCCTCTTGGGGTAGATACCTGTGGAAAAGTGAATGATATAAGAATAAGAAATATTAAATACAGTATTGCGTTGATAAATCAATATACTTAGGAATGCTTTAGAAATAAAAATAAAAGATATCTTACCCGGTCTTCCGTGTGTTATTAGACCGTAAGCGCTGCGTACTGCAAATATGTACATTTTCGTTAGAAGTTAGTTCACAATAAATACCTGTATCCAAATGAATGTATCATACATAAAATGAATAACATAAGCTATTTTAATAAGCAAATAGACTATATAAATTGAAGCCCGCTACATACGACCAGTTCTGGCTGTAGTTTGACTGTTCGAACTGTACAAGTGTAGACAAAATAAGTGTTTGTTGAATGCATAGCGGGCTATATTTCATATAACAACAATATAATTCATGCCCGTAACCCAGAGGGGTAGGCAGACACCACGGATCTTCATTTGGCGCGGTCGTGTCACATCGCTTCGTCTACATTCATTCATTTACGCATACACGTTTATTGGTTTCGAGCGCTCTTAATACCAACCTTCTTGAGTATCTCATCAATCTGGATTGTATAAGTCCGTCTGGGACGGCTCCGACCCTAGCTGCCGTTCACTCTCGCATCATAAATTTCCTTTGTTACTCTTTTTTCATTGATTCTTTCAACGTGTCCAAACCATAAAAGCATGCCTTTTTCAACTCGACTCACGACATGCTCCTTTACACTACATCTTCCCTTAAAGCACTTTTTCTAATCCTATCATTCACAGTCACTACTAATATACTTCTCAAAGATCGCATTTCTTCTGCGTTAATTAACCATTAGTCAAATAAAATATAAATGTTCGTGCACCAAGCAGACCTTTAAATATGAATAGTAGTAATATTGTTAGCGGAAATTAATAGAAAATTATACTTATCAAAAACTTACATCCAGATCTAGACGACCAATGTGCCCTTGGTGTGTCGATAAAACTTTCTGCGCTAATTCCTTAAATAATATAAATTTGGTTATAGTTAAACATTTTAAGGTTTATATTAAATGTTCGGTTTGTAATTTTATAGTTGAACGTGCAAGCCGCTATTTAAATTCACCAAAATAGAGAAACAGCCGTGGTCAACCTTTAATCGACAGAGGAGGGGGCGCACAGAATGAGGATATTTCCCTTAAGTATGCGTACATTCCTCAGCTAATTAAAATTTCCCTTCCCATCTCATCCTGACAATAAAGGCGGGTGAAGGGGTAGATCATAATTATCCAAATCCAAATTCTCATTTTTCAGAATCCAAATTTTCTTTTCCGCTTCAAGCCTTCTTCTGTGTGATCGTGGTTACGTGATCCTTTGTAGCGGCCGAGCTGGCCAATGTGTGCAACAGATATTGTTGCTGGCCTTACCACTGTTAACTTTTATTCCTGATTTCCATTTAGATAAGTGATCAGTATTAACTAATTTGTGTTGATAATCAGTTACGATTTTTTTTTATTTTTAACGTTTAATGATTGATAATCGTTACGAAGGTGAATCAAGCAAACCTTGACGCATGCGTGGGATGAGCCCCTGGCGTCCAGTTAGTACCAAGTAGCAGAAATAAAATGTGGTATAAAGTCTTCGCTCAAATTTTCATATTTAAAAATAAAAATATATAACTATATTACCCGTGGATTACTTACTTTGAATGCTTGTACCGTGTTTCCGTATCTTGCATTTCGTGCAATATTTACACAAATAATAATATCTTTAATCGTGCTGTCGCCAATGATAATGACATTAGAATAAATAAATCACAAATACAGATTATTATATTAAGCAAGCTCACCGTAATCGTCAATAGCTAATAATTCACTCTCTTCATAAGCATGCATGTCGAGCGGCGCGGCCATGCCGCTCAGCGCGATCGGATATGCGCCTACAATGAAATTTAAAAATAAATAAATATAAATGTATAATAACTGATTTTACTAAACATTAAATACTAACACTAACATTATTAACACTAATTACTTTGTTAATAATGGGACCTAATGAGTGAAATTGTAAAAATCCCCTTATCCACCTCAATTCGTATCCCGCAAGAAGCAAAATTAAATGGTTTTGATCCCATTCTATGTAACATACTCTGTCATAAAGAATTATCACAAATAAACAAGCAACCCCACAGTTATCACAACGAATTCTGGTTTAATGGAGTTATATGAATATGTTAACGACACAAACAGTGATAATGTATGATCTTAAAGCAGTTGTATGTATGTATATATTTCAAAATCTAAATAATTTATCACTAACATAATGAAAAAGGAAATAATTTAAAATTATATATATGTAAAAAATAATATTCAACTTACTGTCAGCGTAACCTCCAGCTAGATTATAAGAAGAAGCTGGAAATAAAAAATAAACTATAAGTTGTAGCTCCTATTAAAACAATGGCTATTCTTTCCAGAATTCCAGAAAATAAATCCAGAGCATTCTCCGAAATTTTAATAACCAGATATTTTATGTTATAAAAATATAGTAGGTACTAAAGACTACATGATAGAATATTATTTTTTTATAGACTTTGATTATAACTATGAATGGTTTAAGCAAATCTAACCAAGATCTAAGATAACTGACCACAGCAGAAAAATATTTGTGAGCATTGCTTACAATCACTCCCCAAAGCCACCCTTCTAAGTAATGATAAAAAGGAATGTTGAAATGAACAAGCCAGCGCTTGGCCCCAATCCCACCTAATATCTTGATATAGTTGAAACATTGTACGCGCTAGTTTCGCATACTATAGCTCTCGAAGCCTCTACTCCCACGTTATAATCCAACACTGACGCGGATAACTTGTTGGTTCTTCTAGTTATGTTAATTTCTTAAGTTCGACATCTTTGTATGTGAAACTTACCGACCATAGGGACCTGCGCAGAGAAAGATGGCATGCCCGGGCGCCCGAGCGTATGGTATAACGCTGCCAAATAAAAACCGTTACATTTCATTATCGATCGCCTTTTATTTTTAATTTAATCGTCTATTGTTTAAGAATAGAGTCAGTTATAGCTGTGCCCCGCGACTCCGTTCGCGAGGTATTAGAATAAAACTTATTATTCTTTCTGTTATTCCAGACAATGTACTTTGTCTGTGCTAAATTTTAGAAATCTACTTTGAACCGGTGCAGAATTATAACATGAAAAAACAAAATCAATGTATCCTACGGAAACCGTAACTATTTCCGAGATCAACAGCCTATGTGTTCTTCCAGACTATCCTCTACCTGCCATGCCATGCCAAATTTCATCGAGATACGTTCAGCAGTTTAGGCGACAAACTCTAATAAACATTCGTCCATCCATCTATCTAAACTGTGACATTTATAATATAATTAAGAATTAAGATTACTATAACTTACCCAATATAGTATATTGCTTATTTCTATTGTAAAACAAACTCTTTGGTATCTAATAGATTTAGTACATTTTCTATAAATCATGAAAAGATTTCGATTGTTATAAGTAAGAGTAATTGCGGCATTGATAACTTTTTGTTTGCAACAGTAAAAATATTGTACATACAAATTTGAGTTTTTCTCACCTGTAGGATAAGACGGTGAAACTGAAATAATAAAAAGATTATTTTTGTTTATTGTTACATTTTCATTACTTATGTAATATTGTTAACAATTTCATAATTCATAATATATTTTTTAATTTCTTAATTAGCAATTAACTAGTGTTATTCACTTGGTTTTCATTGAAAGCTTGATTAAACAAGGTATGATCCAAAGATAGTACCTTTATCCGCAGATTCGGCATCCACAGCACTGGTCGCGTTGGGTTTGACCACGACCAGCGACGTCAGGCTGGTGACGAACTCGTACTGTAATCATATTAACTTATCACCAGCTTGTACGAGCAGACGCGACCAACAGATCGCTCTCCTTAAATAAGTTTCTATTAACCATATATGCAAAAATATTTCGGTTTGTAGCCTAACCAATATTATAATAATTCTTGTCTGGGGGCGCTTCAATCTGTTTCTGTGTTACGCCATTTTCTAATGTACTCAAAGATGTTAGTTCCATAATTTCCTTTAATATAGCATTTCATACTTCTATAAAAGACGTAAGCACACAAAAGATTTGCGTCAGAAGTGGTGTTATATTTTTTAATAGTTATAACTTTGTATTGGTTTCTTCTAGCTTTTAAAATGTCAGAGCCTAACAATACATAAACTCTTTTAAAATTTCAGGTGTCCACATTTTCGTTTTTCGTTCAAAATTTACTTTAAAAAAGGTCTAAACAATTCAGTTTATATCCTTATTGCTTAAATGCAGTCCGTTATCAAAAATGAATAGTATACCTTAAGTGCTATCTTGAGCGCCTTTTTAGCAGGGCTGTTCTCGTCATCGTCCTTGAGGTCGGTGACCTGACCCTCGTCGAGCAGCTGCTGGATGGTGAGGTAGGCCCACAGCCGCTCCAGCGGCAGGTACGAGTCCGGCTTGTCGTCCACCGACACCGACGTCGATACGTCGTAACGTTTCTACAACACAACGCATCCGTTCGTAACACAAGCCAAGAACATCAAATCTTAGGTAAGAGAAATATGTTTTCTGTAGACGTTTAGAGAAAACATGTAAATACCCTGGAGACGTCGTCGAGGCCGACGCCGCAGATGCCGTAGACGTGGGGGGCGAGCTCGGTGGCGCCCTGGTGCACTTGGCCCGCCACCACCGCCTCCGAGCCCGCGTAGAACCGCCTGAACTTGTGCTTCGTGATCGAGCCGTCCTTCACCTGTCGAGTATAGCGCACCACCACCACCATACGTTACAACACTTCACTGGACAAAACCTAATGTACGTTGTCAATACCTTCATTTCTATATGTCATTTAACGTCATCTGACCGGTATTGTAAAAAAATAGAAATACATTTAATAAAAAAAGGCGAGTGACCTGGTCGGGCGGGTAGACGAATTTAACGTTGGCGACGAGGGGCGATGATATCTGGCGGTAGAAGTCATGCAGCTGGAGAGCGGCGTCCGACGCCTCGTAGATGTGTCGGCTGAAGCCCACGTTCTTCAGCGACAGCTTGCGGAGGAACGATTTGTCGGCGTCCTCGCCTATTGCAACCAAATCA
>JAAOEG020000023.1:3019516-3046305 GCA_011763625.2 Papilio bianor | reverse complement strand
TCATCAAAATCGGTCAAGCCGTTTCGGAGGAGTATGGCAACGAAAACTGTGACACGAGAATTTTATATATTAGAAGAAATTAAAAATTTTGTCTAAAAAAAAAAATTATGGGTGGACTACCCCTAACATTTAGGGGGATGAAAAATATGTGTTGGCCGATTCTCATAGATACCGGATAAGCACAAAAAATTTCATCAAAATTGGTCTAGCCGTTTCGGAGGAGTATGGCAACGAAAACTGTGACACGACAATTTTATATATTAGATGTATCCGAATGTCTGAACGAGATACGAAATCAAGAAAATGAAACAATAACTACATATTACTTCCATAATAATAAAATCCGTGGAAGTAATTTTCACCGACGTATACCTACGCGTTATGAAGTCTGACAACGCAATGTGGACAATGCTATGTGGTCAGTGATTGCCAAACGTTACTAAAAAAAACTATTAATACGTTATTATTATATTAAAATTATTATTTCGTTCCGGAAGCCTAATACTGGTCCTCTTCCCCTTCCCACCCTTTTCCTATAAGGACGGGAAGGGGAAGTGGATTTCACGGAGGAGGGGATGCATAGGAAGAGGAAATATTCTCTTTCAGTGCGTCTCCTTCTCCGTCGATTAAAGGTAGGCAACCCATCTGCAATTGCGGATGTCTATGGGTAGCGGTCAATTCGTTATTTCAGCGATCATATTCGGCCGCTTGTTCGCTTGCCACCTTGTAATGTGAAAAATAAAAAAAAATACGATATATGACATTGGTTCCTTAATGTGTCAGGAGATAAGGGTATTTTGTAGTTAAGTTATAAGGAATTTGAGAAATATCTCTTAAATTGAATTGATTGGGAATATTTATATTATAAAGTATCATTTTTTAACTGTAAATAGAACGTGGACTTCGCTACATGATAGTTTAGAGGCCGTGGCGCAGCAAGACCAAAATTTTGTGTAGACGAATTATAGACCGAGAGGCCCTCGTTCTAGAGAGTCGAGTTGACAAATGGCCTAACCACTTTCATTGATAAAATGACCCGTAGTATTTTGTTTATAAAGTGTAGTGTGTTCATGTTCCTTAAGATTTTTTAATATTTTAACGCATAGCCAAAACTACTGAACCGGTAGACTTGAATTGCTTACAGGTTTCTGATTATAGATAAAATTTTGTATGCAACAAAAACATTTTTTTTGTTTTGTCTCGTAAGGCGCCAGACCCGCCGCCGCCCACACCGCGCACGCCTTACTCCTCTGTTTAGAGTCTATTTCAATAGTTTGGGCACCACTGTTATGGTTGCATAACCGTGCCGACAAATTGCGAGGCACAACGCGTGTCGCCGTCGCCGGTGTCAAAGCGATCCATTGACTCTGTGCCGGCAGGCAAGCGTGACGGTTGGGGCCCACAACTCACTGCTCACTACCCAACAGTGGGAATGAGCGACCGAATCGTGATCATATTAACGTATGAATACACCGCCACGCTAACTACTCTTTATTCTACGGTCGTGTACTAGAAATAATGCCCGTTTTAATGTTGCTAATTAAATTCCTTTATTTTTGTTCATGTCATAACATTAATGTTGGCATATCCGGTCTTACACAGTACTATCAAAATTCTATCTGATTTATAATAATAGTACCTCGTAGCGTAGTTGAAGGACTTATTATTTTTGGGCGTGGTTTTGATTCATTTAGACCAGGGGTCTCCAAACTTTGAAACCTTAAGGCCATAATATTTTTTTCGGTATGCTCCAAGGGCCAAAGAAATGTTATTTTTTCTGCACACCTAAGCAAACATAGGGCTTTTGCATTTCAATCTAGTGGCGACGTACATCATCATCATTATCATCAACCTGCCCTTGTCCCTACGGAGGGTCGGCACAGTATGTACTACATTTCCACACATCCCTATCAGCCGTCATATCTGAATTCACACCTTTTTACGCCTATCCTCTTGCACATAATCCATCCAAACTTTCCTCGGTCTTCCCCTACCTTTGTATCCATCCACATTTAACGCCATTACCTTCTTATTAATGTGATCGTCATGTGTGAGAAAACGTTTTCCAAGATGAAGTACCTACACAAAGAATGTTTACAGATCTGAATTAACCGATGAGCATCTTAAATCTCTTTTAATAATTGTTACAAGTAAAACTAATCCACCACAACATACAATTGTCGGGGGAATATCACTATTACATAAAAGTTATTAGTGTATATTTATAGTTAGTTATTAATATACTTAAGCTTAGATACGAAAGTTAAGTTTTCTGACTTGCAAGTAGAGAAAATAGAGTAATTATAATTCTGTGTTTTCATTCTCTTTCTTTCAACTCATCACAGCAATAGTAACAACAGTAAAGCGTTAGCTACGACAGCCAGGTTGATGACACTAGTCCTAAGCTATCGCGGGCCGGATTGATGGCACTGGCGGGCCGAACTTGACCCGCGGGCCGTAGTTTGGTGACCCCTGGCGTAGACGATAGACAATTCTCTGCTACTACAACCTGTAAAATTTTCGTCTCTTTTATTCAAACGTCAAGGCGAGGGCGAAGCGAGGCTGAGCCCGGTGGGCGAGTGGAAAATGCACGTTAATCCTAAAACGTAGCGGTTATGCAAATTAATCTTTGTTCCTCGATTAAATGTACAAAACAAAGGAATAAACTGATGTTAAGATAACAAAGTCCGTTATGATTTTGAATCCTTAACAATGGTTAAGATTCTTTATTAGTTGATTTTCAAGTACAGTTTTGCGAAGTTTGAAAAGATATTACTCTAAGGCTAGGACTTATGAGAATCATCAGCTCACTAAAGGTCCCCACTGAGAGTCTCGGAGCCTACCCTATGTTAGAGGTGACTAGGCCTTTGTCAACCACGCTCAATTTCTTCTCCAATATGTGCATATGTTACTTCATCTTAAGAACGCCGGATAAATGTACGTATGAAATTCGAAAATCGTAAAACACATTGCTACATGGCGAGAATTGAACCCAGGAGTTGTACATTACAAGTCAAGAATCCCTGATCCACCGACGCTCTGAGTAAGGACTGGCTTTAAATAACTCAGTGCTAATGACAGTGTACTCGGAAAGTACGGGTCGCATCCTGCGCACCGACCAACAACCGGACAATGCAAATAAAAACTAACTGTTGCTTCAACATATAAACTGGTTTGTAGGAACTTTTCATTGCCATTAATTCATAATTATTAAGTAATAAATGATATTATTAATCAACCAGATGGAGTGTTCCGTTTAAATTGAAATTGTAATTATTACTGTGGAATATCTGCGGTTGTCATTCGGATTTTAATTTTTTTATATTACAAGGCGGCAGACGAACAAGCCGTCACCTGAAATCGATGAAATAGCGAAGTGACCGCTACCCATAGACATCCGCAATTGCAGATGCGTTGCCTACCTTTAAATGACGGACGAGAAGACGCAATGAAAGAGAATATTTACTCTTTCCGCGTCTTCTCCTCCGTGAAATCTCTTCCCATTTCCGCTTCCCATACTATCCTTATAAGAAAAGGGTGGGAAGGAGAAGCCGACAGGTATTACGCTTCCGGAACGCACACTCATCAGACGAAACGCGGAATTGCTTCCACTTGACGGCTGTCTTCTGTGTGGTCGTGGCATTGCACCGGGCGAGCCGGCCCATTCATACGAAGATATCACCTTCTAAAAGGCCAGTAACGTATCTGCATTCCCTGGTATTACGGATGTCCATGGGCGTCGACGTTTGCCCTCTTCTTGTATAAAAAAAATGTTAATGCAGGCTCTACTCTGTCAAATTTAATTGTTCACTATCGCAAAACAACGATTTTACTACAGAACAATATTACGCATATTTAATACTTTACAGTTTTAGACAAAATACAATCTGTTTATTTTTTTAATACCACGTCAGCTGACTTAAAATGTAGGTGAAGTAATGACGCAGTATTGCATTTTCAGTAAATGTCAGCATTTATTTTTTTAAGAATATAAATGCACTATTAAAGTATATTAATTTATTAAAATCTGTTATATGTGAATGTTAGTTAATAAATGTTTTGTTCATTGGGGGAAAATTGCTTTGAGACACTGTCGGAAGTGGGAGCTACATATGACACACCCGTGGGTTCAGGCACATTGGTATTCACCTAACACGAGTCTCATACCGATTAAAATGTGGTAAGTAAGAGGTAATCGATATACATATCATACAATTTGAGTGTCTGTTTGTAATATTAAAATAAACATTTTTTACTACATGTATTTACTCGTATACGATACATGCACCAAACAAATTTTTCATTTTTACAATTTGTCTGTCTGTCTGTTTGTTCCGGCTAATTTCTGAAACGGCTGGACCGATTTTGACGGGACTTTTATTGGCAGGTAGCTGATGTAATTAGGAGTAACTTAGGCTATTTTTTTTTTAGAAAAAAATCTTTTATTTTAGAAAAAGAACGCGCGGACGAAGTCTTGGGCGATAGCTAGTATATATATAGCAGACGAGGAAAATAAACACCGTTATTTTATTGGGATTTCCGAGTGAATGTTTATTAATTAGATTTCTTTACTAAAATGCTAAGAGTATCCTTAAACTCTTAAACGCGTTGCATAATTATATCAAAATAGAAATATTTCATACTGAGTTCCAAAATAACAAAATATTCTTAAAATGTCATCTTAATCTTAATCACTACATAGTATAAAACAAAGTCGCTTTTTCTGTGAATAATAATATCGCTATGTATGCTTAAATCTTTAAAACTACACAACGGATTTTGATGCAGTTTTTAATAGATAGAGTGATTGAAGAGGAAGGTTTATATGTATAATAACATCCATTAAATAGTGGAGAAATACTGTAATTTTTGAGGTTTCTAATGTGATGTCGTAAATAATTACCTTTTTCCGCTTACATTGCAACAAACGCAGGCTGAATGAACCCTACGAGATTTATCATATTTATACCCATGCGTAGCCGGAGCGGGCCAATAGTAAATTCGAAAGTTTAGATAGATGGATGGATGTTTGTTAGAGTTTGTAGCCTAAATTGCTGAACGGATCTCGATGAAATTTAGCATAGATGTAAAGGATAGTCTGGAAGAACACATAGACTACTTTGATACCGGAAATAGTTACGGTTACCGAAGGATACGTAATTTTTATTATTTACTCGATAAGTCCGCAACTGTTCAACTGTCTTACTAAAATTTAGCGCAGATCTGTATTGTATCTATTATATTTTGTAATATAGTCTGGAATACGGACGTGCGGACGGAGCCGCGGGCGACAACTAGTAATAAAAATAAATCAGCGACCACTTCGCATATGCTTCTTATTAGGTTAATCTATAATTCTATACTATTACTATACTATTATACAGAGGTAAGATTTTGTTTGCATTGAACTCCGGAACGAAGTTTAGTAAAACTGATTTGAAAATACCTTTAACTATTCGGAACCTACAATTTCCCCGGATGATATATGTAGCCTTATTTTTAAAATTGCACGAAGAAGCGAGTAAAAAGTAGGTAATATTAATTTTGAAACCATTTTGTGAATATTATTGTACATAACTAAGCCTAGTAAATGTGCGTTTTGATTGTTTTCTTTAAAAAAAAATCATAATGTTAAAATTTAAAAAAGCTACCGCACACCTGATAATTCACTGTATGACCGTATACCGCTAATGGGAAATTCTTGTCAAGTCAACAGAATGCGGGAAATCATTATTTATCTAGCAAGTAAATAGCAGGGTTATTAACTATGAGATCTGAACGGACAATGTAAGTAATTCGTAAGTATTTTTTAATTAACATATATTATAAACTAGCTGTCGCCCGCGACTCCGTCCAATATAAAGCTTACTTCATAAAAATGTCCCACAATTCGATATCATTATCAAAAGTGTATTTATATTAAAGAGCATAGTAGCCTGACATACTTCGAATCTAAGTTTGTTTTTTTTATTTTATGTATTGCGTTTTTTCCGCCCAACTATATCAATATTCAATACCTTCCAATCTCATTATAAAAGTGTGCATTTAGATTGAAAATTCATAATGAAAAAGTTTTCTCTGCATACCTTTTATTGTCCACGAATAAACTGATACAATACATTTTACATGTGGTGCATTAGAAACTCACCGTTGTCATTCTAATTCAAACAAACGACTTTGTTGTAAGTTCGGTGACGAGCAGTCGTCGGTCAGTCAGGGTTGCGTGACAATAATTACGACTATCGGTGTCTCGTCGGCTATTTAATTGTAATAGCGTGCCTTCAAGTCGACAGCGTTTCCTGTGCACTTACACATTGTCCCACATCGTAATCATTTTATTGTGTAACGCACGTAGATTGTCGAGAAGATTCGACACGAAATAGCCGGTGAAGGCACTATCGTAATACCTCGTATGAAGGTATAATGTCATATACAATTTCACATAAATGTATTCTAATATGAGCTGTCTTGTTGGGGGGTCCGTTTCGTAATACGAAGACCTTCATGTAACCTTATTCATAAACTTTATGCAAATATCTGAATAAACAGTATAAGCTTTCGGATGTCTTTACAGCTTTTAGCTGGATATATTTTAACAGTGGTAGACGCCAGCACCAAAACATTTTTTGCATGTACGGCTCGCCCGGTTCAATACCACGACCACATAGAGGACAGGCGTCAAATGGAAGCATTTCCCTGTTTCGTCCGATGAGTGTGCGCGTGTCGTAAGCCTAACTTAGTTATTCTCACCTTCCTATCCTTTTCTTATATGGTGGAGACTGGAACGAGAAGCTGGTTTTACGGAGAAGGGGATGCATAGGAAGAGGAAAAATTCTCATTCTGTTCATCTCGTTCTCTGACGTTTCAGGTTGGCAACGCCTCTGGATTACCGATGTCTATGGGTAGTGGTCGCTACGCTATTTTGGCGAGTTCAGGAGACCGCTTGCTCGTTTGCCACCTTCTACTAAAAAAATAATATGAAACAAAACGAAATTTGGCAAAATAAATATGAATCACATTTTGAAGGCCAATAATAATTATGTAATTATATTGGTTATACTGATTCTAAAATATATGATGGCCAAATAGCCATCATATATTCAATCATCATTTTGTCACCTACTATCTGCTTTCGCTTTGCGTTTTGATCTTTTATAATTACACGTACACTAAAATACGATGTCTTGAGACCTCATGAATCAAAACGCGTCACAGAAGACATGTATTTTATAAAACTCGGCTATCTGTTGTACACCAACCTTGTTAACGTAAAATATGCCTCATCAAGGTCAACACAGGCCATCATACGCAAAAAATATAAAAGTTTTGAGATCTTTTTTACTCTTCTCGTTAAAATTGCGTAGCAACAGCGGTATAACGTATCATTTGAGCCATCGGCAGAGATTCACAATGGCATCTAAGCAAAATATCTTTTAAACAAATCAAGTCACTATATTTTGAAATGCTAAGATTACAGTTTTGTTTAGTTTTTTCGACTTATCGCTTGAAAGAGTTAAATAAATTCCGTAATATTAAAACACTGAGATACGTTAGTACGTTATTTATTGGATTTATAGCATTAATAATTATAATATATATAAATAATTATTTAAGCCCATTTACCAGATAGATACCAGTTTGACGTGCAAGTTTCTTCTTTCACATACAGTATGTTCAAACTTAATTACGCATTATAATTTTATTATAATGCCTTTGAGTTACCACGAAGAATTATCTAGAACAATTATCATGAAGTTTTGAGATTATTTGATAATTATATTACCTAATTTATTAAAACCAGGTAGCTATTGATGTCTAAGGTATTTTACGACAAAGATATATTAAGACAATTTACTTACCAAGCTTAAGATATATTTAAGCTTAAATTTTGACGTCTCAGTCGCAAATAATCGAAAAGTTTTTCTTTTCGACTCTAAACGACTTTTTCAAAATAGATAATAGAGCGACTAAATCTTTTTGATTCAGTTGCTCTATTATCCATTTTGACTAATCCATTAACACCAGAATAGATTAATTTAATTTTTAAAATGTGAACAGCCTGTACATTGTTGTCAGCTAATTTTGTATAGGTCTGTATAGAGGCAAGAAGTGGCCGGAGCGACTCTAAACATAGGGCTGCGGTTTGCAAGAATGCGGGGCCGCCGCGCTGCCGCCGCCGAGCCGACGAACAACCCTCCTCTCATTTCACGTTTCTCGGAAGGGAATTTTCAATCATTCCTCAAGCTCAGACTGTCATTGGATGCAATATCGAGGGAACATTAGCCGGGGTTAGTCGCCTCTTTTATTATAGTTTCACACGAGGACAAAAGAGACAGAGCAGTAGTAGTAGTACTGCTATTTGAACAAACATCTGCCGCCTTTTTCCTAATTTCAAAATATCGAACAGGTATAAATTATTATTAACAAATTTAAAATTTTTTTGGTAATATATTTGACGTGTGTGGACAAAATTTCTTGAATAGGAAGTCACGAAATGTAAGATGTCAGCGTCGAATTTATATTTGCTCGAAGTAATCGTTTACGATTAGATTTGAATTTGATGTTCAGTTTTAAAATTACAGTTTTATGATATTTATTGCTCCTGCGACGTTTTTACCTCCTCATTTTACGATTTTAAAATTCGGTCCATTCTATGTATAGGGGACTGTGTTTCCGAGGACCTAATTTGCTACCAGAACTAGTACCAGAAATATTCTTCGTTTCCTATTAAATGAACTATGATTAAACATGATCAAAACAACAGTACCAAAGTTGTTTTCTGCTGGAATTAAACGGTTACTGTTGAAAAAATACCATTATATCGGCCGACGCGTTGTGGGTTCAAATGGCAGTACTATTCTGCATTATAATGCTGCCCTCGTATGAAGTATTTTTAATGCCGGCCTGTGCAACACTTGTGGTTGGGTTGTTCGCTTCATGCGTTTTTAACTCAATACGCCTTGAGCACGAATAAAACTTGATTCCCGATCACGATTCATAGACGAATTGATTTATTTCGAAAATTATTGTATAGCTTATTATTCACTTTTTTTTCTAAAAACGTTAATGTTTTTTTTGTTTTACCAGGATTAAATCCATAATATGACTACCTCACAATAGCATTAAATAAAATCAAGGCAGAGATGAAACGTCACATTCGTGGAAGGAAACCTGAGCGGCCGGTCTCGGCTCGAGACATGCACAGATTATATAATTCGGGCTAGATCAGATTAGGACTAAGGTTCACAGCGTAGACCGGGTCGCGGCACAAATATTTTAACAGGGTTGCCATGCTTCAGTTCCAAGTAATTTGAGTTATTTCTTTTATTACATTAATATGCTAAGTTTAATTAGAATCATATAAAAATAATAAATAGACTGTACTTTATCATGAAGAATGAGGAATGTTTCTTAATAAAAAGAAAATGTGATCAGACTTAGTTAAAAAAAACGTATTTTTAACAAACGTTTCGTCACGAGTTATTTTTGTTTTACTTATTGACATGTACATATATTTTCTAACATTTATAAACCACATCCCTGCACGCAAAAGAAAATATGTAATCGTATTCTCGTTCCGCTGTTTACTACAGTCGAGTTGTAATGTTGCCAGCAAGTAATAAATCTTGTGAGACGAGCCCGCTGCCGCGCGTGGACGGTCCGGAGTATGAGGAATGACTTGATTCCAAGGGCAAGGCCAGCGCTTGAGTTCAACGAACCCTGTACAGGGATCCCCGCGTTTCTCACAGTACTATGTGATAAGTGATAACTAACACAGAAATGTTACTTCAATGTTGTACGGCTGTTATAAATAAATAGCTGTCGTGCGCGTTCTTTTTCTAAAATAAACGTAGCCTAAGTTACTGCTTATTACATCAGCTATCTGCCAATAAAAGTCCCGTCAAAATAGGTCCAGCCTTTTAAGAGATTAGCCGGAACAAACAGACAGATAGAAGTCACTCCAATTTTATTACATGTATAGGTATCACGTGATAGTCTCTTAGAAGCTACCGAATTCATACGCGAAGTAATTTATAGCCCTCATTTACATTGAATTTATAAATGCTTTACACGTTTCTTTTGAAATATGATCTGTTTTAGTTGTAAACCAGTTTTGGGTGAGTAAATTTCAGTTTAATATTTTAATTACCATCTTATCTCTATACATGGATTTTAAAGTGAATTATAAGTTATGTAATTTAAGTTATTTGGCTTATTAAACTACAGCCGTGAACAAAATAAAGGGTCGGTTAAAGTTCGAATATCTCAGAAGATAAAGACGCTAGCTAATTGAAATAAATTGTGCATGATAGACAATTAAATTACCTTAACTTAAAATAAAATATTTATTTAATTAACTATCAAACACAATTTATTTCAGATAAATAGCGTTTTTATTTTCCGAGTTATTCAAACCTAAGCGACCCTTTATTTTTGCTCACGGCTGTATTTTGATGGAATCAATTGTTACTTTGGTTAGAATAGAATTTAAAACATTTGTTTTTTGATATGTTATTCTAAAATACATCAAGTATAAAAATGAAAGGCACAGATCCATTTCTAGATAATAGGCCGGGCTGGTTAGATTAGCTTACCTCAGGTAGTGGTAGCAACGCGGAAGCCGTTGCGTTCCCACACGACGCCATTAGCGGTTCCCGGGAACGTTGCGTTGATGGGAACGACTCCGAACTGACACATTATTGACTGCACTGGGATATTATCTCACTATACCACGTTCATTATACTTTGTATATACTTTTATTGAGCTTTATCTGTATCACTGTATAGCAATAATTCAATACATATTGCCTCAGACGTGCTAGTTACTAAAGCAGTTTCTTAATATTTTTTTCTTACTAAATGTAGACCAAGGGTCTCCGTTACAAGTTTTAAATATAACATTTATGGTCTAGCACGTTAACTTAGATAATAAAATAAAAATTGTCGTTGAATTTTCATCTATATGCTTCAAATTTACTTACAAACAAAACAAGTTGTGCAATGGTATAAATAAATAATTATTCATACATACATTGTAATTTGTATATATGTACGCTATTACAAATGTATGCACGTTGGTTATTTCTGTTACGTATAATTTTCGTAATGACATTTTAAATTCGAAATAACAGTATCGTTAAGGTATAGTTACACTGGAATAATTTATTTATTGACTAACTGTCGCCCGCGACTCCGCACGGAATTAAGAAAAAACCTAATTACTTAACAGACTGTGTTCTTCCTGACTTTGTTCTACATCTATGCCTTTAAGCAAGACCTGTTAAGCTGTTATGTACATACCTACAAACAAACATCCATCTTAACTAGCACTTATAATATTAGTAAGGTTAATTTAAAATAGTTTTATTAATAAGTACAATAACAAATTAAAGAAGACATCACACTTTAAGTGTAAAATTATCATTAGTCAGAAGGAAATAGCTTTTTCCCAAATACTATTTCTGCACCGATTAAACTAATACTTAGAAATGATACTGCAGTACCAAATGCCATAAACCCGTTCTAGTATCCTCCTATAACACGTTTTGTATTTTAAAGAATGTTAACATTATATAATTTTATAATGCGCTTAACACATGGTTCTTTCTAAGAATCTTACTTAGGTATCCTTACAAGGAATTCGTTATACGATCGTAATTCATTTGTTTTGTTTTGTATTGAATAATTAATAATCCATTATTTTAAGTAGAATCCTTAGTTGTTGTTAATTAGTCAGTTCTTGTAGCTTACGACAGACAGATACGACAAACGAGCAAGCGACCATCAGCCGAAATAGCAAACCGACCCATAGACGTTTATCATCATCATCAGTTCACTATACGTCCCCACTGAGGGACTCGGAGCCTACCCTAAGTTATTTACTAACAGACAGAACATCGGATAAATGTAGATATGAAATTCGACAATTGAAAAACACATTTATACATGGCAGGATTTTAACCCAGGACGTGTAGTTTATAAGACAAATGCTTAAACCCTTCACAGACGCCCATAGAGCCTACCTTTAATCGACGGAGGAGGAGACGCACAGAAAGATAATATGTCCTGTTTCTAAGCGTGTCCACCTTCTCTATCAACTTCCCCTTTCCAACCCTTCTTTAAAGGAAAAAGCTTGGAAGGGAAAGAGGACTTAATTATAGACGTAGTTTATTAGACCGCGAGAACGAAAAAAATCCAGCGTATCGCTGTTATTCTTTGGAAATATTTTTGGCTTGTGTCCGCTAACTGATGTAAAGCCGAAGTTTCTCCTAGACATAGAGGACAGCATATCTTTACAAGCTTATATTTAACTTCACTTTTGTATGTCTGTATGTTTGTATGTTTACAAATCTTGCTAGGAAGATTTGAACCACTTCCAATAAACTGAATGAGCTGAAACTTGGTATACCTACGTAACTTGGATGACAATACAATAATTTGGTACCATGGAGCTGGTCTGATGATGAGGTTGGAAGGTGACCATAGAAATTTCGGTTCTCGTGGACCGATTGAGCTGATATTTGGTATGTCCTCGTAACTTCGGCAACAATACAATATTAAATTTTACTTTTTTTTATTTTTTTTTATTTACAATTTTATTGTTAAAGGTACTTTTAATGTCTTTCTTTCTTTGTTTATACTTTTTTTTGTGTACACCGCCTTACTTTGTCCGTCGGTACGGTGGTCATTAGAGTATCATTTGGTCACGTTTGACGGCATCCAATGACATTATCTTTAAATATGCCACAAATTACACAACCTGATACTTTATACCAAAATCTCGATGCTACACGAATAGTCTCATTATATATTTTTTTTCGTTCGCTTAATACTTGAGTAGATTGCAATGTACTTATAATATTTGGACCTACTAAAATCGGACAAAAAACATCTTATAGACGCTTACAACCACTTATGAACTAAGCCTCAGTAAAGTACTATGACACAACGAAAATAGTGTGTACGAAACCCAGTTTTCTAAAATTATTTAATTTAAATATATAATATTTTATGTTCATTTGGCATAAATATTTTGCAACTACAATTTTTTCTTTAAAAAATTCACTCTCATTTTTATTTATTTATTATTAAACTAGGTCGAATTATTATTTATCTGTAATTTATAAAACATAAAGGTGTGTTGTTAAAATCAGCTGTTTTATTTATTACGTTCAATTAATTAAAGGTAGGCAACGCTGCAATAGCGGATGTCTATAGGCAGCGATCGCATCGCTATTTTAGCGATTTCATTCCGCTTCCTTGTTTGCCACCATTCACAGTAGCCTACAATATGCAGGTTCGGATCAATGTCCAAGAAAAAACTGTCGTTTTCTTGGATATTTTATTCCATGTTAATTATTAATTCAAGTATAAGGGGGTGGAATTAATATGTCTTAATATAAGATTTTGATGCGCCAACGCACCCTTAGCATCTATTTTACGACAATATTGAGATTACCACACTATTTCAAGTCCCGTTTAAGCGCTCTATTTTACACCATAGAAATATCCTTAACCAGAGTATATTATCTAAACATGAAGTTATACAAAACCGCTTCGGTGTTGCCATGTTTAGGTTCCAATATAATTGATAATTTGTGATTGCTAGTCATAAAAAAATATGGTTAATTTTAACCAGAATTAAGTGCTTAGCTATGTTCGAGTTTATTTAAATAGGTTTGTTCCATCAGTTAAATTTGGCTACGATATTCAATTTGTGTTCGTGAAGCGATCTATACTATTATAATTAAACGCCTAAATTTTTTTAAGTTACAAACAACAAAAAAACATCGAACATCATCGGAGTTTTTAACTTCAATGAAAAACTCTTCGAATCAACGGGATTAAACAACAAATTCAAACAAAGAGAATTTTATTTTTAAATTGCAATTACATTTATTTAAATTGAAATTTGGAACAGACAATGAGATTGTTTCCTTTGCCAACGGTATTTACTTATTGGCCAGTAACGGTTGTAGAACCTTCTTGCACAAGAATGGAAATAGAAACAATGTAAAGCAATACATCAACATTTTTCCATCGAGCGCGGCGACTGTTCTCGTTCATTGTGGCTGAGTGACGTCACACACGACGCAAGCGCAACACCGGAATTGTTTCGTTTTACAATGATTGCAGTAGTTTACAATGCCATAAAATTGTACAACCGCAAAATGGACCATATACCGGCCCACAGGAAATAATACAATGATGTTTTTAAATTTATATTTGCCACTGTATTTACTATGCTCTTTTATGGATTAATGAGTATTTAAGAATAACACGTGGAACTTCCAAAATCTTAATGTCTTGAGTAATTTTTCACTGACTTCCCAAAAGAAGGAGGTACTCAATTCGTCTGTATCTTTTTTATGAATCGGATTCGGCATAGGTTGGAACTTAAACGTAGCAGGACATAATTTTTTTTGTCAATATTAAGCTCTCATTCCCATTTGGGTTAAAAAAAAGCACATCCCTTTCCATGTTCATGCGGTAACGCTTTTTATACTCCATGCTTTTTTGAAGTGCGGTGTAGCTTTAGCTCTGACCGAACGAAACAAGAATTATTTTAATGCGTTCATCACATGAGTGACGCAATCGCTGAGAATTAACGAGTGTTAAAAGGGCGATCGAGCGAATGTACTGTTAAAGTTAGATAGTTTTTCTTTACTATACTCTAGCAGAAAAGGAAGGGGAAAGATTTCTTAGTGATTGGTTTAACAACTACTTCATAAAAACAATCATTAGCAGGAGTTCTATTAATTATTGCGTTGCTGTAAATGTCTAACGTTCATCAACAAGATTAAACAATCTTAGAAACACGTCGCTTTGCATTCTTTAAACTTTTAAGCGGATTCTAAAGGGATGAAAAAGGGTGGGAATGCTGTCAACTTTGAGAGGGAACGCGGGCGCATTGCCGCAAGATGGCGTCGTTCCAAGGTTCAACGATCTTAGTGACTCAGCGTTTAGTTTCGTTGCGCCGAATTTCTGTTTCTAAGAGCTTCTTGGGTCATATAAAATACCGGTAATAAAAAAATCCATTCCATGGTTAGGCACCGATTAAAATATTTTACAGAGAGTAAGCCGAGACTTATTAATTTTTGACGGTTTACAAATTTAAATAATGTTTTACACTTGAACATATTTGTGCGAAAAATGAGTTCGGTGAAGTTTGTCTTAGTTTTGAAGGATAATTGGTTTTGAAGTATTTGTTTTTAACTATTTATGTATACTTAATATAGTCCTTTTAAATCAAATTTGAAATTTTATATTATTTACCTACCTACCTTTATTACCTTTGCTTATAAAAGTGCGGCTTCCTTAAGTGATTGAGTATAAAATTCGTCGTTTATAAGCGGCACATTAACGCAGGTTATGGCCGATTTACTATGACGATACTCTCGATATTACGGGCAGCGTCACGTAATATAGCCGCGCTCACTTCTCCCCACCTTGCCGCACACCACCTCCCTTGTTTTTCTACTTTTTAGGAGCAAGCTGACGGCCTGACGAATCGACCTCGTGCCGTGACGGACTTACGCTGTCCATTTGAAATAACTACTCTCTTTTCTTGGAGGTACGCATCTTTACATCTTATAAATGAAAGTCAGTTATCTTGACCTCCGTTAGATTCAAATGTTTTGCTAAATGCATGAAACGAATTGAAACACGGTTTTCACCATCATTTCTTTATATATTCCGATTTCCGAGGATTTGTGATTATATTTAAATATAATTAAAGTTTAGTATTTACCTTTGTATATATAGTGTATATCGGAAAACTTTAAAATTTGACTTTTTACTTATGCTGGCTAAATCGTTACATCTGTATAAAATGATATACGAGAGAATTAACACCAGGTGGGATCGTGGTTAAGCGCTGGCTTATAAAGCGTAAAAAAAAAATATCTCAAAACGTTTTATAAAATTATGAAATATCGCTATATTTTAAGGTTTTAGCACAGTAACCATTTTTTGCTTTAGAAAAAGCTATTAATAGTCGTATGTTATTTGCAGCGCTGTTTCTTTGATTTTAATCTAGATCATCATCAAAATAAATGTATTGGTTATCAGGAAAATTTTATGTAGATTACAAGTGCCGTTTGGATTGTATAATTCTCACAAATAGTTTAGAAGATATTCCGAACACAAACAATAAGCATAACCCATAAAATCTGTTCGAGGGCCGAGCGCACCACCGTGTTCGAGTTTTTAAGCAACGGGAGAACCCGGGGCGGGCCGCTAGTTATTAATATACAATAATATTTTAATATTTAAATATTGTATTTGATGTACCTAAAGTCAATGTCTTTAATCGATACTTAAGAAAGAAAGAATTTAAATTTTAACTTTATTAAAAAACTAGCTTTTTTTAATCGTAGTTACAATTTAAACACTACATTTTACAACGAACGTTACTTGCGAGGGGTGAGTCAATTATCTTAGAAGTATGTTGATGAACAATAACAACAGATTTGTGTTTTTGTAATTGATATATGGCTACCATGAAGTCAGTATATTGTGTACGTAGACAGTACGTGAAATAAATATTACAAAATCATCGTTATACGCAGACAATAACAACGTATTTGCGATCCGTTCTTTGAAAGAGGGATTGCGACTCGTTCGGCAATACTAAGAAAATGCTACAACACAATGGTGGCATGAATCACGCTTTCACAAGACTACGTTCAATGGAAACGGTACAATTTGAAACCTTGCAAAATATTAACAATGTGACCACCTCACAGAAACCGAATTGTTTCCGAATCATTGAATTAGCTTATTTTTTGATTGATATATCTTTTAAATTAGACGGGTCGCGTTATTTATATGTTTAATCACACCGATTTTGACTAAATATATAATCTATATCTATATCCATATATGTACATATAATAAAATTGCAATGTCTTTTTGTAATATTGAAATAACTGTTTTTTATTATACTAAATGAATATGAATATATACGGTACATACACCGAAACAACATTTTTTACAATTTTTGTATGTCTGTCTGTCTGTTTGTTCCGGCTAATCTCGGAAATGGCTTTACCGAATTTAACGGGACTTTTATTTGCAGGTAGCTAATGTATTAAGGAGTAACTTTGGCTACGTCAATTTTAGAAAAAATTGTTTATTGCAGAAATAGTATGCGCGAACGGAGTCGCGGGCGACAACTAGTTTTAAATTATAAAAGGAAAGATTTAGTTAATTTTATAATATTGTTACAATGATTAAATTGACAATTTGAAAATCATTTTGGAATTGGTTCGCGGTATTTATGGAGATAACTACTAAACACAGTATTGTTATTTTATATTTTATTACAATTATCAATCAATACAATTTTATTTATTGACGGCGATCGACAAATCTGATAGCAAATTTATTATTAATTAAATAATATTTGTATGATAAACGAGGTGATGTTGGTCCGGTTTGTTTTTAGTTGTATGATTTTAATTTTTTTCATCTTTTGAAACGAGCTTCGTAAACTAGTTTTTGATATGAGTTTTGAAACATACTTTTTTCCTGTGATGAAATGCCCTTTTTTGGCCAGTATTTATACCTCGAACGGAACAAAATTTATAATATTACTTATTCAAATTAATAAATCTCGTACTGAGGTATCTGGTGCGTTAGGAGTTTGGAGTAAACAGTATCTCCTCTATGGATCCGATTAACAGCTTGGTTCTCACTGGCATTTTAGTGTCCTTCTGTGTAACCATGATTTCCCAAAACAACAATTGCTAGTAAACCATTTAACAAGAGGTTAATGGTTTTTTGTCACTAATGTTTTTGCCTAAACTAATTTACCAAAAGTTGAAAACCAAGATCAAAATCGCGAAACGCCGGTTTTCAAAAAGCGATCATATCGCTGTATTTAAGTACAAAACCGGATTATTTCCTGACGCTTACCGGGCATCCGCTTTTATCATAGATCAGTGATTCCCAAACATTTTTAAGTAAACCTCTTTAAAAAAATTCAATGATTTCGATGAACCTCCTTCGAGTACTTTTCTTTTGCAACATGATAACTTTTAACTTTCTAGTTCACCATTGTTAAACCCCTACGATCTTCCGTGAACTTGAGGGAGTTCACCTGGACCACTTTGACAATCACTGTCATAGATGAACGATAACGTGCAAGTCTACTGTAATTTTGTCGACGGGAAATTATCGCACGGACGTAAACCGGATCGCGAGTTTGCGAGCGGTTACGTGCACTGCTTTGCATCCGGCGACATGATAGATTACCGGGCTATCGGCCTTACAGAACACGTAACATAGGAAATCCAGACTATCTATTTACCTGTCCCTGACTAGCCGAGGGCTTTCTTTGGTTTCTGCGGCTTACTTCTGATTGCACACCATGCGTTGTGAGGTGTCTGGTTACAGAATAATCAGCGTTCCATCGTAGCAAATCGTAACGGAGAATTCACTTAATATTAGAATCTTATTCACTTGTAGGTATATTCTACAGTGTTTATTGCCAGTATGATCGACCTTAATACACTTTATCTTATTAAAAATGTATTTTTCCACAGAATGTCATACGATTTTATTTATATGACTCATATGAATGTAAAGAGGTCACTGACTTATTTAGATGGATATAAAATTATCTGTGAACTTGTGCACTTAACGCCCGTCGTTCTAAGAGTCAATAAAATTTAGACCGGGGTGCAAGTATGCTGCGGGCTCGGTCGATACCTGAACCCTTGGGGACATCGTTCACACGCTTCCGTGTTTTATTGTTAAGAATAAACTAATGGTCTATGGTTACCAAATAGTTACATAAAGATATCACTTTTATCATTTTGTTTTAAATGTTTCAAAGTTGGCATTCTAATTGTGTCGAATAATATAAATATGTACATTTGTGTGTAAATAATTTTATTGGCTTTTGAGTTCGAACGTTTCTTTATCGAGTAAGTTGGGTGGTCTGGTGAATACCAATCTGAGTATAATTAAATTAGTTTGTTTTTAAGTAAACGACACACTCATAAACACCAAGTGGCTAGAATCATTTTTTAGTATATTTTTTATCATGTTTTGTAACAATAAAGCTCCTTAGTTATTCAAGTTTTGCATGCCTTATTATAATAGTGTTCTAAAAAAAGCAGTTAAAAAGCGGGAAAGATCCGGGTCGAGCGGACGATGCGAATCTGCTTGAGGAATTTTGTGCAGTTATTTTAAAATGTTTGCGACTAGATATTGCGTAAATTGTAATTAAAATTAGACAGAGATAGACAATATTTTTCGTATCTGTTTCGATGGTCGTTGTCGGTAACAGAGCGAGGCGTCCGATGTTATACGCATTTATTTTTTTCGAATTATAAAATGATTAGTTCCGGGAGTTTTCGATTAGTTTTCGGTTGTTATGCGAGCGGCGACGCGGTCTCGGCGTGACTTGACGTATCGAAGCCTGGTTGTTCCTTTGTTGAAGGACAAATTAACTACAGTGATGGGCTCTAACCCTTGGTATCTATTGCATAAGCATACAATAAAAGATATTGTGACTTCTCTTTATCTCTTTCAAAAAATGTAATAACTAAATGTTTCTGTGTAGTAACAGTCAATTTAAAATTAATTCCCGCTACAGCGTTAAAGATAAAATTTTATAACACGTTTCAGAACAAGTTTGACTATTGCAATATTCGTTATAACATAATATAAACAAGTCATCAATGAATAATAAACGTATCGATAAAATCACATCGAGTTAGTTTCCAAAGTGCCCTACGCTGAACGATACACGATAGTGCAAACCGGTCCTACCCTACCTCATTCGCCCTAGTACCACGATTAGGGCTACCACTTCTTCGGTTTTGACCCGAATTATTCAGTTTTGCTTAATGCATTTTCAAGCATTTTGATATCCACCTACACGTCAGAGTGAGATTATGTGTAACCTCGTTGTATGTCTTTTTTTGTCATATGCAAAAAATCGTGGTGGGTCATATCATTTTTTCATAGTCCAAAGTGTATTTCAAGTGTAGAAATTTTAGACTTTTTACAATTGTAAGCTAAATAAGACATGAATTTTCGATAATATTGGCTAGGTTTTCTGTTTGTGCTTTGGTTTGAATCACGTATTTTAATAAAAGTAGGAATTCGATGTTCAAATCACAAAAAAATTTTACTTAACATTAGAATTAATTCTAGCAAACATACGAAATTAACACCCAACCTCTAAATTTACACATTGAAATCATTTCACACTTGTGAATGTGCTCCAGAGAGTATAGAGTTATTACTATAGTTGGTTAAATGATAACGGTATTCCTATGTTGGCAGTTTAAAAACTATTAGAATTCTATTAGTAAGTATGAGTTAAAATAATATTTATGTATATAAATTTCTTCTGAGTGCCTAGTATATACTGAACTCCTCCTAAATGGCTGGACCGATTTTTAGCCTTCAGGTGGAATCGCAATACAGAACAATTTCAATAGTTTTTAATTTATTTCTTAAATAATTAAAATCGGTTGTTGTTTATTTTGGAACGTTATAATTTTTTTCCTGCAGACTGTACATTCGCCACGTTCGCAGTGTAGAATATTCAATATTAATCTATTTGAATACCAATATAAGCCACGCCGGGTTAAAAGATCTTGCTAATATAATATTTTAAATGTGAATGTTTAGATGGATGTTTGTTTGGATGTATATCCAGAAAGGCTCAACGGATCTCGATGAAATTTAGGCACAGCTAGAGAACATAACCTGGGCTAAGATGTAACCGACTCAACAAGTTTTTTTAAATTCCGCGCGTACGGGGTCGCGGGCAAAAGCTACTAGCTACATATAATTGTTAACTAAATCATTTTTTCTATTCGTTTCTTCACGCGCTATCTCATGGAAAAGTTTATTGCGAGGGGCAACGTTAAAATTGTTTAAAGTGAAAACAATATTCTAAACTCTTTAATGACTCACAATGCCTCCGTGTAGTTTCTATAATGTTTTTTATAGTTTCACAAGAGAGAGAGTGAGAGAGAATTTTCATGTTTTAGTACACAATCAGATTTATATAACCACGAGAATTTAAATTCAATTTTGATTTAGAAAATTTATTCTCGTTATGAATAATTTTCCAATGTGTATTCATTCATCCAAGTTAATACTATTCAAGCAATAATCATTGAGTTTTAATTGTCAATTAAGCTTAGATTGCGGGTACGCGGCGCGCAGCCCGCATCTGTCACGTGCTGCCGCCATTTGCTTTATGCGGGCGCGTTTCGTTTCACGCAGATTGTCGCGTGTTATCAACCCCTCAACGCCTTTTTAAGTACCCCCATTGCTCTACATTTACTTCAGACCTGATTGTTATTCATTTACCGTTAATATACATTGAAATTTGAAGCACCGTTATCTTTTAATGTTTAGTTAAAGGGTAATCATTTCAATTAAATACATTACGATGTCAATTTCTCTTTACTACTGCTAGCATTTTTTAAAGATGTTTTCTTCATGCGAATAAGAATTATTTTAGGACGTATCCTAGAATGTCATGTCTTTAAAGAAATATTTCCAGTATGTATATACAATAAGCTTCTCCTTCATTGTATTAAGTAATACCAGGGGTCAGAATAAAAAATAAAGGTATTACCATCAACGTTTGTCTAGCATACGTGATAAATTAGTGGGAAGACATTAAAGAAATCATACAAAAGGTATACAAACAAAGTTTTCTTTAGCGCGTAATCGTCGCGCCATAATGAATTTTGACAAGTGACGGATGAACGCGTCATTGCCTCAATGAAAAGACGATGAAGGTTGGCCAGGTGGTTTGAATACACTGATCACTGAAGGCAGGTTTAAATGTAGTATGAGGACGACAATACGAAGATTTTGTTCTCTTGGGTACGTTATAAGAAGTTTATTTCGGAATTTATAAATTTATCTTATTAAATAATAGTCAGAATATATGATATTTAAAGACAATTTGATCTCATTTATAATAACACTAGCTGTCGCCCGCGACTGCGTCCACGAGGAATTAATAAAAACTTAACTAGCAGCCGATAACCTTAAACCGCTGCAGAATTATCGAGTCAACATGGAAATACAAGTAATGTATCCCATGCGAACCGTAACAATTGACGGGATCAAAAGCAGCCTATTTGTTCATCCAGACTATCCTCTACATGTATGCCAAATATCATCGAGATCACTCAGTCTCTTAGACAAACTCTGGCAAACATCCATCTAAACTTTCGCATTTATTATATTAATAAGATTAAGATTAAGATGCAAGAAACCTCTTCAATAGTTTATAATGTATACAAGAAAGAAGCTAATCACATCCAGTAGTGTGTAGAAACTTCACTTCTTCTTTAAGTTTTTTCTAAATTTAATTCCAGATAAAACAGAGATTGTAACTGAATCTTTTAAAGTGGAAAAATATTATCGTTTCTATTTTCTGTTAGACGAAAAAACTCAAGAACAATTTTGAAATAATATAATACAATCAATTCGATCGGTGAAATGTCTCATTGTTGGTCAGTGAACCCTTGTTTTCCACCTCGCTCTATTACGAAATGCCCAATTTGTTATACTGCTAATACCAAACTGAAATGGATAAATTAGCTTGATAAAAGCATTTGGCGCATTACATTAGTTTTAACAAAAAAAAGGGTACTTTCAATTATTTTATCTGAAATATTTGAATGACTTTATATCAAATATAGGCACTACTTAAAATCAAATTCTAAGATTATTAAATAAGGTGTACCGTTTTAGCATTCGAAGTCTAGAAATAAAATTATATACCTACCTGCATTAAAATTAGTTCACGTATTATTTGTCAATTAAATTTTATAAGAAACAATATTTAGAAAAGTTGTCAATTCTTAGGCGGGAAATGTCAAATTATGGACGCGTTCAGATACAAACTGTCCGAGCATAACATGACGAATTGTGAGCGCTCTCTAAAGCCGGTCTCGTAATTATTGTGGACAAGGCACTTTTTGCCCCTGACAAATAGTAGGAGCGTGGAATGACTCCAGAGCTTTGTGGCGCTACTAATGACACTAGTCAAGAAATGGCCTCTAAGGACCGCTGTACACGGACATTTACATATTTTTGACAATGGTAATTCAAGCCACCGGCAATAACGTTGACCGTACACGGACCGCAGTTCGCTGCCGTTAAATAATGCTGTTGGAAGAACAGTCCGTATATAGCGGCCTCTTATATTAACTATTTCTTTTGTAAGCGAGGGCCGGGTGCGGTTTTGCTTCGTTCGTGTCTTCTCAGAGATAGGACATCGACCTTTTATTTGTTACATTACTTATGCCTTAATTTGAATCTAATGAACGTTTGTGACGATCTCAAATTTTCATAGTTTAGCTGAAAACTCTGTCACGTAACGCATTTTATAGCTGAGTATAAGCTAGAGTAACATATTTAAATTAGAATGTTTTTTAACAATTAACCTGTCATATTTAATAAGCTTGATAAAAAGCGACAAAACAACCTAAAAAAGGTTACCATCCCTTAGTAATCTCATAGTTACATTATGTTTTATAATGTATCATTATCATATTCCTAATACGGTGGCAAGGATTGTGACATTACAATGTGCCTCAGTTGACACGTTGCGCAAAAACACAAGCATTCAATCCCCTCAATACACCGCATCCAATTGAGTCATGAATCTTTGAATATACATATTATACATTAACTGGAACTACAGCCGTGAGCAAAAATAAAGAGTCGGTTAAGAAAGTTTGAATATCTCGGAAGATAAAGACGCTAGCTACTTGAAATAAATTGTGCATGATAGACAATTAAATATCCTTAAAATAAAATAAAATAAAGAACATAAACTTAAACGAGAAAGGATATCTTACGTAAACTTGGATAATATTATTTTTACAGTACAGTACAGTACAGTATTTTTTATTAAATTTTATTTTTATTTCGATTTTAGTACTTATCTTACAAGTTTTTAATGAAATATGAATAAATTAATAAAATTGTTTCATTTTACTTTAAGGATATTTAATTGTCTATCATGCACAATTTATTTCTTAACCGACCCTTTATTTTTTCTCACGTCTGTATTTAGTTCCCTCGAAATGTGACAACAAAATTACTTTTTCACATTTAGTTGGAGGTTGTGTTATCGATATCGTATTCTTCTATATATTTTAATTCATTAATATTAAAATTGTAATTACAGCTTAAAGATATTGGTTCTACAACTTATTTGGAGGCGACAGTGATATAAATTGTATACCTTTACCGACATCAAGAAAAGTCCATTACGGATAAAAATGAGTGCGGCGCGCTCAGGTTATCGCTCCAAGAGAAATTGGATTATGCAAGTAAACAAATTTCTAAAATAAAAGCTAATAATTCAAAGACGGATTGTTTCGGCGGACATCGAGCGTGAAATAAGGTACGAATAACGCTGTGGTTTTTTAAATTGTAGCTTATACTAGCTGTCGCCCGCGACTCCGACCGCGCGTTCTTGTTCTAAAATAAAATATTTTTTCTAAAATATACGTAGCCTAAGTTACTCCTTGTTATATTAGCTATCTGCTAATAAAAGTTCTGTCAAAATCGGTTAACCCATTTTAGAGATTAGCCGGAACAAACAGACAGACAAAAATTATAAAACATGTTATTTTGGTGTATGTACCGTATACATGTAGTAAATAAAGTTATTTCCATATTATAAACACACATTACAATTTTACTACTACATGTATAGATAAGGGCAATGGTAAAAGTACGCTGGGACATAGAAGATGCTTATTAGAACTTGGGAGTTATTTGTGACTTTTATTTTCATGTGTAATCGTTTAATAATCACTTGTTATTAAGTCTCTATTATTAAAAAGCTAATAAAATTCCTGTCACCATTCTGTAAACATTTCTAAGGATAGTTAATATAGAACTAGACACTTATACTCAAGTTGCTTTCTGATCATATTTAATTAAAACCAATTCTGATCCCTCTTTAAATATCGTATTACGATCACTTCATATTCTCTAACGTTGGTGGTATGAAAATATTCAAAGACCAGTTTGGAGTAATCGAATCTTTTGTTCGTCCTCGCAATATAACGGATATGGCGGAGCCTAGCAACGGCCGTTTGCCATCTGAGCTTATTTTATAAATATCACGTTAATTTTTCCGCGAATCTCGATCGCAACTCGACACGCCGCGTCGGTGGTCGCGGACGACTCGAGCACGACTCTCGTTTACTGATGCTGAACCCTCGGTTACAATATATATTTTTGATATAAAATTCAAAAGCGAATGCGTCTAAAATCGTTTATTACGTATATTATCTAAATGCAATGATAAGAAGAATTTTGTGATTGTTTTTATGTTAAAATAAATCCTAATATGATCTGAGGATTTTTACTAACATGCAAATTAATAATGAACGATGAAAGCAACAATTGAAAACGTGTATTAAGGAATACTTCTTGATATTATAAATTTTATTTTTCAACAATACATATTTTATATAGTATGTATGTATGTATGTATGAAGCTATGTATTTATTAAGTTTATTATTTTAGGAGTTGAGTATTCATATGTAATAAATGTAGTGTACACACAAATAATGATTACCAATAAAACTTCCTCTCTCTGTCCAATAAAAGCTGTAAAAGAACTCTTTTAGAGTTAAGCTTGCCGGTACTTCACCATTTTTAAAGTGTAAATATATTAGTAATTTAAATTTTCTGTATGTTGTCGCCCAAATTTCCGATGTACCCAAAATACGAGGGACGGAATAACATGGATACGATTGCTTTATTGACTTATATAAACAGATGATCGATAGGGATGTGACAAGACCTCTCTTGCTGGTGGTCGTATTGCGTTATTTATCTATAAGTCCAGTATGGTGAGTACAGTAGTAGTTTAAAGTCATAGTATTGCACTAGTAGCAGCGTGAGGTTACATGTACAAAGTAAATGTCAAGTCAAAGTCAAGTCAACAGTGGTAGAGCCCGCTTTAACATCTTTGCACGAATGGGCCGGCTCGCCCGGTGTAATACCACGACCACACAGAAGACAGACGGGAAGTGGAAGTTTTTTCCGCGTTTCGTCTGATGAGTGGTGCCGGAGGCCTATTTTTTTAGTTTTAGTCTTCTTTCCCTTCCCACCCTTTTCTTACAAGGAAAGGATGGGAAGGGGGAAGTGGACTTGACGGAGGAGGATACGCATGGGATGAGGAAATATCCTCTTTCAGTGTCGATTAAAGTCGATTAAAGGTGGGCAACGCATCTACAATTGCGGACGCCTATGGGCAGTGGTCACTCTGCTATTTCAGCGACTGCAGGTGGCCGCATGCTCGTTTGCTACCTTGTAATATAAAAAAAGTGTCCATCCATCCAATAAAGTTTTTAGTTAATTCCACTTTAAAGTAACGAAATACACACGACTGTTTACACGAGGTTGCTTTGAAATATTACAATAAACAATGTTATACTGCGTATGTACAACATAAGCTAACTCCCATTTAGCGTGAATATAATCTGATCATATAGATTGTATTCTGTGGAGCCGGATCAACAGTACGGTACTAGCAGTCTGTAATTTAACGCTATATTATACGAGTAACACCACTCGATTGCACATCAGTTATTTTAATACAATCACGTTATAACATCTCCAAAAAACCGCAAACATTACGGAAATGTAACTCTAGATAATTTACAAGATAAATAAATCTATAAAAAATTGTCCAAAGATCGTTCAAAAGCGAAATTCTTCAGGTAATTTTTCGTTGTTGAATGCTCTTTTATCTTAATTTTTC
>JAAOEG020000023.1:2926402-2936544 GCA_011763625.2 Papilio bianor | reverse complement strand
GCGCTAAATCAGTACAGTGCTACCAACATGCAGTAAAAAAATTAGAACGACCTCTTTTACGCGGGTCTTTTTATTGAGATATTCCCGATACTTTTTACACAGAGTAGTATGGATAAATAGATTGTTGCTAGAAGTTATCTCGACAACGGCTCTATGGATATCGATGAAATTTGGCACAGCCGTAGAACATAGTCTAAAGGGCTACATAATATGTGTTTATTTATTCCGCACTGATGTCTGAAATCTCTGGTAAGAGTTATAATATCTTAAAAAGGAGCACAACTGACCATTACTAAAAAAAAATCAACATAGATTAGTATCTGCAAATTTTCAAAATTCTTCTTCTCTTCAAACTATTAGTCCCAGTTACTGTGCTATCCTTTCAGAAGTGTGAATGTTAACGGTTTCAGTTTAGTTAAAAACACATTATTACGACAATAAAAATAGTATAGTAAAATTGTAAATTACGAAATGAAATATTTGTTACAAAACCAATTTGTATAGTAAAATATCGAATTTGATTGCAGCTTATGCAAGTAAATATTGTCTAATAATTACATCAAAATGATAAATATTAACTTTGATTATATATATTAAAAATTATTTACTATTATCGTATAATTTTTAAAATGTCGTCGTTATGGTGGTCAACGTTTACGCTGCTTGGATTCATTAATGTAAGAAATATTTATTATAATAGTATCAGATAACTTATCATCATTATCATCATCATCGGTTCACTATACAAACTCCCTGATAGACTCAGAGCATACCCTAAGTTAGGGTGACTAGGCTTTAGTCAACTACGCTGGCCTAATTCGGGATGGTTCACATATCTTTGAAGTTTTACGCCGATATGTGCATGTTGCTTCACGATGTTTTCCTTCACCGTAAGAACGTCAGATAAGTGAAATTCGAATTCAAATTGGTACATTTAGAATTCGAACACAGGACCTGCAGATCAAGTCAAGTGTTTGACTCCTGAGCCACCGTCGAATAATTATTACTGTTGAAAGACAGAATTGCGACATAAAGGAAATGTTTTCTATGAAGCATTATAAAAAGGTACAAAATCCCATCTCCAAAACTGATAGGCCATGATATCAAATACGAATCGACTTTGGTTTGATATCCTCAAGAAAATATTTAAATAAGTATAATAGTAAATTATTTGTTACTAATTCTTTCAAGGTACAAGTCTCCGCTCAGTATAATTGGTACGGGCAACAGCAAACGCCTTGCTATGGGAGCCCGGTTGTTATACGACAAGATTCTGATGACGACAGTTTGAAAAGTATATTGCCTCTACTACTACTACTTCTGACGGATGGTGGCCGGTCTAACGGTTATGGTGGTGGATGTTGCAATACCTGCTCGGGATGTGGCGGTTGTGGTAACACCTGTGGTGGGGATTGCGGCTATGGTACAAGTGGTACAATACCCATACCATATCCTATACCAATACCTGTTAATTGTCCTATCATTACTTAGAAGTCGATTTTGTTTCTTTTTATAATTATTTAAACATATTTATTTTGTAATTATATCATTGATTTTGATTTAATAAAAATCTAATTTAAACTTGTTTACTTATTTTCAACTTTACCATTTTTATTTACCTAAAAGGGTTTTTGAGACCTTTAAACGTTAGTACTTATTTCACAGTAAACATTGTTAGGTGAATTACGTTGAAATCAAATAAACTAAATGTATATAAACATCAGAAGCATCTCTGTGGAGTACAATAAAAACTTTTCTAGTTAAACTTAGTGAACAACATTTATTCCAAAAGTAGTAATATGTTTACTTATGATTTTGTAAATGAATTTTCTTACAATTACATTTTTAATTAAAATAATACGTGCTCCAAATAAAGACAGTAAATGTGTTACGAAAAATAACCTAATTACCAATTTTCTTTTGAAATCGCCAGTATATAAAAGAACTGCAATAATTGTTTTGTCAATCGACTAACAAAATGGTTTCTCAGAATTTATTGGCGCTAGGCACGCTCCTGTTTATTATCAAGGTATGAATCATTTGCTATGAAATGTAATAAAAATGTCAAACTCCACTTTAATGTGTAAATATCGTCAATGTTTCAGGTTTACTATAGTCACGCGCAGCAATGTCACGTGGAATACATCAGCCAGCCGAATCCTGTACCATCATTGACTGCAACATCCTATGTCCAACCCGTTAGCCAGTTTGTCATACCAGCTGTACTTCAATCGCTTCAACCAGACCCCTACATGACCGCAATGCCACCGATGGTTCCGGACTATTCTAAATTTTACAATCCAGTGTCGCCAATGGGAGGTATGCCTCCGATCATTATCGAAAAAAGTAAAGATGATGATGGCCTCGACAACTTATTGTATTTTCTCCTTTTTGCTCTAAAGAATAAGAGAAATGGAGGACTTGGACGCAGAGGAAACAATGGTGGATGCGCAAATTGCGGCGGAAATGGTTGCAATATTTGTAGTAATTGCGGTGGCATATTAGGCGGTTGTGGTAATTTCAACAGTTGCGGCAGTTGCAGCGTTTGTGGTAACAACAACACCTGTGCAAATTGTGGAGGAAGTGGATGCAGTAAATGTAGTAGTTGCGGAAAACTGATCAGTCCCAGTAATGGATGCAGTGGAGACAACAATGGTATTAGCAGTCTTATGGGCGGAATGTGTGGTACAAACTGCATATATATCCCTATACCTATAGCAGTGCCTATCGGCAGCGGTTTTCAATTTGGCAACACAAGCGGATGCTCCATACATGGCAATGAAGTAGTTGTAGGTTGTGACGAATGTCAGTCAGCACAAACTTGCAACGGCCAAAACCCCAACGAAATAAACCTCATTATTCGAACGGATTGTTAACGAAATTATTCTAGGTTTTAGCATTGTGTGTATAATAAAATTAGTTTGAAATTTCTGTCATTGTACACTTGTTTCATTTAACCCGTTCATATATTTAAGGGAAACTTTCATCACAACCAATTCCAGGTAATATTACAAAAGGAATTAGAAACAACCTTTTATTTGAAATGGAAAACAAAAGGTTATTGCTAAATAGTAAATTTGTCTTGGAAGTGGACGTGTTTTTTCCATTGTTGGTTACAAAATATTTGGTGTTACACACAATTTTGATTAGTCAAAAATGTAATATAAATGGCAAAATAATTACAATATTTTATTTGTTCTCATTGACATACGAAGAGTCTGAATAACATGTTAAAGGGGAAAGTATTTCTTACTATACTCCTGGTACTTTTTAAAGTAAGTCTAATATTTAACTAATTTTAAAACTTGATTGAACATTATAACAATGTCTTTGTATCCTTTTTCAGTTCCGTAATGTGTTTACGCAATGGGATGGATATAATTGTCCTCCGTGTTACTACAACTCGTACGGACATTCCGGTTACCCATATCCTTATGCATACCCGGATGACTATGATTGTGCCGCATACGGTCAAACTGGTTACCCTTATGGTTCATATGTAATTGCAGGATATTATGGAAATTATGACCATGGTGACGGATACAATACACCTTGTGATACAAAACAACCAATTATAATTGTCGTAGAAAACAAAGAGAAACATGATGAATTTAATTTTGACGATTTAATATCTTTATCGATGGGTGTAGTGAAGAAGTTATCTAACGATTGCTCAAACTCCTGCCCTTCTTGGAATAACTGCGATTGCTGTGAAAGTAGAAATAATGGACGTTACGAATTTTACTCTGAATGTAATTGTAGTTGCAACGGTTCTTGTCAAAAGAAAAGTAGCAACAAAAAGTCTTCCTGCAAATCGGAATGCGGATGTCACAGCAACGACTGTTGCCGTAACAGTGGAAATTGCAGACATATTATGATCTGCGAATATTGATGAATACAGAACAATTGTTTAAAACAAAAATGTAATAAATGTCTATCCATGTAAATTGTCCATTATCAACAATAATTGCAAACGTGAACCTTTTACTGTTAAATGCAAGTTATATCGTAATACTTGATATGTATAACTTCAATTCTTGAAAACAATGTAACTGTTTATACTACTGCTTTCTGCTTTCATTTTATAAAATTTATGAGACAAAATAAATGGTAAACTAAATAAGTACTTTTATTAATGACTAGATAAAATATTAGGTATTACGAAAGCACTAAAGAGGTGTGGGCGTTCTTTGCTTTGCTTATGTTTGATGGCATGGGGGGTCTAGACGATGATAACGTCATTATTTAACAGATTTGTAGTTGCAACTCTGCGTGTCTATCCCAACCATAAACATTATTATGAAAATTACTAATGAAAAAATAAAAATCACAATACATTAAAAATAAAACGCATATATGTACCAATGCTTAAGTTGGCATAACAGCTTTGCTTACTTTTGATGAAATGGAGGAGGCGGCCGAAAATTGTAATAAGTCTGCTTACTTAATACTCGAGCGGACTCTAAAACTAAAAACAAGGCACGTTCAACGTTTATTGGTGAATTTTGCCTATAAACCCTAAAAATATACTTTATCTAGAGATATTTCATGTAGTACTATATTTTGATTGTAATTACTTGTACGCAATGACAGAAATTCTAACCTCACTTTTCTTTCTTCCCCTAGCAAATGCTGGCGTTTTTTATTCCTAAATATTTTGTTTACTTCTCACATTGTAGGAAGTTAAAATAGTACGTGACCTAATAATTCCTAGATACAAAATTACGAAATGTTATTGTTTTACTTATCAGTCTATTTAAATTTATTTATAAAAGGAGTTGGGACAAATTTAGTGGGAAATACATTCAAAATGGCAGCGACAAAACTCGTTCTTTTGTTAACCTTGTTGTACATCGTTAAGGTAAGGTTTTCAATGAAATTTTATAAAATCTCTTTAGTCAATGTATATAATAAAGTGAAAATATAAAGCTTTGTATGTTTTAACAAGGTGCTTTTGTTGAGGTCACTTAGCGCGAAATTTTTTTGTGACTGACTTGTCACTGTTGCCTTCAAGAGGCATTTAGCTTAACCGGGCTTGAGGTGGCCGAGCTCACGCTTAGCCAAAATCACGTTTAAAGTAACTAAGTTCAAGGGCTCCCTCAGGAGACTCGGCTGGGATCGTTACTTCCTTCTTATTATAGGATTGGTAGGTCGCCTAGCTTTTCGGTGGACGCTCCATGGAGTGACTGGGCTCAAGGGCCCTCAAGGACCTTGCTTGGGCTGCCACTTAATACGTGTTTAGCATTCCTATTCAAGGGTACCCACGAGGGCCGAACCTCGGCTTGATCCGTTGCTGTAATCTGATTACTATAAGTGCGGACAATTGCTGAATGAGTATTGAATTTAGCAATTTTGCGAGTGAGGCGTTAATCAATTCGCATTCTTCCTTTATTCCGTAGTTGAAAAGTTTATTTTTGTTAGTTCAATTAATTTTTTCCTTATTTTAATATAATATTATATAGTTTTTCAATTTTTTTACAATTCGTATAGAACAATTCAGAATAGTAAATATTTATAGTTGAACTAGCGTTATATTATTTTGTTACAGATAGAACTGGTGATTGCCCAAGCCATATGTGGTGGCGGTTGTCAAAGTTACGGATACTGTGGCGGTGTTTATCCCACCGTCGTAGATACCAGTGACAACGACCCCTTGGATGTTATACTACCAGTGTTACTACTGGCTATAATCAACAGAAATGGAGCAAATGTAGGATTGAATAACTTAAATGACGGCATTTGCGATTCTGGTATTAGTCCCATAAATGGCTGCTCTGGCAATGCTGGCAATGTTTGCAATAAGTGCGGCTGTGGTAACAGTTGTAGTGGATGTAATAGTTGCAACGCAGGATGCTGCAACAATAATGGTTGCCAAGGATCAGTTGCCACTGCGATTCCAACTGGAATACAGAATGGATGTTGCGGATGTTGCTAGATTTTGCATTCTGTCCGTCTAGGCCATAAACATGATTTTTTTTCTACTAATCAATGAAAATTAAAAAATCTACATTGTACTTTTGTGGAGAAAGTAATCCATGTATTGTAAATTATGATAATTTATTTGTTATTCGATATTAACTATTGATGTTTGGCATTTATCCACCAAAAATAGTCTTCAAATATAGTTTTGTGAAATTTTGGTTTAATTTACAATAACCCTTTCACTATCCTTTTTATCTCTTCGTTTTGTAAAATAATTGTAGATACGATAAAAACTATGTTGCAAATACGAATCTTTGTAATATAATTTTATCTATAAAACGTGTCTGTTTCGAAATCCTGCAAACGATATTTTACAGTAATCATGTATTTTTTTATTATTTCTTATATAAAATTAAAATTACATTTTGTGCTTAAAATATATTTAAACTTTCATTCGATATTGACGTTAGTCCAAATAAATGTATAATTAAAAATATAAATAAAATAAAGACGATGATACCAAAATGGTTGGCAATCTGTGTTATTTTTTATGTAAGTATAAAACATTTTTTTCATTACTTTTTTTAATTCGTGTCAATAAGACTTATTTAATTCAATTTCAGAAGGTTAACAGTTTTGGTTCTAATGGCGAATTGTGGGATGAAATCGTATCAAACAAGGGTAATCTCGACAACTCCAGATTGTCGAGACAAAAATCTTCAAAATCGTACATATCTAATCCTTTAATATCAACAGTTGAAATGCCAGCTAGCGTTTTTCCAGATGTTACTTATCCTACTAGTATTATGGATACAAGAGAGCCGTATTACTTCACAACAAATGCATTCGATGACGTTTTAACACCATTTTCTGATGATGTCAAAACGTCCTACAAAGCTCTAAAATCTGGAAAAATAAAGAGCGCTTCACTTAACCAATCACCGCTGATTTCTAATAATATTAATCATACGTTGGTTACAGCTAATGAATCTATAAATACTGGTAATGAATTGAAAGAATCCGATGACACTGGATATGAGAAAGACAGGCTTCTTGGCATAGATTTAGTTAATAGGGGTGAAAGTATCCTTAACTACGTAAGTGAAGGTTTCGATGATAACGAAATCGAGGCTATATTGTTAACAAACGTTACAGAAACTCTACTTGATACTGAAATACTGGGACAAGATATTAAAAACACAGAAGAAAATTTAACTTCGTTGTATTTAAATAAGTTGCCAAGTATATATTCAAATGAAGACACTATAGAAGAAATATATAGTGAAGAAAATGTTAATAATCAAACGGAGTTCCCCAACAAATTAAATGAAGCTATAAACGTATTTAATAAAATACTCACAACGTTACAAAAGTTTCAGAATAAAGGATCGTGTTTATCCGACAGCCAACCACATATTGTTTATGACGATACATCCCTAATAACTCCACTAATGAAAAATCAAGTAGAAAACACATATATCACGAAACAAAAACATGAAATAAATTTAAAATCAAATGATCGTGAAAAATATGATTTAAAAAATAGAAATCTTAGTGATCATTTAAAGGTTTTAATGAAGGAAGAAATCAGTACAGAAAAAACTGATGTGACAAACAATAAAACAAGTTACAACCCATTAGAAGGCAATACACGATTGAGTATAGAAAAACATGTAAGACATGATTCTTCTAGTTCTAGTGATGAAAATGAATGTATTCATATCTATGTAGCGAATGAGAACACTTCTGACTACGAGGTTATAGAGATCTTAGTAGATAATTCAGAAGAGTTAAACGTTAAATCTGGGGCAAGTTCTTTGTCCATTTTCGATTTTTAATTTAAATCCATATTGTTCTTCACATTCTTGTTAAGAACCAAATTACAAGAATGTTAATAAACTCTAATAAAAATGTTTTGTTATTTATTTTATCTCATTATAAAAGTTGCTTCACTGAAGTTGGTAATATTGGTTACATCAGATATTTAAGCAATTCATAGGCAATTGTTAGAATTCGTAGATAACATTGTCTTAAAATCTAAATCGTCACGTATAAAGATAGTATCGGTTCTGTCTATTTTTTCGAATAAAATAAATATATATCATTAACGCGATGGGTAAAATGTTAATGTGAGTATGGGACTTCGTGAGAAGGTGGCATTGTTAATTTTAGTTGAATTTTTTGTGCAGGTGAGTCCTACTCTTTGTCTTTTATTGTATTATATTAATATAACCGTATCGTTCTTTTTCGTACAAAATTTAATGTGGCAATAATTAAATATTAAATGACCAAACTTATTTTTTATAGGTTATGTACGGACAATATGTGCAACATACAAATAAGTTGATTTCACCATATCAAGTTCCTTACACAAAATATAAAGTTAGAAAAAAGGGAATACCGATACAGAGACCTATTGCAAGAGAAGGGTGTGTTGCAAAAATTTTCAATTTTCCAGAAGTAGAATATGGTTTAGCGCCAACACCTACGACTCCGTTATATTCTAATCATAATTTTGATTTAAATCATCAACTTCCAAAGATGATTTCAACACCTTCAAAATACTCCATTCCATCAACTAAAGAACCTCAGTATCATGAATATAAAAATAATCATAGGAACAGTGTTACGGATGGAAGAAAAGCAAAGAAAAAGACATTACCAAAAACTGCATCAGTTCCTAATACGTGTTTGAATAACGAACTTTTTTTCCCATCAGTCGATTATCCTCTCGATGTAAAAGATTTATGGACACCGCATTATTGGAATCGCATTCCCCAAATGCAACCAGAGACTAAATTAGATAGCATTGATTTTACCATCAATAATAAAAAGAAAAAAGCAAAAAGATCAAGAAAAGAGGCGAAAATAAAAACAAAATTTAACTCTTGTACTGAAACCAAAACTAACAATAAAACTGAACCTTTAACGGTTGAAAATAATACAAAAATTAAGCAAAATGCTTGCGTAGACTTTTTAACAAATAAAGAAAGTTTTATCCCAATATCTACCATTGACGAATCAAAACAGTGCATAACTGATCATTATCCTGTTAAAAATAAATCAGAAAAATTACAAGAAATAATTAATTCTCAAACAGAGCATGAGTCGCACAAAAAAATTGATGAGATTATATCACCAGCGACTTGTGTCATAAACGATCAGAATACAAAACGTACTACCGATCAAGATACTATTGGACAAGTAACTCCTACAAACGTAGAAACCAGACCATACTGCCTTGAATCTACGAGTACTAGGTCGATAGTATCATTTTTAACAACTGTAGCTCCGACTTTATTGCAATCAACTGATAATTTAATTGAAAATTTAGTTATCCCTAGTCCTAAACCTATTTCTTTAGAAACTTGTAATAGCACTGAAGTTGAAAACGATTTAGATTCCGAGTTACCAGATGAAATGGGATACACAATTATGTACCCAGAACAATTCGGTTCTGCTAGCACTTCAACTATGTCACCTTTTGATGAGAATATCGATAACGCATGGATGTACCCGGAATTTGATAACCATACATTTAATTCGTATTCCGATGAAGTCGAACAATGTTATATTTTAGTTCCTTAATGTAATAGACATCTGAATCTTCACAGAATATTTGTTACAGCTTTCTATTGAGAAATTGGTTTTTGATTTGCATTAAAGTCGATATTTTCTTAGCTTTAATAATTTATTCTAGAATATGTTAGATGGTTTAGATAAATAAATATAAGTATTAAAATATGTGAATTTATTTAATATTCGACGAATAAACTGTAAAAAGAAATAGTAATCAAAATATTTTTGGATTTTATGTTCCTTTTCAAGACACGTGATAGAATTTTACATCAATTAAAAAAAATATGGTCTACAGTCTCTTAAACGAGCTAACAACACTTATTAAAGAGTGGTAAGGTCGAGATGATGATTTTTTTTTTAATTACGCCGAAAAAACATAACTGCTATTAAGTTTGCTAGGCGTAGTATAAAAAAAATTAAACATATGTTTTTTTTATGTTAAAAGGTGGCAAACGAGCTAGCCGCCACCTGAAATCGCTGAAAATAACGAAGTGATCACTGTCCATAGACATCTGAGATTGCAGATGCATTGCCTACCTTTAATCGACGGAGCAGGAGACGCATTAAAAGAAAGAATATTTCCTCTTTCTTTGCGTACCCTTCTCCGTCAAGTCCACTTTCCCTTCCCATCCTTTCCTTGT
>JAAOEG020000023.1:2908652-2926148 GCA_011763625.2 Papilio bianor | reverse complement strand
TGGTCGTGGTATTACACCGGGCGAGCCGGCCCATTCGTGCGAAGATGTTAAAGCGGGCTCTACCACTGTTAAATGTAATCATTACAAACATAATATAATTAATTCATTCTACACTATTTAACTGAAATAAATTGTGTTTGATAGTCAATTTAATTGAGATTTTTTTATTTTAAGGCTATTTAATAGTCTATATCTTCCGAGATATTTAAACTTTCATAACCGACCCTTTTTTTTTCTCACCGCTATTTTACATAAGAGCCTCCTACATTTCTGTAAAACTTTTACGCTTATTTCTGTTAACAATGTGTAACTGTCCTAGGTATAAGAACTAAAAACTAATTTAATATAGTGATCTAAATACAAAAGCCGTTCTAAATTCTATTAAGTAAGACAGCCATCTGTCAGCATTAAAAGGTTTCCCCGTTGTTTAAACAAGACTTATGTATGGTTCTAGCACTTCAACGGACTCTTCGTGTAACAATGTTACTGTCTGCAAACCTTTAAATCCACATAAATAGCATTTTGCAAGTTAAATTAGGATTAATACTAAGTTCCCAGAGGTAAGTATTTTAAGATAGCTTGTAAACACGTGATGACCTCCTCAAAAGAATTCTTACAGTACCAATCTATTAACAATAAACAAACTATTCGACAATGGCCCAATTTTTATAGATAAATCCATAATGAAGCGATCACATTGAAATTGATTTCCAACACGCAAATTAACTTGTAAAATTCATGATATTCTAATAGAAATCAGGAGATGAGATAGCAATTGCCAATGAACTTTACGTGTAATTAGCAACAGTATATATACATATAATAAAATTGGAATGTCTTCTGCCTGTCTGTCTGTTCCAGCTAATCTCTGAAATGGCTGGACCGATTTTGACTTTTATTGGCAGGTAGCTGATGTAATAAGGAGTAGCTTAGGCTACGTTTATTTTAGAAAAAGAACGCGCGGACGGAGTTGCGGGCGACAACTAGTATTAAGTAAAGGAAAAAGGAAGCCGAAGCATGTTTAATTTTGTCATCACCATTCATAAAACAAGCAAAGCAACCTTGACTCCAAATGTTATGTTGATATTAACACAGATATTATATAATCTGTTATGTTTATGTTTAACTTTTAAGGTTTTAAGACGACCTTAATGATCATCGCGACCATAGTTAAATGATTAGAGATATGTACAATTTTATTAATTTTAATTGAACCGGTGAAATGCACTATACGAGTAATAAATTTGGAATGGTGTGAACAGAAATAGCAAAAATATATTTTCAAATATTTTTTTTTATTTTCAAAAGTTAACATTTTATTTGCAGATTTACAAAAATGTGTAATCATTTCAGCTAAGCTTTTAAGAGAGTAAGCACGCGAACGGATTCGCTAGTATTTAATAATATTAAAAACTCTTTTATCTTTTTTGTAAGCCTATAAAACAACTGAAGGCGCTAGAAGCAACGAGGCGTCAATTGCCAGTAGATAAGCGGCACTGCGCCCGCATAACCAGTTTATATTTATCTTTGGCTTACGTTCTCAATTGAAAATTAAATTTAGCGAAACTACGCAGAAAAAAAAATGTCCGACGTTACGTCGCAGAGAGAACCGGTTGCTCTGATACTGCAATAAAGCCACGACCTTGCGTCTGCGAGGACGATTACATCATGACGAACTGTACAGAGATAAGACATATAACCTGGCTACATCTTTGCTAAAAATTGGCCAGGTAAATAATATTTCACTTCTCTATATGTGACTCAAAACGTCGTCATAACCTGCATTAAGTCACGTTCCGTTAATAACGAAACGAACGAACTACGCCCAGCAATCATTTACCACACTGTTTAATGTTCGTTCTATTTGTTTGGATTCATTTGATTCATCAAATGCATGTAAACAACAAATATTTCAGGCTATTTCAATTTATATCTCGAGATTAGGTACTTTAGAGAAAAAACAATTGTATGAGCATGAATAATCCAATGCGTCAGACTCACTATTCCAGTTTCACTCACATCATCATTCTCGGTATATTCCAATCCTAATCCTAATATAATATTGCAAAACCGAAAGTTTGGATGGATGGATGGATGGATGGATGTTTGTTAGAGTTTGTAGCCTAAACTGCAGAACGGATCTCAGTGAACTTTGGTATAGATGTAGAGGATAGTCTGGAAGAACACATAGGCTACTTTTGATCCCGGAAACGGTTACGGTGCCCAAGGGATACGTAGTTTTTTGTTATGTACTCGATAATTTCGCAACGGTTCCACATATGTATCTTACTGAAATTTTGCACAAATATAAAATATAGTCTGGTAAAACACGTAGGATACTACATTTTAATTTAATTACGCGCGGACGGAGTCGCGGGCGACAGCTATTGTTTAATAAAATAAAATATAAGCATAGACTCGATAAGAGAGATTGCAGCTTTTTAAACTAAACTATAATATAAGTGAATAAAAAAATGTTTTAGAGTTTTTAATAGAAAGCGCCAATAGCCTAATGGTTAAGGTTGTGGATTTCCGATTACTTGGTCGAGAGTTCGAATCCCACCATTAGACTATTGTCGTAAACCGTATCCAAGCAAAAGTCTACTGCTTAGTTGAAATGGTAATAGAAATATTAGTAAATTAAAAAAAAACTGATTTTCTTGAATATCAGAATGTGAACATACCCGGGATGTATGACAACCTCGTTTATTACCTGCAATCAAAAGGTACATATTAAAAAATATATATGGCAAGTGGAAGCGCGGCGCCGTTCCGGCTGCGCACACGGCGATACGTGCGCGTGCGCAGCGATCGGTCACATCCGCGTGCCCCCAGCGGCTTTGACTTTGAATCGCAAGATCCATCGACGCGTGACAATTACTTCGGTTACATGTTGATATTCTGTTTTTGTTTCTATCGATCAATAACTCTCGTCGTTTTTCAAACAATATGTAAGTCCGGAATCGATGACTGGTGTTATATTTTAGAACTTCATTTGTTTTTTAAATGTTATATTATATTTGAAAAAAGCAAGAACGACGCTAAAAGTAGTCTATTTTCTTTACGTGTTATATTAGTTAATTATAAAAGCTAGGCTATTTTTTCTTTTTTTAATTGAATCAATACGAGATAATTAGACTGTATTTTACCTGATTTAAATGTATGTATATGAATTGTACAAGTGAACTGTGCAGTACCAATACAAACTTTATATATTTAATGACACCAAGTATACAATGTAACTGTATCGAAAATCGAACTTGTTAGAAGTTACATTAAAAAAAAAACTTTTTTCAGTCGTTTTCTTTCAATAATATCTTTATAAGAATCCTTAAGTCGCTCACATTAAACTCTACAGTCTAAGAATAAACTGTTTGGGTTCAGTCGCGACGGAAGTTACTGCCGACAAAAGATTTTCATCTCCGCTCCAAAACCGGCTACATCCTTTGTACTGAAATAGTATCCTAATATACCAATAACGTAGTCACTATTTATTACTTTTTTATTTAGAATACAAACTGAGAAGAATAAAAACATTCAAATACACTTTTGTCTAAGCTCATAATAACATTTATTTCTCACGATAATAAAAACAATAACATCAAAATACATTTACGCTTAGTTCGAACGATTAAGCCTAAACATGTTCAATGTTTAACAGTGGTAATATACCAACATGATTAGCGAATAGCCATATGACCTGTGAAATAACACGACTTCAAAGGCAGGTCTAGAATTCTCCGTTTTGTTTGTTAAGTAGCTGTGATCCAATTTATAGTGGTTAGCGAAAACAAGCGAACAAACAAAGTACTAACTACGTATTAAATTATTTAAACTTTCTTAGACATAATTTGTATAAACTATAATATAAAACGGCTAAACACTCACGTATTTGTCCGGTGTCGGCACCGACTAGTTTCGAGCCATCAGGAGCCCTAGATCAGGGTGAGTGGGAATGGAATTGTATCGCGGACGCGGCCCGTCTCTCACTTCCAGTGGGAATTGGCGATGGGCGCGATGGGCTCGAAACTAGTCGGTGCCGACACCAGACAAATACGCGAGTGTTTAGCCGTTTTATAAATAAGTTTAACGTTTACGTATTTCGTTATATTAAGGTTGCATTATGACACAATTACACTGTCATATCTTAAAACACTGCATGAAGTAACATTCTACGTAAAGCAATGGAAATTTACATTACGTCTCGACTTTGTAAGGATGCGATGCCCGCAGCTAGACATTATGATCAATGCCGGCCACGTTTATTGCGCGACGTTTTTATTATCGTGAGAACTAACATCGGAACATGCAGACAGATTAATCTTTACGCCCAGAATATTGTGAGAGAAATTATTATGAAAATAGATTAAAACCTGTATACGGTACAGAAGCAGCAGTAAAAAGGTAAAAAGAATGGATGATGTCTCCTTTGACTTTAGTATATGAATAATACTGGACTTCTTGATAGCAAAACTACTTTCTTAGTAGTAAATAACAGTTAGTCAAGTCTTGATTACGATTTTAAGATAGTAAAGACGGTTGTATTTGACTAAAACATTTTTGGTACAAAAAGACTATCGTTTCTCTACTACTATTTTCTAATTGTTATTTCAAAAGACGTTGTCAAAATAAAGTAAATCTATTCATATAATAAAATTGGACTGTCTGTTTGTAATATTGAAATAACCGTTTTTTACTACATATATATGAATATATAAACGGTACATACACCAAAATAACTTTTTTTTTTTCAATTTTTGGTCGGTTTGTCTGTCTGTCTGTTTGTTCCGGCTAATTTCTGAAATGGCTGGACCAATTTTGACAAGGCTTTTATTGGCAGGTAGCTGATGTAATGTGGAGTAACTTAGGCTACGTTTATTTTAGGAAAAATCTTTAATCTTAGAAAAAGAACGCGCGGACGGAGTAGCCGGCGACAGCTAGTCTACATTAAAATTAGTCTCCTTGCTGGTAAATAGGTCGCATTAGGCCCGCGGCATTAAATAGGATGTCAACGACACGGGATGGCATTCCTTCATACGGCGGGGGCTATTTGAAGATGCCATAGAAATGCTTACAATTTATTGTGTAAATGTATATATTACATTTTACACTTTTTCTGTTTAGAATAATTATTATATATATTATCGTGTTTACATAATAAAATATAGTGACTCTATTCCACTACAATTGCTAATATGTTTATGACACTCTAATGTTATGACACTTCGTCATTTTTATTTGATATCCACTCCAAAGCCAAAGTACGAAGTTTTGCAATCTAAATTTTGATATCGCTATTATTCATATTGGCATTTCGCCAAAGAACTTAGCAAGAGCCCGAATAAAACGGAATAAAAATTAAAAACCAACCTTATTACATTAGACGAAGATAGCAATCACCGTTTACCTTTCATGAGATTTTTTGATATTATAAGATGACAAGCCAGCAAGCGGCCACCTGAATTCTCAGAAATAGCGAAACCATCGTTGCCCATAGACATCTGCTATTGCAGCTGCGTTGTCTACCTTTAATTGACGGAGAAGGAAACACACAAAAATAGTATATCCCCCTTTCCTATGCGTCCCCTCTTCCGTCAAATCTATTTTCTTTTCCCATCCTTTCCTTATAAGAATAGTGTGGGAAGTGAAAGAGGATTATAATTAGGCCTCCGGCACTACACTCATCAAACGCGGAATTACTTCCACTTCACGCCTGTTTTCTTTGTGGTCGTGGAATAACACCGGCGAGCCGGCCAATTCGTGCAACAGATTTTGTTGCTGAAATCTTAAATGTGACAGAATGAACGCCCAGTAAGGCCAACTGCACATTCGTATTTTTTACTGTTCAGTTAAAGCTGAAGTGGCATCTTGTCTAATTCACAAAAAGTATTATATACATAGGTTGAGAATGGATTTGTAAATTATGTTGCTGATGTGTGTGGCAGATAAAGGAAAGATTGATCTAGATGTATAGTTATTGATATAAAATCAGCCTTATACGAACTCGTGGACATAAATTTATACGAAGTGATACGATCTGTTCATAATTGGTTATTTGGTTATATGGTTTATATATGGTTTTTTATTTAATGTTCAGAAATTGAACATCGTCTTATTAAAATATTAGCACATTTCACTGACATTTCATGTAACTATTATATTCCAACTATGATCGAGGCTTGTGTTAGGATGCAATTCAGGACAATAGTCGAATGGCGGGATTCGAACTCTCGACCGGATTGATCGGAAATCCGTACCCACAATAAGTAGATACCATAATACTGATAGTAGTTGCAGAAAACCGATGGGTTTGTGTGCAACTTCTGGTCGCTTAGTGAGATTAACAAAATGACAATCTAAATGAAAAACATGGATTACTAGTTTAAAAAGAAAATTAAAAAACTACGTGTTCCAATTCACCGTTAAATCAAAGAACTCTTAAGTTTCGCTTCAATACCCTAATGCCCCATCTAAGCTATTATCCCCTGTGCCGGCCTTCACTTACGTACAGGCGGGGTTTATAAATCTTCATTAGGGCTACATGCCTGACCAGCCCTTTTACTTGCCAAGAATTTATAGTCGCATAGTCTGTTCATGTCTGTTGTTCCACACTATGTTCTCCGTACACACATTTATGCAACATTTCAGAAAGATCCGTTTAGCAGTTCTGGAGGCAAGTAAACATACATCCATACATCCATACATTCATCTAAATTTACCCATTTATAATATTAGTGAGCATGCGGTCGACAACTCGTGTTAATAAAGACTATTGCCATTAGAAATATATAAAAATAAAAAAAATAGCAAGAGGTAGAAAGCTTTGAGAAAGAGGTAGAAAATCAACGGTAGTTCACAGTTGCCAGTAAGATATATTTAAAAAAAAACCCCTCAAATTACGAAATTACGGCATTTCAATAACTTTTTCCTTCTATTAAGAACAAGGGCGGAGTGATTCAGGATGACAGAACTCGTAAGTTTTAATCAATTCTTAAAAGCATTAGTCAATGTCACGCATACTCCATGCTGCGTTACGAGTGTAAACTTAATTGAGTCAATTATAACAGATATTAATAATTATTACTGGCTACAGGCGCCTATAAAAGTATAAGTATATTCAACATCTTTTTATGAATATATTGAAAATTGCAAATAAAAAATAAATTAAAACAATATATAAAATAAAATAAAATAACATTTAATCCTATCGACAGTTACAACGCAATTAAAAAAAATGTATAAAAGTGATCATATCATATATACTAAATAATTACAAATACAAAAAAAGGGAACAAATGTTATTTTCTGCACAGCATATACTTGTATTTCATATATTTCTTAAGTACAGATTGGTTAGTCCCAAAACTTCCTTAATGTATTGTAATTCCTTAAGTATTCGTGGATATTTTCTCACCTTAGGTGTTAGTTGAAACTAGGTCATAGTTTCCTACTCTTTCCGACCTGATACAATATGTATTTGGATTAAAATTTCCTAACATGGGTTATGTTACAATATTTTTTTTAATTGATCCGTTGTTAACATTATGTTCTCTATTACTGATGTCATTGAGTTCGATTTTATGATAAACCTTTGTTTTTAAAATGCAAGACAGCCAATATAACTTTATTATCGTTATTCTAGAAGTGACTTGAGATATCTGGCATCGACACAACGTACATTACCATATCCAGTGAGTGCATTTAATTAATGCACTGGCGTCCGTGTAAATCATGATAATTATAAGCATATAAGGAGGAGTTTAAGATATGTACAACGGTTCTTTGTAGAAATAATTATATGTACTTAGACCATTCGATTTAAATTGTTTCTGTTTAAGATAACTGTTTGGTAACACTAACTTTTTTTTTTCATTATTTAATTTATTGTCATTTATTTCTCAAGTTACATACATCATACTGTTACATAATTATTTCTATAACCTTCCGGCATTAGTATAAAATAGTAGAATTAATTTATTTAAATACTATTTCAAAAATTATAAAATCAAATTGCAACATTACAAAGTCACTGCTTCAACATTAATAATAAGTTAAGCAATTCAATCAATACATGCGAAAAACACGTCATTGTTGTGGCGACGTTGAGGATAAAGTGACATAAATAGACATAAATAAAGATGATTTGGCGCCAAACTGGATTCATAACACGAGTGCATATCGCACTTGGAATAGAATTGAAGGTAAACAATGTGCTACAATACAAACACAACTCTGACTATCTTCAATAAAACTTTAAAACTATGTACTGTATTGAATCGTTCCTTATCGGAATACATAAATTCTACGTCATATATTAACAATGTAATACTTTTAACCGTATTAATAAATTATTGTCAAGTCACACGGCCTACGTTTTTATTTTTATTTATTTTACTCCCACTTCTTTCTACCCGAAAGACTTATAAGGCCCTATTTTTTCTCTCTTTACCACTCTTGCAACGCTAACGTAGCTATAACTTCTACGACTCATATTTATGTTAGTTAAGAACGGCTGTACAGATTAGTCTGAAAATTAGTGGCTAGGTAGCTTAGAACAAGGAGACATACTTTTATTCGAGATACTTTTTATCTCGTAAGTCCGCATTTCCGTGTGACATAAAACGATAAAGAGAAAACAAGTCACAATATAACGTGGTATAATAAAAACGCACCTGAAATAGAATGACAAAACGCAAAAGGCAGTTAAACATATTTTTGTCTATGGTTAAGTATGTTTTCAAATCACTACATAGTATATTACAAAGTTGCTTTCTCTGTCCCTATATCCCTATGTATGCTTAAATCTTTAGAACTGCCCAACGGATTTTGATGCTGTTTTTTTTAATAGATAAAGTCATTGACGAGGAAGGTTTATATGTAAAATAACATCCATTAAATAGTGGAGAAATATTGTTATTTTTGAGGTTTATAATGTCATGTTGTAAATAATTACATTTTTTCCGCTTACATTGCAACAAACTCAGGCTGAACCCTACGAAATTTATCAAATTTATACCCGTGCGAAGCCGGAATGGGCCGCTAGTTTCATAATAATAAATTTAGTCAGAAATCAAAAATCAGAAATAAGCTACTAAGATTTTTGGATTTATTTCGCGCGAAAAAAAGGCGCGGAATAAAGGTACTAATCAATAAACATAGGTTGATCTTCAAATAAGAATGACAAAACATTACAAAATTAAAAGTTTATCTTAACCACGAACATAGAACAGTAGAGTACCTGTGTGAAGTAGCGAATGTTCCGTGGGCGGCGTGGGCGCGAGGCCGCTTGCACAATTGCAATACAGTGTATCCTAAAAGTGTACGTGTACCAAGCTCGTGGGATAAAGTATTTAACGATGTATATGGCAATACAAATTCAATCGCAAATAAAAACTGCGTATAGCTAAAAAGTTGCTTTTAACGGGGATTTTTTAAAAAAACATATGAAGAATGTTTTTTCTTTTAACAAAATGTTTAGCAAATGTTTGCTTCCAGTAGCTAACAAAAGAATGTGAATCGCTTAAAAAAGCAATCCTTTGAAATGCTTTCATTTTCGTAAATATCTCAGTTTTGCAACATGCACACAAGTCGTATTTCAAAAATGTTTCTTAATGGAACGAAACCGTTATTGTTAAACAGTTACGTCATTGTTATACACAGAAGATACAGATTTGAGAGACATATCACTACATATAATAAAATTGGAGTGTCTTTTTTTAATAATGAAATAACCTTTTTTTACTACATGTATTATATATGAAAATATATACGGTACATATATCAAAATAAAAATATTTACAATTTTTGTTTGTCTGTCTGTACCGGCTAATCTCTGAAATGGCTGGACCGATTTTGAGGGGACTTTTATTGGCAGGTAGCTGATGTAATAAGGAGTAACTTAGGCTTATTTTAGAAAAAGAACGCGCGGGCGGAGTCGCGGGCGACAGCTAGTAGTGTTATAAAATTATTATTTTTAATATATAAAGTAACCCGGTCTTGGTCGTTGGCGCCTCTGCATGTCTTCTATCACGTAGGCGAGTAACCGAATACGGCTCATGATGATTATCGATGATTATCTTCGACATCCACACATCTTAGATCATTATCAAAGACTAGCGTTTACCCACGACTCCGTCCGCGCCGAATTAAAAAAAAAATAGTAAGTATCCTTTATGTTTTTCCAGACTGTGTTCTATATCTGTGCCAAATGTCATGGAGATCCGTTGAACCGTTCTGGAGATACCTTCAAACATCCATCTAAAGTAAGTAACTTTCTGGTTGATTTTTACACCTTGTGTCCGAAAAACCCAAATATTTTACGGAACGCTATTTTCTTCCAAAATAAAATTTAGCCTATGTTATTCGTGGCAACTTTCAAATGGTGAAAAAAAATTTAAAAACGGTCAAGTCGTTTTTGAGCCTATTCATTACAATCAAACAAACAAAGTTTTCCTCTTTATAATATTAGTATGATATTCTCCGATCTACAAAAAAATGACTACATCTTTTGTTAAGATCTAAAGTCGTCATATAAATTTCGAATCTATCGTTTAATAGTTCAGGTTAAAAATAATCAGGTAGCACGAATTACAATTTGCGTTTGTTTTATTTGCATAGCAATTAATTAATTTTGCAATGCAATGGCATGGCAAGACAATAGCAATATTTATTTATTCTAAAAAGGCAAAGGTAAACAAAATAAAGCCACAAAAATGCCATATTATTTACGTACACCAGTATAAAAAAGGAGAAAGATTTTACGACATGCGTTAAATCCGGATTGCTTTCCGCAAGACAATTGATGTTATGTGAGTCGCCTACGTTTGCTCCAAAACACATATTAACTGTCCTTAAACGACAGAGTGTAAAAGTTTTTATTCTTTGGCTTGGAGTTTTGTGACAACTTGATTCTTCTGAATTCTAAATCGAATTTGTGATGACATTTTAGTTCTTGTGAGGTTAATAGAGAGTTTTTAACCATTAACGTGAAGAAGTGATCTTCAGATCTTATGAACTAAAATGGAATTATGTAGTCCTACATTTACAGTTCTAAAAAATCAGTTCTGACTTTTAATACAGTTTATACCATAAGTTTGGTTTTAAACGCTAGTCACGATTTGCAGCATGCCAGTAAGTGATATATTTTATCATAGCTTACATAAAAAATCGTTCACAGAATATAAAATAGCAGGAAAAAGTATCTTGACAGATGAATGAACGCACTGCGTGGGTGCCACGGTCGACCAGCTGTATCCAAACTGCATACATTTAAACCCACTACTGACAGCTTTTTATATCCAAATACATTATTAAAGGTGATTCGATAAGAGATATTTGTTATATTCTTAATGTTTGATAATATTTTTTGCTGAAAACATCCGAATATATAATATAATATCCGAATCCGAATATCCGAATATATATAAACCACGTCAATTTAAAGTAAGTCGTTGAGTTATTCTAAGTCTTTGCGTAACTGGCTGTAACTGGTGTAGTCAAATCATTCTGATGCCAAACCTTTAAGTCTGTATTTTAATCCCCACTGAGTATTGGTCAATAGAAGTTATGTTTTCGATCGCAATGTCTATTTTCGAAGACTACTAGTACAAATAATGCTTGAATTAACAATAAAACTTGGAGAATAGGATGTTACGTTAGTGTCAAATAAAATAATGCAAATGTCAACTATTTGAATCTACCAGAACGAAAGAAAATATTACAAAAACTAATAAATCTATACATATAATAAAATTGGAGTGTCTGTAATTATAAAATAACCGTTTTTTACTACATGTATATGAATATATATATTAGTATGTTTACCAAAATAACATTTTTTATAATTTTTGTCTGTCTGTCCATCTGTCTGTTTGTTCCGGCTAATCTCTAAAATGGCTGGACCGATTTTGATGGGACTGTTATTGGCAGGTAGCTGATGTAATAAGGAGTAACTTAGGCTAATACTGCTAACATTTTCATTAACGACATCTTTTTGTCAAATATTGACTTTTTAAATGTTATTAAATTACACGACAGCAGCAGTGGCGCAATGCAGAGGCCTCTCGGACGCCGCCTCTTAATTTTGCCTGGATTATTTGCAAAGAGCAATCGCGCCACTTTAAACTTTTATGCAAGCTAGTCTTTAAAAAGGTAAGAAAGTGAATGAATATTAAAAAAATGTTGTAGTAATTTAAGCGCAAAATTAACTCTTATCTACATATAATAAAATTGGAGTATATTCTGTCTCTCTGTGTCTTTGTTCCGGCTAATATATGAAATGGCTGGAAATGTAATTGATTTAATAAGGAGTAACTTAGGCTACGTTTATTTTAGAAAAAGAACGCGCGGACGGAGTCGCGGGCGACAACTAGTTTAAGATATAATTTTATAACATCAAATTAACATCACAAAAATTGTAAAGATTTTTTAAAAAACCTTTCTTACGCAGCGCCTGCTAAAATATTAATAACACTTGGCCCTGTTTTAATAAATAATGAGTGAAATTGTTAAACATTTTAGGAGTTTGGAATAAAGAATAAGGGGTTTTGAAAAGTTTTTTAAGTCACTTAATTGTTGGTTGTATCTATTAGTACTTTAAATTTTGATTCATTGACAAATTTGACCTCGTATCAAGTTGTACTTAAAGTTGTGAGGCGTAAGATTCGTATAGTGTCTACGTTACCTCATAATCTGTACTCACCTTGACTTAGTTACTGTCGTTGGTCGCGAAACGCGTGGGCAATCTCCAACCTCCTGTCAACCAAATATGGTTCCACCACAACTTTTAAAGTTTCTCTCACAAGTGTAAGTTCGCCGAACTTCAAGTTTAGTTCTCAGGCAGTTGTTTAATAATGAGTTTGAAAGTCTTGTTGGTTTAGTTATTTAGTTGTTTACCAAGCTTTATTTTTATTATAAGCTTCTGGTAATGTTTAGCTCACGAACTGCCTGAGCTAAGTGGTTACCATTAGTGTCCAAGTAACGTTTATAAGTTCGGCAGTAAAAAGCACACAGATCTGGTTCCATCTCTTTCTGAGTTTTATAATCACCATCATTATCATCAGCTACCCTTAGTTAGGGGTAGTCACCCCTAACTAAGGGACCACAGTCAACCACGCAAGACAAGACACGTAAGAACATCGGTTAAATGTTAAATTCTACAATCGATGACAACTTTGGTACAAGGTGGGTCTCGTACCCAGGAACTGCAGATTATAAGTAATTTTTTTTATATTACAAGGTGGCAAACGAGCTAGATGCCACCTGAAATCGCTGAAATAGCGAAGTTACCACTGCCCATAGACATCCGCAATTGCAGATGCTTTTATCGACCTTTAATCGACGAAGGGGCAGACGCACTGGAAGAGAATATTACCTCTTCCTATGCATATCCTCCTCCGTCAAGTCCAATTCCCCTTCCCATTCCAACCTTGTAAGATAGGAATGGGAAGGGAATGATGACTAATTAGGCTTAGTCAAATGCTTGACCCAACGCACGGTTTTATATTGGATAGAATTATGGAACTATACAAGAAAAGTCACACCAGATCCGTTCTTCGTAAGGTTTACTGAAGTAAAATCTAATATGTATTTATTCGGTGTCTTGCATAGTTAACATTGTCCATGCCATTGTTCCATGGCACAGTTTCGCATGGCATGCGGCCGAGAGGAAAGCGGAACATCTATTCACATATTAGCATTTATACTTGAATGGACGTACAGAAGTGGAATGACATTCTGAACCGTTGTTTGTGTAAGTCACATTAATCCGTAAAGTCTACCGGTACAACAACATAAACACTGCAAGAAAAGGGCGATTGTCTTGATTATTCTTTGTTCATTATAACTTGAATGTGAGGTTTAAATATATATATTTTTATTTAACAGGCTTGTTATACTTTGACCTCTTCTATATAAATATTAAATATTTCTAATTAACTGCAAACTTTTAACAATACTTTTGCTTTTTAACACAATGAATAAGCGTTTTGTCCGTTACTTCGTCCGCGCAGAAGAAAATAAATAAAATACGCCTAAGTTCCTCCCGGACATACAAGCTACCTTCTTCAAAGAGTAGAGTAGAGTTGAAAACGTTCGTTAATATTTATATATTTTTATTACAAGGTGGCAAAGCAGCACCCGGCTACCTAAAATTGGTGAAATAGCGAGGTGACCACTGCCCATAGGAATCCATCCGCACTTTCCTACCTTTAATAGACGGTTGAGGAGGTGCACGGTTGAGTCCCTTCTTCAGTCAAATCCACTAGATTATCTGCGATAGACGCTGACTTTCGAACAGCCAGACATTAAAAAAAAATTTTTTTCGCTATAAACAACGCAATCATAATGTTCACTGCATAATTTTTATTCCATTAGATAAAAACACTCTTATTTTGTTAGTGTAGGTTAACTATATCCAGGTTTTTGTCATTTCTGTCATAGATAATTAATTGTAGCTTTTTAATTAACACTTTAATGAACACGCGGTGGCGTCGGCATGAATTAGTTCATTCACACTTCAGGCATCTTAAATATATAGCTATCTCTATTTAACAATCAAGGGAACATAGAAAACCTGGCGCCGCACAGGAGGCAAGACAAGGAAAACAGCAACCGCATACCGCGATACTCAAATACGACCAAATTCTGGTCGTAACGCAGTGAATGTGTTAAATATAACATTTGCTGATTACTTGTACACATCTTCTTACTCACATGACGTCCACTGCTGGCCATAGGCTTTCCTCAAATCCCAATAATGGTCGATCCTCTGTCATCCGCATCCAGGATACTCCCGCAACCTTGACCATGTCAATTAAATTGTGTAATTTCCTTGGTAGGTTTTAACCAACTTGCTACTTATATTACTAGTAAACATCATGATAATTTACTTGGACAATCAAATCCTCATTAACAATACATTGTGAATCTTCTCACCAGCGACCAGACAAACTTAAATATACCAAGTACGTTTTGCTTAGCAATTTTCCAGTTGCCTAGCTAATATCAGTTGGTACCGAGACACGAAGTAGTCTATTTGCAAGGCAAACGTGATTACTTAATGTTCTTATTTCGGCTAAGTTACCACTTTAAATTCCACGACTGTTGAAAGTTAGTTACTAAAGTGCTACAATTATTTATAGTTGTTATATTTTTAATAAAAAAATATAACAACTATAAATAATTGTAGCACTGCTAATATAATGTTGTAAATAGTTACAGTTCCCGAGGGATAGATACGTAGTTTTTTGTTATTTAGTCCATAATTCCGCAACGGTTCAATATTTCTAACTGTAATTTTGCACAGATATAGAAAATAGTCTGGAATGACACATAGGATACTAAGTTTTGTTAAATTAGTGCAAACGGAGACGCGGGCGACAGTTAAATCGTCAGTATAGTCTAGCCCGGTGAGAGTGGCGCTGCTATCGTTTGCTTATGTCAGGAATTATGGAAAACCTTTATGGACGTAAAATATTGCATAAAAGGAGGGCGCTAGTGAGCTATCATTATTTAGTTTAACTTTTGTCCACCGAGTCAGCTAGGTTGTCGGTTTAAAGTAAAAAATGACATAGTTTTAGCAGTAAAAACACAACAATACAAACGATGGACGACAAAAAATTAATACTACATAATTGCACAATTTTGTAACAGCTATTATGTTTTTATTTTGTGACTGGATAGTCACTGTTTGCCTTGAAAAGGAATTTGCAGCTTCACCGGGCTTGAGGTGATCTCGTTTAAGAGTAGATAAACGAATTCGAGGGCTCCCTCAGGAACCTCGGCTCGGGCCGTTACCTCGTTATTATTAGCGGATTAGGAGGCCGCCGAGTTCTTAGGTAGTTTCGGTGGACGTTCCATGGAGTGACTGGACTCAAGGGCCCCCGAGAGGGAACCTCGGCTTGGGCTGTCACTCAATACGCGTTTAGCATTCAGATTCAAGGGTACTCGAGAAGGCCGTTGTAACAGCTATCGTAATAAAAAGCGTATGTAATAAAAGCGGGAAAAAGATTATTACTCGTCATAAAATATACAAGTTGAGTGCGGTGAGGTATATTTAAGTGCTTTCACAATGGACATGATGTTGAATTCCCACATTATGGCCCGTCCGTGCATAAAATTCATTCCTATTTTAGAAATATTCACTATAGTATAATATACCAGTATTATGACCATGTACATCAATGATATTGTTGACATACTAAAGGAATGACATATCATGAATTTACAAGCATTTACGAGACAATACATGTAGAAGCAATGACCTATTAGGTTTGTACCAAATCGAAACCCATATTTTGACCTAGTATATAGGTCAAGAGCGTTGGAGGAGTATTGTCCAAACATGTTTGGACAATCCGGCTTGGGTTGAATAAACAGTTCCAAGTACATTAGATAGGTTCCAACTAGATTACATTGTGTGTGTAATTTCTTGGATGTTTAAAAAAAAATGTAATAGAACTATTTCTAATCGCTTTTAATGTTTTAAAACATGTCAACAAACTTGTCACCAAACAAGCAGGAAACATTTATAATATGCCAAGGAACTTGTTAAACTGAACGTGTGCTACTAATTTATTTCATTTCCGAGAAGGAACCGCATTCGCTTTTGGTCAGTCAAGTGTGAAAGTCTTAGCATCACTTGCGGACGTGGGAACAGACTGCATTGTGGTAACTGTTTACTTCGATACAATTATCAGTTTTTAATCTGGTTTTTAATAAATGAATAATAAAGTTGACCAATTTGATATTCTTAAGTGTAGAGTAGAGTCATTATGGAATATTAACTGCCAATAAATCGTTTTAGAACAATTTTCTCCGGATCTTTCAATCCTTATGGACTTTGTATAAACTGTAAGCAGTTTGATTTTTTTTGTGACTGGATAGTCACTGTTTGCCTTAAAAAGGCATTTACCGCTTCACCGGGCTTGAGGTGGCCAAGCGCAGATGCCGCTGAGCCTAAACCTCGTTTAAGAGTTACGGACACGGACCGTTACTTCGTTGTTATAACCGGATTGGGAGGCCGCCGAGCTCTTAGGTCGCTTTGATGGACGCTCCGTGGAGTGACTGGACTCGAGAAGACTGGAGCGGGGACTCTCGCGGGGCCTTGAGTCCCCGAGCTGCTCCCCAAGCCGAGGTAACGCGGTTTGAGTGAGCACTTTGAGAAGAAAGTAAAATTTTCCTTTGAAGATCTAATGCAAAGGTCATCTTCAGGTCATCAGGTCATCTTACTTCTTGATAAGACATTGCCAGTTTTGTTTATCACAGTATTAATACATTAAAAGTTTCAATATTCTTAGAAGCCTGTACGAATAAAATTGTTTGAACAATTGTTATACTTGGCGTGAGTCAAGTATACGCCACTGATCGGTTATATACGAGTTTATCCTCGACTGTAATAAAAACGTTTTCAATTATGTAATGGTCAGAATAATTATTTATTAAAGAATATATATATATATATATATATATATATATATATATATATATATATATATA
>JAAOEG020000023.1:2840951-2907673 GCA_011763625.2 Papilio bianor | reverse complement strand
TATATATATAACATATAATATATATAATATAATATATATAAATACATATAATATATATATATATATATATATATATATATATATATATCAGGTGGACAGATTTAATCTAGGTAACCGTCTTAATTTATAAACCCAATTCCAAAATCCAATGTCCTGAGAAAATAAAAAAATATTTAAATAACGCACGAACGCTGACAATTGTACAATGAACTTACGTTTGAAATTCATAGGTCAAATGGAATGCTATTGTATGGACATAAATGGCAAGGGTTTATGAATGTATTTGTTAAAACAACACGGAATTTCGATTATCAAATGTCATAATGCAGAGAAACGAACGGCATTGCATATGGATGAATTTTCTGCCTAGAGTATTATGTTCATTGGAGAATAAAATATGCATATTCACGTTTTTTTTTTTACTTATATGAGTATAATTTTATACCAGACTTGTATTACCATAAGAAAAAATCTAATATATTTTAATAATTTTAATAAAACATTATTATTAAAAACATATTCTTTTAATAAATAAAGTAAATAATTCAACATTTCCGAACATCACATTTATTGGTTTTACCTCAGCCCCAAGGGGAACAGGTAACCGAGTTAGTAGGCACGCAAGTGAAGCCTTAGATAATAAATAGAACGTGCATATTGTTACGTTGATAATCCTTTAAAGGAACGACATACTTAAAGGTCAATGAACCTAACAACTACATAAGATCTCTTTAACATATATTCCCATAATTGTATTGGAAAAGAAAACATTGTAAAATAAAATAATATACAAGCTATTTTGAATAAACTTTGTAATGTACAGCGTGTAACACAAATAAAACAAAAATTAACACTTTGCAGATTATTGCAAACGCTTAATTATAAAGGAAAAGAGATTTCCTACTGATTCTGAATAAACAAATCGTTTTATGTGCTTTAGATGAAATCAATACAACATACACGTATTTCAGAAGTGTAAATTTACGGTAAAATTATGGACATAGTATACATAATAAAAGCATATCGTTTTAAAAACCTTTTCTCCCGTATCACCTTGAGTAGAGGATATAAAGTTACACAAAGGAACTCATAATGTATTAACCCTATAGAGTTTTAAAGGGCACTGAAAAATAAATGGAATTGAAAATTGATCTACTGGCAAAAAGCAAATGTTTTTACTAAATAAGAATATTTTACAAAAAGTCTTCGGTAGTGCTACGCCCCCAGATAACCTAAAACCTTTATCATTCTTTGTCATTTACAAATCTATTAAAATTAAAAGCCATCACTAACGAACAAACATAAACGTTGCCTTGAGAGTTTGTCGCTGAATCGAGACTCGTTTATTAGCATTGGCATTCGCCGTCTCGAATCACTATTAGCTGGCTAATGACGTTTTCAGATATTTAAATACCGCAAGATTGATTGGCGCGGACTTGAAGCTTAATCTCGACGAACTCGGCTAATTCTCAGTCAAATCTCGATTAAATGATGATTAATTGATTATGAAACTTCTTTAGGACAGTAAATGTTTTTTTTTACGTTTATATCCATACAAATATATACCTGTTCATACATATATGGTCGTACTTATGAGTTACTTTTGGATACACTGAATCTAAAAGTTTTCTTATTAAATCATCTAATTGTTACTTTATCAGTCCCTAAGCGTATCTTACTAAATCTACGCTAAAGAACTCAATTAGTAACTGTACACGATTCTGAGTGTGGCAATAAGTTATCTAATCGTAAACAACGCTAATCAACATTCCGATCTATATTCTAAAGTCTTGTTTACGTATTAAAACAATGTATGAGTTAAACTGTTTGGTCGTACATTTTTAAGCAGGTTCTGCGTGACGAGGCACGACTTATGCAAGACTTAATGACGCCTTTCCGAGAGTGAAAGTCTGACGAGCTTACGGCTATTTGCCGGAATACATTGAGATTAAAACGATTCAAGTGTTATTTCTTCATTACCTTGAATAATAAACGGGACTTGTTTGTTTGAGGTATTTTTTACTTATTTCTGGTCTTTTTATTTGCACGACGAAAGTGGAAATTATTAAATTCTTTAAGCGATATTGTCAATAATCGGAATAATTATTTTTTTATAACCTATACATAACCTGTTATTTCAATCATAAAAAATAGCGGTGACGCACAACTCGCGTAGTGTTTTACTTAATGGAATTGTTAACTGTAATCTTTATTCTTATTATTTTCATACTACATTAAAATGAGGTAAAATATACATAAATGTAGAACACAACTACATAACAGAATAAAGTATTAATTGGCGAATATAAACAAGCGATATCGGTCATTGAACCGCGCGACTAAAACTATGACGCAAACTGATAACGAATAGAATAAGACGGTGCGAATAAGAAACAATTACAATAAGTTATAACAACACTTATAGATGATTTAATAATACATATATCTCATAATCAGGTCAATATACGTCCACACTACACACGCACTTACTGAGGGGCTCGGAGCCTACCCTAAGTTAGAGGTGACTAGGCCACTCAACCACGCCTGCTCAATGCGGATTGACGTTACACACATCCTAGCATTTCTTCGTCGATACGTGCTGCATCACGATGTTTTCCTTCACTGTAAGATCGTCGGATAAACGTATATATGAAATTCAAAAATCGAAAAACATGGTACATGGCGGGATTCGAACCCAAAAGCTGCAGATAAGAGCTTAGCCAACGACGCTCTTCACATATTTATCTACTCAATACGAATTGGTTTAAATAAGTAATTTAAGGAGTTCCCATAAGCAGGTAATTATAACTATGCTTTTGGAAGAATAAAATAAAGTGTACAAAAGTAATCTAAAAACGTAAATGGTTTTTTGATTGGTATCATGTTTGGGCCCATGTTACTTCGATTTAAAAAAGGAGTTTTTTGATTCGTCTACGCTTTTTTGTAAGTAAATAACTTCTAACGTCACTGTGGTTAAATTGAAAAAAACACCATTTTCCCGCGACTCCTCCCGCTCGGAATTAACATAAAACTTAACATCCTACGTGCTATTCCAGACTATGTTACATATCTGTATTAAATTTTAGTATGTAGATATGTTTAACTGTTGCGGAATTATAGACAATGATAACAAAGAACTATATATCCCTCGGGAACCGTAACTATTTCCTTGATCAAAAGCAGCCTGTGTGTTCCTGACTATCCTCAACATCTGTGCCAAATTTCATCGAGATCCGTTCAGCTGTTAAGACGGCAAACACTGATAAACATCCATCCATCCATCTAAAAGTCGCAATTATAATATTATTAGGATTATTTTAGTCACTAAAACACATTTTTTAAATTTGACAAAAGACATCTATCTACTTATTGATTAATTTATATTATAAAAATACACTAACTTTTGCTAGTGATCGGATTTTTTTTGATGTGTGTAGATTACAGACCGCGGTAACCCATGTAAACTACAAATACTGCATTACTATTTTATTTCTTTTTTTCTTCAAATATGGCGGTATTTTACTTATCTCGCACTGTCACATTGCACTTTACCGCATGATTGTATCTTCTATCTTACAGCAATAAACTCTCACTCAGTCGGCACAATATTATAAAATAATGAAATAGCATTTCTATTACATTATATGAAGTGAAATGAGCTATTAACAACTCTTGTTTGATAGAATCAGTAATAAAACATTTCTTCCACTTATCTTTCCAACTTTCACTAAGCCTATTATACAGTGTTATCACTACAGATCAGAATTCGCTAGAGAACATTAGTAAAATTTTGTATGTGTTTTAGTTTCCGATAGAGTTAGGTTCGCGTGTAGCACGCTATGACCTTGACTGACTGCGATAATAGAAATCAACTTTTCGAATTTAACACCACCTTAGAAGTCATGTTTAAATTTCTTCGACCAATTATTTTTCATAATTATATAATATCCTTCATGAGGTGCCTTGCTTAACGAAGCGAAGTTTCCCATAATTATCTCTTTTGGGTCAGATAATTGTTATTCGCAATGCCGGTCTTTTAGAGTAATTCAAATATAATTTATCTCTAGACATTGATTCGAATAATTTTAATAATGACAACGCAGATGATTATTTCTTTTATCATCATTGTTATGCCTCTGTGGCCTGAGCACAGATGGTTAGATTAATATGCTTTGTCTTGATACCACGATAGGCCAAAGATCGTGACGCACCGCCACTCACTCGACTCCCCCGGTGTCAACATAGACAACCAAGAGGTGTCAATCAATGTACCATTACTATACACCACAATCATTATCAGCCTAAGTTCGTCCACTGCTGAACATAGGCCTCCCCGTCGATTGCCACGATACCCGATCCTGTGCCGCCCACATCCAGTGCACTCCCGCAACCTTGACCAGATAATCGGTCAATTATGCGGGAGGCGTACCATCATTTACCGACCAATCCGTGGTCTCCATTTCAGTACTTTTATTTCTGTTCCTTAATATAATGAGAATAGATGGAAATAACAGATTATAGTAATTAAAGGCTGAAAGAAAATTATATATTCGTACATGGATGAAGCGATGATTTTTTAACTTAGTATTCCTATGGCTCACGGTTAAGGAATCGTGATGCAACCTGCACATATCGGCGAAGAAATCCAAAGACATGTGTGAAGTCAACCGACTCGCATTGGGCCAGTGTAGTTGGCTAAGGCCTAGTCACCCCCCCAATATAGAGAAGACTGCGAGCCCCTCAGTGGGGACTTATAGTGAGCTAATGATGATTATTCCTACAGCTGTATTTATTATTATATTTCATACTATTAATTTAATTAAAATTTCGTGTCCAGGACAAATGCAAATGAGCAAGATAAGAAATACTTAACACTTTCAAGAGCCAAAGTCCTTCCCAACTGAAAAATGTTGAAATGTTGTCAACTAGAAAAGTTCTAAAAATTTATTTATGTATATACTTTGTGATATATAACGGTGAGTTACTCGTATTCTTTACTTGGTCGCTAAAGATTGAATGGTACTGTTATTAGGTATCTTACAAAATACTCTCCGAATTTTCACTGACGTAATATTGGACTAATCCAATTTCCAAAACTTTACGTAATTAAGAATTATGACTAATAAAGGGTTTGTTAACAAAAAGCCAGTTGACTCAACAAGTTTAAACTCTATTTTGACACTTTAATTTTATAAAGTACTCAAGAAATTCGGCTCAGTGACGTTTACATTGAATTTTCGTGGAATGATCTGTACGTCAAAGTAGCACAACACATACTCGTAAACTAAGGATCCTACATCCTAATTTATTCCTTCTGTACAACTGTATAAGGGTTATATTTCAACTGTAATGCACTATAAATCTCGAAATAACACGTTAGCATGTTCTATTGCAATCCGTTCCGTGGATACTAACCTAACTTTTATCTGTGTTGCGCAAGAGGCCCAGTTTCATACGGCAACCGTATTTTTTACACCGTTTAAATGCGTGAAGCCATTGTCAATCCGCACGTTACTCGGTACTATCACTTCCGTCCAATTAACATTTCCGTATCTAGATGCATGTAAGTAGGTGAATGTTAAAAGTAACACTTTCAATGTTTTTCGGACTGAATTAATTTTTAATTCGCTCTTCCAAAATTTAATGTAACGGAAGCGGAAGTCTTAAACCAAGTCTAAAGACTCCTTGCTGTCATTAAACCATAGTTTAAAAATTCCCGATGCGTTAAATATTTTGTCAAATCCGTTCTAGCCATAAAATATTTGTTAAACTTGGCCCTTGTGTTAGTTTTTCCTAGCAAGACGCACAAGACGAATGTCAGTTGCGCCGGTTCAGGCGCCGCTGGGCCTCAGCCAAGTCGCCCGTCGTGCCGTCCAGTTTAAATTTGGAACACAAGTTGTTTTTTTTAACACTCATAGTAGATGTACGTCCGGCGAGGTGAACAATCTCTTTCCGTGAGGGGATGCATTTGGATATACTAGCGACAAGGAAGTCAAAAAACGTTGGTTTTTATAATAAAAGGTGGCAAACGAGTAAGTGGTCACCTTAAATCGTCGAAATAGCGAACCGACCGCTGCCCATAGACATCAGCAATTGCGAAATATGACTAAAATTACGCCTCCGGCATTGCACACTCTTTAAACGAAACGCGGAATTACTTCCACTCTACGCCTGAGTTCTGTGTGGACGAGCCGGCCCATTTGTGCGAAGATGTTACTGGCAGACCACTCTTTTTTTAATAATACGTGGTGAAAAAGAGACGGAGCAAGTCTAAGGAAATGTATATTATAAAATTGTCTATTATTATTTATTTGTTGAACAATTTTGTAATCTCAGGGACATTGCTGGTCAAAAAAAGGTTGCCAAGAACAACTTCCTTTCTTATTATTTGGTTTATTGTTACATTTGAAAGTTTTCATTAAAGATCAATGCACGGTAACATTGTAGTTTTAGTAAGTACATCGATCCGTGACGTGCATAGCAGAATCACATCCTGTTAGGCACTCGGTTGCCGATTGCGATGCGAAGTGCGTGCGCCTTACTGTTATACTCAAATGTGTGTCATATACCAAGGATTATTGCCTACATTTAAATGACAATTGGAATGTCTAAAAGACATTAAATATAATTAACAAAAAAAGAAAACATTGATTTTTTTGGGTGGATTTCTTTTTTTTTTATCAAACATTGATATTATAAAATCACAGAAACTTTAACGTACTCTAAATCGCGGTAAAAGTTTTCGAAAAAAATGTTTTAATTTATTCTATGATTAATATTCGATAATAAGTAAATTAGTAAGCATTTTTATCTTGATCGTTTTTTTATTTAAATTATCTTCGTGTATAATTTAATGTTACGATGGGACCGTGTTTAAACTATTGGTGATCCTATTAGAATATTAATACCCAGAACTAATTAAAGAAGTTTAATTTACTGACTACTTAAAATAATTCAAAAAGAATACACCTCTTAAAATTAAAACCAACGTAGACAAACGTTTACACTTCGGTTCTCCCTTGATCATGTAAAAAAATCAAAAATACTTCCATAACTATACAATACATAAAAGCCATTATATATTTATATATCAAACTAGCTGTCGCCCGCGACTCCGTCCGCGCGCAGTTAAAATAAAACTTAGTATAATGTGTTATTCCAGACTATACTCCATATATGTGCAAAATTTCAGTAAGATATGTTGAACCGTTGCAACATTATTGAGTAAATAACAAAAAAATAGGTATCGTCCGTAACTATCTCTGGGAATTGTTCTAAAATAAATGTAGCCTAAGTTACTTCTTCTTACATCAGCTACCTGCCAATTAAATATGTCCAGCCATTTCAGAGATTAGCCGGAACAAACAGACCAACAGACAGACAAAAATGGTAAAAAATGCTATTTTGATGTGTGTACCGTATACATATATAGTCACATACATGTAGTTAAAAACGGGTACTTCAATAATACAAACAGACACTCCAATTTTAATATATGTATAGATTATTAGGATTGACTTTGATATTTTAGCAGGATTACTGAGTTGAATAAAAGTAATGCTCAATTGGAATGCGCAAGTTACGAACTGGGCCAAACTGAACCGTAAACATCGACAACGGATAAACGTCCGATGTATTTTTATGACTAGAATTAATGTCGTAGTTTGTAAATAAGGACGATCAATTGCTAACAGTTTAATTTCCCACATGAAATACCGTTGGGAATTAAATACACCATGATTATACCACGGGTTAAATAGATATGCGACCATATGTAATTTACATTTCATAAAAATTAACACTGATAAATCTATACATATAATAAAATTGGAATGTCTGTAATATTGAACTAACCGTTTTTTACTACATGTATATTTATTATACGGTACAAACACCAAAATATTTATTTTTACAATTTTTGTCTGTCTGTCTGTTTGTTCCGGCTAATCTCTGGAATAGCTGGACCGATTTTGACGGGACTTTTATTGGCAGGTAGCTGATGTAATAAGGAGTATCTTAGGCTACGTTTATTTCAAACAAAATCTTTTATTTTAGAAAAAGGACGCGCGGATGGGGTCGCGGGCGACAGCTAGTGTTTGAATAAATATTTGTTTCAGGTGAAAACGTTTGTGTGGCAGACGCCAGCAACAACATCTTTTACACAAATTGGCTCGCCCGCAGCAATACCACGAACACACAGAAGATACGCGTCAAGTGGAAGATATTTCGCGTTTAGTCTGATGAGTGTACGTTCCGGAGGCCTAAATTTGGGATATAAAATAAGGAATGGATGGGAAGGGATAGTGGACTTGACTTAAAGGGGACACATAAGAAGGGAAATTATTATATCTCTATGCTTCTCCTCGTCCGTCCTTTAAAAGTAGACAACGCTTCTGTAATTGCCGATATCTAGGGCCAGCAATAGCTTCGCTATTTCGGCGAATTCAGGTGGCCTCTCGCTCTTTTGCCGTTTTTTCATATATAAACAAATGTTTAAATATGCAATATTGTAAATCGTTTTGGTTTACGTTTATAATTTTTATCTATTCACTTTATGTTTGTAAATAAACGCGATAAAAGAAGCCACAGATTACCTACTCGCTTGGAAAGAAAATTCTAGTTTGATAATAAAAATCAAGGACAAAGCGATGTAATATATGCGATATTTTTTTAACTACAAGCAATGTAGATTATAAAAGTACAGACTGGCAGTTTCAATTAATATGTTATTAATGGTTTGATTGGAAATTACATAAATTAGTTAAAGAACATTATAAAAAGAAAAAAAACATGGCGTTTTATATTAAAAATACGGATTATTAAAAACGATTCGATAGAGGCATAAAAAGAACACAAAAGACTTCTGAGGGGCGTTCACTTTCGAGATAAACAAGCTATATTTAGCACTGTTTAAGATATTATTCAAGTCTTTTTGATATTATACTAAGAAATATGCCAATTTCTGAATAATGTTATGATTAAAAAGTATTTTACCCAGTATACTTTTTTCAGAGTGGCAACTCTGGCTACATTATTGTTTTTCTTATTACGTACTTTACGAGTATGGATTCGTAAAACAAATAAAAAAACATTTTTTAATTTATTTTAGATGCTAATTAACCGATAACTTCGTGTTATCAATATTTTAACATCTTGGAAGGGAAATAAACACGTTTTTGATTCGAAAATCACGCTTTTCTTGAAATTGAAATTGAATATATTAGCTGTGCCCGTTTCAAATGAGCTCAGTAATAAATTAATAATTTACATGGAAGAAAATATCTGTCACAAATTGGCAATTTGTACAGCCTTATCTCTACGCGGTTTTTACGCCGTGTACCGTACAATAAGATATTTCTATCTCTGTCTCTTTGATACAGAATGACAGGGATGATGATCACAGAAATTCAAGGTAAAACAAATTTACGTCATAATTTACAGCATAAACATCAGCAATCAAAAGAGTTTGGATGTTTGGATATTAACATTGCTTTTTTAATTAACTTAGATATCTAACGCTTTTATAAAACTAGACTTCTTGATAAAATTAAAAGTTACACCACTTTATCGGACATTTATTTCAACGTGACATATTGCAATTACGTATTCGTGTGTAATTCGCATGTTTGGGTCAATTGTTGTGTAACGTTCGTCACTAAACAATTCGGTTCGCGACAACCATTTACCCGTGTACCAATTGGCACGAACACGCAATCAGGAAATTGCGCTCTCTGTCTTTAATTACGACATTTATCTAGATTAAAAGGAATTCCTAGATCCCTTTTACAAAATTCGTCTGTCTCTTTCTTTCATTTTATGTTAGAAAAGGAAAGGAAATAACCAGTTATACGTTTGAATTATTACGAATAGTTCGATATGTTCGATAATAACAAAACAAATATTTTCATACACATGTAAATAGACAGCGTTATGAATATTATATTTACAAGGACACATTAGCATACAATTTATATAGTTTGAGATATTACTTTAAATACCATATTACCTAACCTCACTTAATATTCCGCATCCTAATCTATACATATAATAAAATTGGAGTGTCTGTTTGTAACATTGAAATATCCGTTATTTTAGAAAAAAATCTTTTATTTTAGAAAAAGAACGCGCGGACGAAGTCGCGAGCGACAGCTAGTCTTAAATATTATAATTGCTAATCTTCGATACGGAATTTGTTATTGTTTATCGGAGATGCGAATGTTTAAATGGATGGATGTTTGTTGGAATCTCTGAAAGGCTTAACGGATCTCGATGAACTTTAGCACAGATATACAACATAGATTGGAACAAGACATAGGCTACTTGCTAAATCTTTTTAGAATCCCGCGCGACTGCCCGCTTTGCGGACTTTGATTTAACTCGCGGTAGTTATAAAAATTAACAACGGCATAGGTTTTATATATTCACAACTATTTAAATAAATCGAAGATAGATTTGTCTAATTTTCTCCCTATTTCTAAGTACTAACATTAGTTAATAGACTCTAACAAAGGTAATTTCTGACTGTCCTAGTAGAAATAAATCTTGTGTCAAGTGCATAAAGCTCAATTTTATTTGCGACTAGCATTTGCCAGCGATTTCTTCCGCACAGAATTTAAAAAAATTAACATCTAGCAAATAGCACCTTGTCAAAATGTGACTTTACAACAATGTAAGAATTTTTCAAATCAGTGTAGTAGTTTCGGACCCTCAAACAAACAAACAAACAATCAAATCTTTCCTCTTTATCTTGTATATATATATATAATTATCGTGTCGGAATGTTAGATGCCATACACCTACGAAAAAGCGTGACCGATTTTTATTAAATTTTATATGCATTTTCATCAGATTTGAGAATCGGCTTCTATCTATTTTTCATACTCCTAAGTGATAAAGGTTGCCTATCTCTAATTTTTTTTTTTTACTTTTTGGACATTTTTTTTGTTTTTTTTTTATGTGGCTTTAAAAATACACACAATCCTATATTTTCACCTTTCTATATCACCAACCCCTATTTTTGAATAGTGGTGTTACTAATTTAATCATTGTTCACCCCACTCGATAACTGAACAATTATCATACATCGTTTACAACGCTCCATGCATCTTTCACTTATATAGCACATCCTTACATAATTAGCAATTATTTTTTTACACTAGATTTTCCCTAGAAATAATTTATATGGCTATACGACGTTTCCCTGGTCAGCTAGTAATATATAAATAATTATAGACAAAAGTCTGTGCTCTACACTTTGGTCTTTGCTGAATTCTTAATTTGCATGTCGGAACACGTGAATTGGAATCCAAATATACCAACGAAAACGTTCCGCGATCGCTAACAATGACTAGTATTTTTGTAAAATGTGAATTTTATAACAAGTACGCAAACATAAGTAAACATTATGCTACTCGGTATGAAGGACCTTTTTGTAAAACTCGAACAGTGCTAATTGCAACTACGTCATACGTGCAAACGTTCTGGTATGCATATCTCATTAAATCGAATTGTGTCGGTGTCGTATGACACTAGATAAAAAAGAAAAAAAAACACGCTAGAGATTCTGGCAATCAACTAAATATTAGAATAAAATTAAAGATTTTACAAAACAATGTTAATATAGCAATAAATTATAAATTAAACGAAGTCGACTTTTCAAAACGGAATTTACCAACCTTATGCCCACTTATTAGCTCAATGGAACCCGGCGAAGAGTGAAAGGCTCTAACTTCAGCATTTGTTTCCAGTACCCTGACATTAGCCTAACCTCATTTTAAACATTTAATCCACGGAATCTATGCATATGTTTGAACTTAAATTGCGTTCAGTTCTCGTGTAGGCGTTTTTTATCATAATCACCAATTATTTTTTTAAATAAGAAGGATGAAAGTTAGAAGCTAATCGTTGGGTGGTCCTGTCCATGTTCAAATCTTAAAATAACATCCTCCTTTTTTGAAGTCGGCTAATAAAAAAATACAAAAATAAAATGCGCGCCCACCAAATGTCATGTGAAATTTTTGCTGCTCATCTAACCTATCATGTCATTTTAACCAACTTTGTAAAATGAAAAATACACTTAGTCAACATTTTAAGGTGATTTGAACATGATTTGGTGACCGGATTTTATCATCAAAAATATGTTTCTTTGTTTTAAGACCTGCTTTTAAAATAATTATCAGTTATTCAAGAACAAGATAGAATTAGAATGGACTAGTGGCAAGCTCTTTCGCTACCTATCCGTAGTCTGCGTCTGGGAGACGTATTGGCAACTTGACAAAAATACCAACCGGCGAAGCGCACTGCACATGTGTAGTGGTAGAATATAATCTCAACTTATACTGCTTTCTAGATGATTTAATGCCGAAGACCGGCGTTCAATGCACTTCGTTCGATTAAAAAACAGAGATGTGATAAGTGATTACACACATGAATCAAAGATTATAGCACTTTTAAACATGCTTAATAGTGCGCGTTAAATCTTCCGAGTTCAGAAAATTAGTAGTGACGTAATTTGTCATAAAATAATGCGATGAAGTGTTTTGTCTTTGGCAGCGACCTTTCGCGAGAAACTAGTCTCATTAATTATGAGAATACTTGTACAATTTTAATATCGTACCTTGCAGCAACCAGCTCCTCCACCTACGTATACATCTTTTATTAAATGTTTGATATCGTTTTAATATTATTACCTTTTATTATTACATATACTATTTTGTTCTCATTCCCCTTTAATCTTTAAATGACATGCCATTGTATGATGTTATTGTATGTATCAGTCACTAGAGTAAAAAGAAAACCTTTTCCTTTCCTATCTCACGGTCAGTACATTATGTATGTTTTTAAATGGATAGACAAAGATAATAAAATAATATTACTCTGCAACACATTGGTATGAGAATTTATAATTTAATATTACCTGTGCTCTGTTTATGACGTCGTGTGGTCCCCGCCATGTAGTCGCCGCTGGTGATTTTCGCTTAGCGAGCTCTAGAGTGGCTTCGCTAGGACATCGTTCGAACATAAGCACTCGTTCTGCCACTGAGCCTCGCGTGAGGAAGGGACGAACGGGAGCGGTGCCCGAGGCGGAGGCGGATTCGCCGTTGCCGGCGGTGGCGCCTGCGCTGGTGGCGCGACGCGCGCGTGCTTCAAACTTGGATCTGGCCTCGGTGACATGGGAGCCAAGTGACGCCCGCCTCTCGCCACCGGCCCCGGCCGCCGGCTTCCTGGCGCCGGTGTCGAGTCGGTCCTGGTACCGACTCTTCGCGTAGTCGACCAGGGAAATCGGCGGCACTACGTCTGGCCTCTCCGCAGTCCTCTCGGCTACGACGCCGCCGGTGCGCAGAGCCCGCAGTAGCCGCTCCTCCTCGCGCGCCACCTCCAGCCGCATCGCAACTGAGTCGCCTCGACGGGAGGGCGCACTGCTTCCAGCACCGTTGCGTTCTGGTACCAAGTCAGGGGGCAACGTAACATCCATCGCTTCGTCCTCGGACTCTATTCGTTGCTCCCGCCTCGACTCGACTCGCTGCTCCCGCGCGCCCTCCGGTCGCGAGTCGCGGCGGAACTCCGGTCTTTGCTTTATTTCAGGCTTAGGTTCGGGTCGAGGTTTGGTGCGTAAGCTTTCTGTCAATTTTATGCCGGGCGTGGGCCTGCATGACAATATCTCCGTGGGTGCGAGGCCGCGCGCTTTCCACGTCTGATAGATAGCTTCCGCATGATCCGATATCTGTTTAGCGATGGCCGCGATGTCTTCCTCGCCGGTGTCTATCTCGCGGCGGGCAGTGGCCGCCATGGCCGAGCCGCTCGCCGGCGTGCAGCCGATATACGAGGCACCTGCTCCCGCACCGGTCGCTTCAGGGACGCAAAGGCCCCATCGGCATACACGGTGGGCACAAACGACTACACTGAGAGGAACGCACTAAAACTGCGATCACTGGGGAACGGCACTAAACCGGTACGTCGATGGCTACACGAACAGCTGTGTCGACGCGTGGAACTATAAACAAAGGCTACGATCGCGGATCACGATGCGGCAAGCGGGTTGCGGCGAATAACAACGAACTGACATCGAGAGCGAGCGGCGAGCGCGGACTGCGGCGCCGCGCGACCGTCAGCGGGAGACGGGCGACGCGGCAGGCGGCGGGAGACGGGCGGCGCGGCGGCGGCGGGCAAAGCGGCGCGGCGGCGAGAGACGTGCCCCACCGCCCCACGCGCCACGCTCCCGTCCCACATGTCCTCCGCGCTCATTCACTTACCACCTGATAAATTACAACTATCCCACTACTTTGATGATGAGTCTTTTAGCACGATTACCATATCAGTTGCAGGCAGTATTACGAAAAGAAACGCCGAGTGTTTACACTCCAAAAATAGCATGGGCCTGAATGAGCCATATTAATAGTATAGCACATGTTTTGTTTTACTCGCAAAGGGAGATTCTCACGCAAGGATACTAAACGCAATCAATGTGGAGGTAGAACCGATTGATAATGATTAGTAACCATTGATATGGACTAATTTTGAAGTTTCGTGAAAAAGTGTAACTTAAAACGTTCAATACGTTCAATAGCTCAGTTGTAAACATAACAGGTACTTACATTCCTAATGTTTCATGTTACAAGACCTTAAAAGTTATCTGGAGCTGAACTATCAGTAAACGGGCTACATACATAACAATGCAAATTTCGAAGCTGTAAAATAATAAGACCAAACTGCAAGGAAAATAACAATAACAAGATTTATGAATTATAACGTGATAAATATAAATATAGCATTGCATGCAGCCGCAGTCTATGGGCGCGCCATAGAGCATGGCTTAAGACCGAGAGCGCATGCGCGCCGACATGACGACGCCGCGAATAGCGCGTGCCGTCGTGTTTATTTACGTTCCCCTAGTTTTTTTTTTCAATCTGTAAAATGGTGCGCTCGGAGCGACATGTTTAACCACAAAAAACAATTCGTAAAAGTCAATCTGGATACTGTCTGTGTCTCTTAGTAGGATAACCATATATCGTTACTCAATCAAAAGAACGTAGGTTTAATAAGTACATTTTATTGCACTTTAAAGTCCCAGCGCACGTGCGCCAAAGTTTTCATTATTGAGACAACGAACCCTATTCATGGTATTACCAGTGCAGCAAACAATAAAAAATACAATTTAATCCGTAAATTAAAAAAATTAACTGCGTTATATTTTGCGTTATATTCTGCGTTATATTCATGCTGAATATAGGCCTTTTCCCAACACCTTTCACTAATTAATATTTCCTTCTTTAATTTTAAACATCGACACCATTGAATTTTGTTATCATCCATCAAGTCTTTTCATTGTCAACTACGAGTAATATAACCAAATTACCGTAGAAATCGAATACGTACAGGCGTCGCATCTAAAATGGAGAGTGAAGTGAAAACATGAATATAAATGAACAGAATTGGGGACCATAAAGAAACTACTACGTAAAGTTAAAAAGAACCAATAAAATTAACGTACCTATATTCTAGTAATTAAAAGGGTATCCCTGAAAGTGAGGTTCATAAACTGTTTTTTTCGTGGACCCCTTTTAAAATTTTACTGATTTGTACGTACCCCGATTTTTTCGGGAGTCGAGGGGGCGTGTGGCCAGATGAAATTGATAATACATAAAATGAATTACTAATATTTTTGAGAACGTACCTAAAGGCGCGCCTTTAGTGTTCGAAACCAGTTAAAATTTTAATAGATCCCCATTTACAACTCGTGCACCCGTAATTTGGTTTTTAAATATCATAGATCCCGGCGTCTCCTATGACTCCCAGGGGAGTCTACCTTCACCACTTTAAGAATCACTGATTTACAGGATTTAATTTTTGACTGTAATAATCTGTGGACTCCGCCAAAATGGATCTCAACTTTTTTATAAACTATTTTAAGGAAGGGGACAAGACGTGCCGCCTACTCACACAAGGCGCGTTAAATCATTTCCTCTAGGAAATGAGTAGTAAATAGTGGTAGTTATCGAGTATGGGGTTGTAGCCGCGCCCATGCTCTGCTTTATTACTAAACAGCACCTCAGGGTCAATGACCGCCGCGCCTTTGAATGGTACCCTATAGATAACATGTTCTATTTACGTAATAACATATTCTCTGATACTTTTTCTATGTTTAATTATAAAGGCACAGTGTCATTAGTCGTTAGTGCCCGGATGCGTGTTGCGAGAGATATCCTCTCTCTGTGTTTACACATGCAATAAAGCCTGCATGCGAGAACCGTTTCCATTAGTCGATTGCACCCGCATGCGATGGGCCATATTCCTTACTTTTCCTTACCGCATATCATACTCATCAGCTGAGTCTCCGCACGACGCTTACTTTACATGGACCGATCATTTTCAGTCGTTAACCCACATGCAGGGGCTTCCCATATGCTGTTTGACGACCGAGCTATCGACTAATGAACCTGCACTCTTAGGCCCAGTAGTAGATGGGATAACAAAATACTAAACATAATAACCTCTTTGCTACACTTGTTAATTCCTCTCTTTACTTCAAATTGACAAGATAACTGACACATTATGTCAATCAAGTTGATCTTTTGGTATAATTTTATTGAATCAAATGTAAAATCGTCAATGTGATCTGTGTTATTGTTTATTAACTATTATATTTTCTTATATTTTAGTGCAATTCAAAGTTTCCTGTTTTTGATGAAAGTTTTTTTAGGTTATGTGCATAGACTAATTCTAACGGTCATTTTTATTGAGTAATATTTCTGTTTCACTTATACCCAATAATGACGGAGCCAACGGTTGGCGATGTTAGAGATTTAGAAGCGATTGACATTTTTCTCTTCTGTAATGGTGACAAGAACACTCCGCCAAGGAAGTATCATTTGAATACAGATGCATTTGTGATGTGGGATGACACCCTGAAAGGCTTGGGACGTTCACATTTTGGAGTGGAGTAAGTTATTAATTTACCATAAATAAGAATGCCAATCTTCCAGAGGGATAATTATTTCGAGGACCTCAGGAAATATTTACCACTTAAATGGCATACAGGTCAGATAGAAATTGTGGGCGATGATAATTTAGTACCTTTTTTTTATTTTACAAGGTGGTAAACGAGCAAGTGGTCACCTAAAATCGCTGAAATAGCGAAATGACGGCTGCCCATAGACATCCGCAATTGCAGATGCGTTGCCTACCTTTAATCGATAGAGGAGGAGACGCACTGAAACAGAATATTTCCCCTTCCTATGCGTATCGTCCTCCATCAAGTCCACTTCCCCTTCGCATCCTATCCTTGTAAGATAATAATAATAGTGGTGAAAGTCGACTAAAATTAGGCCTCCGGAATCACACTCATCAGACGAAACGCGGAATAGCTTCCACTCGACGCCTGTCTTCTGTGTGGTCGTGGTATTGCACCGGGCGAGCCGGCCTATTCGTGTGAATATGTTAAAGCTGGCTCCACTGCTAACTTTATTTAAACAAGTAAACAGAAAAGGTCAAACATAAAGCTAAAAGTCTTAAAATAGTGGTTACAGGTTTAAGAAATAAGCATTTGTATATAAACAGATGGATAACGAGGATATATCAGCTATGTTGCAGTTATGATATTATTTTCAGTGATACAGTTATAGACATTTACACTATTACTGGTCACAAAATTGACGACCCTTCTCAACTGATCCATCAAGCGGCGTACGTGGCCGTCAAACCTCCCGCACCTTTCATCCAAACTGGGTATGAAAACTATTTGATCAGGGCAACTAGGTGAGTTTGAAAATCTCTAATTAAATGATAAATCAAATCTAACTTTTATACGTACCTTGGCAATATGGTTAATCAATTTGTTTTTAGCGTTAAAGTAACGTATTTAGGTTGTGTTATGCTGTTTTAATTCACAGATCCTGGGAAAAGAGGTTATTAAAAATATCAAATAGCATGGACTCATCGACAAAAGGTCCTCGTTATCATTATATATAGTTACACAGAACATATTTTACTAAAATTAAAAAGCTATTTTATATATAGAATCGTACATAATTAGTTGAAAATAGTTATTTTCAGGTAACACTGAAAGTGTTTCATTAAAATCCCAAGTAAATAATGAAATATCTGGCCATAAAAAGAAGAAAGAAGCTGTATGTATATAATTGTACAATATTGTACATAGTTCCTTAACGGACCGTTGATTCACATTGTTTTCGTATCTTACAGCCAAACCCAACTGTTGTTGAAAAACTTAAAAGAAGTTTAATAAAACCTTATGTTGTTAATATAAAACCACCTCAAGGTCGTGAAAAAATCAGTAAGATTCCTGAACTAAAACATATCCAACGAAAGAAAACTCCACAAATAGCACTTCGACAAAGTAGTCCGTTCAAAATAACACCAGCTTCCAAAAAAGTACTAATCAAGACAAAGGGAGATTACCATAGAAAACTACCGGATTTAAAGAAGTTGGCTTTAGCAACTTCTGAACAAAAGGATTTAAATAATTGTACTAAAGAAAGCCAAGACAACCAGATTTTGCCTACGAATAATATTACAAGCTTTAATGTTGAAAATATAATCGAAAGTGGCAATGGCTCCGGCGAAAAAACAAGTTTAGCAAAAATTAACAATCAGAATTTAGAAAATAAAAACACTACACTTAATGGCGAGAAAATTATAATATCGAATATTTACAAAAATCCAGAAAAGGAATATTTTTCAACAACAGGAATAAAGTATGATGAGACACCAAATGATACTGATATTGAAAACAAAAGCTTATCTTATGCTGATATGAAATGTATGAAAACATGTTGCAATAATTGTAATAGTAAATCTAGTAAGAGGTGTATAATTAAAACAGAAAACAATAATAACATGGAAACGTCTACAAATAATATAAGTTCTGAAGTCCCTGTTGAAATTCAAACATGTGTTTGCTGTGAAACAAGAAAACAGCTAAATAATTTCGTTGGATTTTTAAATAATGACAAAGTATTAAAGTTGCATTTGAATTTAGAAATTAAAAACTGTAGCGTATCTGTAATGTCTGATCAATTAAACACTAAAACTACACACGAAACGCAAGCTTGTATTACTATAGTTAAAACTGAAAAAGAAACACAAGTAAATTTCTATGAACAGTTAAATGATGAGATTTTTGAAGATAAAACAGAGTATATTTCTCAACATTCCGATGACGAATTAAAAAATATAAATAAAGAAGACAACAAAATTGTGATTATTAATTGTTCTTGTTGCGATTGTGTTAAGCTACATCGTATGCCAAAATTTAATGTTCAATATAAAAATACCTTTAACGATGAGATTTTGTGTGAATTAGCTTCAGCAATAGAAGCAAATAGGTAAGAAATGTTAAAAAAAAAATAACAAGAAGGTTGACGCTTAAATATTTTTGTATTTTTCGGTATACTTTTATTTATTTATTTATTGAAGGAGCTGTGTCGCAATCCCACCACACCGCCCCATAAGTACTCCTAAAACCTAGCTCTCATCAAATTATCATACTTTAAACACCATCCTTGTTTAATCCGTAGACGGGTATGCCAGAATAGTGTTTAGCTGACCGACGTAGGATATCCTCGGTAAACTTTATTGTTAGATTCTAGGAAAGATGTAATTGATCTTATATTTTTAGATGCGAATGCAAAAATGATGTCTTGAATACAGATCAAAAAAGTAATCATAGTCCCAAAACAATAGATACAAATAATAATGAGGAATTTGAAGAGAAGACATTAACAATAACGTCGGTGCAAAAACTTCTATGTAGTCACGAGACTAATACGTGTGATGATAATTTAAATAGTGATGAGGTAAGTGTAACAAATAATAACAATCGTATTACGTTAGATAATAACTATTATTACTTAAATAATAAAGTTTTTAATTGCAACTAAGATTTCATTTGATTTTTTACAGTTTCCAAAAATAATAGTTGCCATTGGCGAATATTCAAATCAAACGTCAGACAAACGTGATAGTATTAAGAAATTTGTCAACAGCAGTACCCAAACGAACTGGTGTAACGTTATGGTTAGAATTTAACAGTGTTATATATTATTATTTAAGAAATTATAATGATTGATGTGCTTTAAAAAACATTTTTGTTATAGTTGGAAGCAAGACATCGTACGGACGGTCGATATAGCTTTCATTTGCCGCCACTTTATACAATTAAAAAATACAACATCGATTGAAAATATTTTTTTATTTTGCTTTATATTATTTTTTTATATTCTAGTGTCTTAGTTATTTACATACTAAAAATAAAAGAACAAATGGCAGTGTAATGGCGGACTTCAGTTTTAATTTTGAGTTGTAGATTTTCATTCCATCATCGAACTGCTTGAGTTTACCAGTGAGAATGTTTAAAGGTTTCTGTCCCATATACTTTAGTTGCAAGTCTGTGAAATAACGTAAGTTTTGCAGGTTCATTGTCTGCATTACCTGGAATTAATAAAACTTACAATAAATAGTGACAAATTCACTTTAATATCTTTTTTTAAATACTCTACGTTTAAATTAACATTTTGAGTGTTAATATATAATGATATAGGGATCTTACGTGTGCAGTTATCCCTGCTACTGCTTCTGGATTAATGGCACTCAAGTCAGGTCCATCCACTTCAGCCAGAAGGAGACCCAAGCGCGATACGTCACGTGCGTTCCAACTGTACGACTTACCAAGCGCCTGCGAATTTTTCCGAGCAATAATATTACCATCAAAAATTTCTAGTGCAAAAGAAATAAATAAACATAGTATACTTTGCACATTAATCAAATGAATAATTTAACCTGATTATACAATCTGATTACAACTTTAGCCATTTTTGGACGTAATTATTATCTATGACTATTGGTTCTCACCTGACTTTTTGTCATCATTGCCAAATAAAATCGTCGCTGCAGAGGATCGCAAGCGCGTATGTGATAAAATAACTGCGAATTGATTATTTAAAATTTTTATCAATAATTTTGCTAATATTTTTTGTCAGGCTGTAGTACCCTTTTTAATACCAGACCTGGTGTGTAAGTTGTAGGTAAGTATTCTCTGGCACTCTTCGCATATATGTCATTGGTACTCCGCACAGCAAGTTATTCATCAAATTGAGATACTTCGGTTCGGACCAACGTCGGTTGAGCTTTATGTATTTACTCGCTACCACGCCGACCTGTTACAATAACTAAATTGTTAAGTTTGTGTTATGCATTAGTTGTTTATTACTTAACCGTAGCCCGTGATTCCGTCCGCGCGTATCCCTACTAATATTATAAATGTGAATGTAAGTTTGTTTGTTACGCTTTCACGCGAAAACTACTCAACCGACCACCATGAAACTTTGTACACATATTCTTGGAAGTATTAGAAGTAACATAGGATACTTTTTATTAAAAAAAAATATAATTTACGAAATATTGTTAGTCAAAAAATCTCAAAATTAGTTTCTCCAACGCCATCTAGCGGTTACGGTGCCCGAGGGATACGTAGTTTTTTGTTATTTATTCGATAATTTCGCAATGGTTCAACATATCTTACTGAAATTTTGCACAGATATAGAATATAGTCTGGAATAACACATAGGCTACTAAGTTTTATTTTAATGACGATGGTCGGTTGAGTAGTTTTCGCGTGAAAGCGTAACAAGCAAACTTACATTCACATTTATAATATTAGTAGGGATTAGTAGGGACTAGGATGGTTACAGGATGTTAGGTAGGTAGAAAACCATACTTATATTGACTTACTTGGTGCCTGTTCAATTCAGGGTGTGTTCCTATAAATGTCAGGATTCGATTGTCGGTCAAGTTAAGCTTCGCTATCTCTTTCCCGTTAAGGTATTTGAATAAAGGCCGGTACAGCTCTAAGGTCCGTATTGTGATCTCTTCGCTGGGTTTGTTTTCTTTGATCACTGTCCAGGTCGCAGCTAGTTTCTCTCGAGCTATGTTCATCATGGAGATGGTTCGAGCCTTCAGAAATTAGAAACAGTAAATATTTCAGTACCAATGTTTTATTTTATTAAGAAAAAACGTAAATTCGAGACGATACATATTGGGTACGTATTAAGGGATTCGTTGTATGGCGCAGCAGTGCTATCGATGATCAGAAAACTCTATACAGTCAAACCTCCCTAGTCAAAGTGCATTCGCTGCGAAGCGATTCTATAACGAATTTCATAAATGTACGAAACTAATCGAATGTTGTCTATGAACTATGTATATTGTCTATGAACTCAGAGCCTCGTATCCAAAACGATACGCTAGTAGAATCGAAGAAATGTATCACAATGTATAGAAAAAATATGAGTCAAGCACGTGACATATCGAGAGATATTGACAGTTCCATACAGGTTCCGTACAAATTGAACTTTGGTATGGAATCGCTTCGGTGCCTACGCACATTGTCTAGAGGGGCAGGTGTTGCTATTGCCGCTAACACTGTAGTGTAAGCAATTAATCTTTTACTTCTTCCTTCAGCAGTAGACTAAATGTAGGTAAGACAGTATGCATTTTATCTAACTCTTAAAAACATTTTTTCGTGTAAAACAACTAACAGAATGGAGCACGTAAGTTGGCGGTAGTCCTAAAATATCAATAAGATCGCCTTCCAGGAAGATGGCGAACGCATTAACAGCTGTCTGCATGAAGTCCTTGGTGACGTTGAGGCGACAACGGCCGCGAAGCATAAACTCCGGCATGGGGAGGTGCACGCCGCTCTTATTCTGGTATAGCTCCGCACTGTTGGTGAAAAAGTAACTGCTGCGAACTCAAGATTTCTCATTTCCTGTCGATTACAAAAAGGTAAAGGTACGCGGTAACACACACATAAAAAAAACATACAGACGAATTGAGATCTCCTCCTTTTTGAAGTCGGTTAAAAAACGAATTTAATTATAACTACTACTATTCAAAATTAACTACTACTATCAGAACATCAACTTCATCAGCTCACTATACGTCCCCTCTGAGAGGCTCTAGCTAAGCTACGGCTAAGTAGGGGTGACTAGGCCTTAGTCAACCACGTTGGCCTAGTGCGGATTGGGTCACTTCACCACATCTCGTTTATTTTCTTCGCAGATATATTGTTCGCTACTAACCGCAGTACATGTCCTGTTGGATACTGGTACGGAATAGTCTTGTTCCTGGACCCCATCATTCGATTTTTCTTTTTGTCCCCTACATTTACAAGTTTATTTATTAGTACAGCTTAGTTCAACGGTGGTAGGTCCCGCATTAACATATTTTACACGAATGAGCCGACTTGACTTTTGAAATACGCGATCACACAGAAGACAGGCCTAAAGTGAAAGTCAATCCGCGTTTTGTCTGATGAGTGTGCGTGTTGGAGACCTAATTTTAATCTTCTTACTCTTCCCATCCTTTTCTAAGGATTGAATGAGAAGAAGTGAATTTGATAGAAGGAAGGAAGCATAGCAAGGGGAAATCATCTTTCTGTTCGTCCTCTTCTCTGTCAATTAAAGGAAAGCAACGCATCTGAACCTGCAGATGTCTATGGGCAACGATCACTTCACTATTTTGTCGAATTCAAGACCTATGTTTGCCACCTTATGCTTAAAAAAAAGGCATTGTATAACATATTTCATTTACGTACTTGGATTTGTAGTTGTGGGGCCATATAAATATTTATTCAATATATCTTGAAACATCATCATAGGATCTGAAATTATAATAAACGATGACTTCTGAGGAATGCAAATTTAATTAAATTCATATATTTTATAAAATTTTGAAAGAACTTAGACGAATATCATCAAAAGTAAAAAAATAATTCAGCAAGATTGAAGAAGAACAGAACAATTAGTCCGATAGAGCGAAGCGACTAGGATTTTTTTAGAATTTCTCACTGTTTGTTAATTTAAATCTTAGCATTGATGTAATTGCAAGTTTTTATTTATTTACAACCAGCTGTCCCCCGCTACTCGGTCCGCGCGATCATTTTCTAAAATGATTTTTTTTTTAAATAAACGTAGCCTAAGTTAATCCTTATTACAGCAGCTACCTACCAACAAAAGCCCCATCAAAATCGGTCTAGCCATTTCGGAGATTAGCCGGAACAAACAGACAGACAGACAGACAGACAAAAATTGTATAAAATGCCATTTTGTTGTATGTACCATATATGTACATATATATTCATAATCATGTAGTAAGAAACAGTTATTTCAATATTAGACACTCCAATTTTATTATATGTAGGTACCTATGGATAAACAACTACGCAGTAAATATGACAAAGTGTACCATTTTCGACAGCATAGCTCAAAGTAGTTGCCTCCTCGTATACTTTTGACTTCTTAGTTATACTCACATTAGGCTCTTGATATTCATAGCAATCCGTGTCTGTAAAGATATTTCAACGTTTTCGTACGAATAGACAGTGGGTTTACACTGACGAAGCAACATTACAAAAGATATGTTATCTCAATTTTTTCAATGTGAATTAGTGATACGAAAGTTTCAGCCATGAAAATAACCCACTATTGGGATAATTATGACTGTAGGTATGATACTAAAATAAAAATGATTTACAGCTCGTATTAGAATCCTTCTGTTCCGATAATGTGAACAAAATGTTAGTGTAACCATTTGTACTTGAAACAAAGGTAATTAACAATAAACAATATTGTAACATAATTTATTTGTTATAAGGCAAATATCATAAAATCAATGAGGCCACGTTTGTGATATACCATAAACAATGGGGGAATTGATACCATATCATTAGACGATAATAAAAAAAATCCAAAAATATCACTAAGACAGTAAAGAAAGTAACCGAATATGTTCGCAAATCTATCCTTAGTAACCTACTTGGTTCAGAACTGGCTTACAGCTGCGATGAAAAATAAACCGTTAATTGTCAATGTCAACCAAGATGTCAACTTTGGTACCATTTTGACTTTATTTTGACAAATCTATAAATGCAATGAAACTGTACTTTTCTCAGTTAGTATAAAAATTCTAGTAATATATAAGTTACCAATGTATTCAGTATCAAACGATGACAATTATTACTCTGCAGAATATTGCTACGATTCTGGCATTAGAGGTGCGGACAATGTGCCATTGTATCCTTACTTAGGAGGTCAACCTGTCGTTTATTATAGTCATATTGTAAGTAACGCAGTAATGAATATATGTATTTGCTATTTATAATTGAATTCCAGTTTAATATATAACATTGAAACAAACAGGCACCAGACCCTCTGTCCCAAAGAAGTAAAATTACCAAGAAAAACAATCCCAACTGTTTCGTGAAAGCCTTCCGGTGGTATACTCAGGTACGACATTGTTTCTTTATTTCTCTTACAATTAAAGCACGTACTATTAAAAAAACTAAGTAAAGTTTTCACTTGCATATTAGATATTAAAAATCTTTATACATTTGATTATAGGCTATTTAACACAATTTTATAACTTTTGGAAGAATAGAAATTAGTAAACCGATTCGAAATCACGTAATTGAAAATCTTAAGAAATAACTTATTGAAGTAAAACTACTGGGTAATCTATCTATATTAATATAAAGAGGTGATATTTGATCATTCATTCGTTTGATTGCATTGGATAATATCCGAAGCTACTGAATCGATTTGAAAAATTCTTTAAAAAAGTTGTAAGGTACACTATTGGTATTGAAGCAACATTATCCTAGGGTGTTTGTTGTAAGCTATGTTTTTCAGTTCTTTTTTTTTTTCTATTATAATTCTACGCAGAAAAAGACGCGTGTAAAATTTAAAGAACGTACTTAGCATAACACTATATTAACGTAGTAATGTTGGTATAATTTTAAATAAATGCGTTCTGTAGGAACTTCCTTCTCCACAACTGGTGGCACCATGCAACAATACGAACATAGGCGGGTTCGCGACGTGGCTAGACAAGAAGTACGAGGAGTACCTTCAAGACAGTCAATGTGAAAACAACTGTCTACAATACAGATCAAAACAAAGTTCTTTTACCAAGAGTGATAGAACTATCAACAGGTAAACATTTGTAGCTAAAATAAATAAACAAATAAATGAACTTCATGTACAAAACCTTTTCAGGATAGATTATCCAACACGCAAATCGAGAAAGTTTCCAAGATTGAAAAGGTTAGACCCTTTAATTATTTAATTTTGTATTTTCATTGTGGACTATCGAATTAATAGCAATGTTTTTACAGCCCATGGAAAAAGAAGCGCCGATATATGAATGAAACTGAAAGGGATGCAGCATGTGAAAAGTTAGTAAACATTATTAAAACATTGCATACATCCCAATTGTTTGTCGTATCTTGTTCAATTGGTTGCCTCTTATATTTCAGACAGAGTTTTGAATATATATTACGGCCTCAAGATATGTCAAGACCTGCTTCTGAATGCTGCCAAAAGTAAATACATTTTCATGTTTTTATACCATTTTCAATTGTAATTTTTTTATTTTCTGTTTTTTGTTTTTGCTTATTTAGGGCGTCATATTGTATTCGATCCGATACAACTTTTATCACTTCTAAAAGTGCGTTACCGACAAATATTAAAAGGAAATCTAAAAGTTTGATTTGTATTTCAAAAACGAAGAATGAATTTGAGAAAGAAATGATTACAAATTACCATATCGGCCAGTGTTACAAAAAACAAAATAATGTGGAAAGACCCAGAATTACTTCTAATCCAACACCAATAAAGGCAAACGCTAAAAATACTAATTGTGATTGTTATAATACCGATTTAGAAACCCAAATGGATTGTGATCATGTAACTGCTACAAGAAATCAGATCAATTCAGTCAATTGTCAATGTGCAACAAACAATATTCCTTCCGAAACTAAAACTCACAATGTTTCTAAAAAGGTAAGCTATAGTAAATTGTACGAAAATGTACAAGATGTCAATAGACGTAACATTAAACCACAAAGAAGTCGAGAAGAAACAAAAACCGTTACAGAACATTCTAGAACATCGAATCAAGAACTGTGTACAACTTTATCCAAAAAATCAAATACTAATGATGTTATCTGCAGCTGTGGTCAGTTAGAACCTAAACGTTTAAGTTCATATGACAAAGTTGCTTCTAAAATAAATCGTTTCAAAACAGTCACCTGTCAATGTTCAATGTCTAACTTTTTAAATGAAGAAGCTCGTCACAAGCATAATTCTAATGTGTCAGCGGTGTACAAAAAGATAAGTCGAAGTGACCTAAATAGAAATGAATACGACGACAACAAATATATCATTCAAAGACAAACGAGTACAGAAATGACAAGAGTTATGACAAAATGTTGTGAACAAACGAATAAAACGATAGATTGCAACTCACCATCACGTCGAAATTATAAAGATGTTATATGCAAGTGTAACCAGTACCGCAGAGATATTAACAATTCGTTTAATGATTATAAAGTAGCTTCAAAAGTTCAAACCGAGACGATTATTTGTCAGTGCCCTAAAAGTATTATTCGAACAAATAATGGTCGTCAGCAATTTGAAATCAAAGAACAAAAAAATTGCAGAAAGGTAAGGTGGTTTATTATTTAAGATGGAGATGACTCTACTAATACCTCCGTAACTCAAAATGTTAATATTTTAACACATTTGTAATTTTAGAGTATCCAAGAAAACTTCCATCAAACATGTTGTCCTTGTCCCAAATCTCCGGAGCCACGATTGTTACAAGCACCACAAATTAATTGCTCGTCTAAAAATTTTAACGGAATGAACTTAAAATGCAAACAACCGTTCATTGTAAAAGAATTACCTGTACATGGTGTTCAAACATCCGATCATTCAATACGATTCGTAAGTAAACTGTTTAAACTTTCGTGAGACATTATTACAACAAAATAAAAACGGCTAACTCACGTATATTAAATCCGGTGTCGGCACCGACTAGTTTCGAGCCCATCGGGGGCTCTTCTTCAGGGTGAGTGGGACTGGTGACTAGTGAAACTAGTCGGTGCCGACACCGGATTTAATATACGTGAGTTAGCCGTTTTTATTTTGTTGTAACGATTCGTAAGTACCTAAGTATATTATAATTTTTTTTATCTATTTTAAAAAAATTGTAATTATGTTACAAAACATGTTTGGTTTTAGCTAGAAGAGTCGTTTCTCGTAAAGATCGTGTGAAAAAGTACCAAGCACTTTTTGTAGAAGATAACACACAATTTATTTAAATTTACTATTTTGGTTAGTAATGGAGAAAACAGCTTGAATTTAATACGTTCTTAACACATTTTTTATTTGTACAATAAATTGAGTATCAAGTAAAATTCGAGTATTTTAAATTATTATTATATTTATTAAAATTTATTTACACACAAAATACACTTGTAAAAAATAATACAATTAATTCGGTGGGCCATAAGAAGTGGCTGGTTGTGTGTGAGGTAAGAAACTTAAACTAATTGCGCCTGTACTTTGTTGTGGTTGGATGTTTGTTGAACTAAATGAAGGCAGACTCCCCGACAGGCTAGACGCACCGGCTGAAGATGAACTTGATGAATACGAAGATGTATCAATAACTCTATTCGGTGCAGCCGAATTCTGCACAAAGGACGTTATTTCTACACTCGGTCTAGCATTTTCCAAAGACACACCGGAGACTAGAGACAATAATCCCGCTTCTTTAGCAGACGTGTGCTCATTGTCTTTAATAATGTTTTGCACACGGTTAACAACTGTCGAATCGAGAACTTCACTGTGCGTTTGACTTTGTGCAGCTGTGTTGTACTGATTCGAGTCAGCTTGATAACTAGATAGAGATGACGATGGGAAATTGCTCAAAGATTGGGTCTGTAATGGCAGCTGGGATACAAATGTAGGTGTTGATTGCGGTTGTTGGTACGCATAGCCTTGACCTGAGCTGAATTGCTGTGTTATCGGGGAGAATTGCTGAGGTGCTACAAAAGCTGGGAGAGGTCGTATTGGTTCTACGGGGAATTGTGGTGCATATGAAAATGAGGGATGTGCTTGGGGTTGACTGTAGGTAGAAATAGGTTGGTGGTAAATTTTTTGAGGACGTGGATAGCTTACAGGGAGTGATGATGGGTTATAAGATATTTGCGGAGTTGGCTGTTGAATCTGTGGTTGATGGTATTGAATTTGGGGGTTAGATATTGGCTGAGCATAATTATATCCGGATTGAATGAAGTTTTGTTGTGGTGCGGGGGGAACGTGAAACACTTGCTGCAGATGAGGGTGAGGCAGCTGGGGGAAGGGTGCAGGCGGTGCGGGTGGCGGCGGTGGCGGGGGTGGCGCGGGTTGCCCGTAGCTGAAAGAGGGCGCGTGGAAGGCGGGCCGCGGCAGGTGGTACGGAGCCTCCGCCGCTACGGCTGCTAGCAGAGATATCACCAGGACCTGAAATAATTCACTTACATTTTATTAAACTGTTTATGGTCCTTAGCTTAAATAGTCTAAACGTTTGGAAGCACTAAACACTGTATGAATAGTTAATTCGGAACTTATTCTACTCGCTAATGGGTCAAGTCGCTCTGTTTGTATTGTATTAGAAACTAGTGAGGCTCGCTGAACTATTGACTTTGGCGCACGTGTACATAATTTTCACTTTAACGTCGTGTGTTCACTCACCGCGCTTCTCATGGCTGATGTGGGATTGTGTGCGACATGTCTGACAATCTAACAGTTTTATACCCACCACCTCTACATGTGTATATCTAAAGTTAGCGGTCGCGCCTACTTTTGACTACGATTACACAAAATTATTAAGATTTTGTTGTTTGATTGTGACATAATTTTTTAGGCCTGCTAGTGTTCTTCTGAAGCACTCTGAATTGGGTATACTTTTTAGCCTATTCCTTTTATTCATGTTTATGATAATCTTATCGTGAGTTTCCACTGCTGAAACATTGTTTTAAAAACATATAATTTTTCCGACATTATCATTCAGAATAATCGTATTTTCAAAATTCAAATTGCATATATTGAAATGTACTGGTGTCTGAAAAATCTTTTCAAATTATAATTAGAAAAACTGTGGTATTTAACTTGTTTATTAATTTAAGCTTATTCGTAAATCAACTAGGTCCTCTCTCTATCTCTGCATCGTTTCCTCATTCCGGAGGGTCGCGACCTCCTATTTGACCATCTCTCGAACGGTGCTTCGGCACTCTCAATTAGGTTCTAGGCAAGGTTAAATAAATACTAAAAAATATCACTTTCGTAAATCCATGGACAAAATAACACCATTGTAACTTGATAATTATTTTCGAAATGTGTCGATGCATGAGTGTTACAAAGGTTTGCTGTACTTATTTTCGATTTTATGAAACTAAAAGAAGTCTACGAAATATAAGTCATTACTCGATTTTTTAAACACTTTTTATGAAAGTTGTAATGTTAAGTTTTTCTTTTCTTTGTTTATTCAGTGGTAAATTCTAGATATTTACATAGTATTGATAGTATTAAAATCATTCGCCATGTTATTAGCACAAATTACTCTGTGCTTGTATTAACCAAAAGAAATATACGGTTTTCGTAAAAATTTAACATTGGTAAAAAAAATCATACTGGCTAACACGTTATACTCGTATATTGCAATACTATGTGATCTTAGATGGATAACAGTTAAACTGTATCTCAGTTATGCCAATGTGACACCAAACGTGAATAACTAGCATAAGATTAGCACTAAACAGTTTAGTAAGCCCAGTAGACAGTAAACATTGCATTGACCTGCAGTGAGTTGTGTGCTCAAGAGATTTATATACACGTGCTTCGGAGACCTATGAAAGCAAATGTTGAAGACATTGTCAATACGATGAAGTCGCAAGATAATCACAATGTCAACAATGTTTGTTCAAATAACTCTTAGATAATTAGGGTTGTCAAAAATTACATCTGAATAAAAATTCAATTATTTTAAATTTTTAGTTTTTATTTTGTCCCATTTTTTGGTAATAACCGACTCTTTTAGTTTCTTAAAGGTGACAAACGAGTCGCTGTCACCGGAATTTGCCAAAATAGTGATGCGCCCACTGCCCATAGAAATCCACATTTATAGGTGTGTTGCCTATCTATACTGAACAGTGGAGGGGACGCTCAAAAAGAGAAAGATTCCCAAACATGTGCATCCCATCCCCGGCCAAATCCTCATCCCTTTGTAATCCTTTGCAGTAGGAAAGAGGAGGCGGAAGAATTTTCGCCGGAGGACAAGACTGGGTGAGCCGGTCCATCCCTGCGAATACGTTAAAGCGGGCTCTACCACTGTAATGCTGCATTTCTTGTTTCCTTGCGTCATTATAAATACATTAAAATGTTTATTTAATTATTCTATCTTCTCTGTTGATGTTGCGTTGGCAATCTATATTTAAGCCTTGCCAACCTAATTAACTGATTATTCGTAATTAACGTTTAAACTTTATATTGCTAAGATCCTTCAGGATTATATGTTTCAAATTATTGTTTGGTAATAATGAACTTAGTAGCAAAATCTATAATAAATGTATGGTTGACAACCCTAAAAGGACATTGCCAACTATTTACATAACCAGAGTAGCCCAAATAGGGGCTAAAGTGCAAATAATTAGGTAATAGTGAAATTCCCTGGCATCGGCGGTGGGTCACGAATTTACACCTTCGTTCATACTCCAAAGACCGCAAACTGTTTAGAGCTTCACTTTCATAACAGACGGTCTTAGATAACAATTTGCATCCTATTTCGTTTGCATCCGTCGTATTTCTTCATTTCATTGCCATACGCGTTTTGTTAGTACATTCTGTGACTAGCAATTAATTTCCATAATTATGTTGCTAGTTTGTTTTTTTAAACAAATATAGGTCATTTTTGTAATGAATGAAAACATTTTTTTATTTGAACTATTTAATAAATTACCTATATCTTAATATACGTATTACAAAACCAAAAATAGATTTAAATAATAGACAAGGAATTTTAAGCCAAAATATTTTTTTTTCGTTCCTACGCCAGTGTTCACTGAACCTATAAACTTGAAGCTGTTTTATTCCTAGTGTACGTTGTTGTAGATTTATTTTATTTTTTAATGGGATAATCTTTGACGGGCTCCGGCGGCGGACGTCCCTTCATCCCCTTCATTTCCTCCTCGCGTTGTTTCCGCTTTGCTACTATGCGGTCGTGTGTTCGCTTCATCTCTAAGATTTCCTTCATCTCCTCCTTGTCTTCATCCTGAATAAAAATAAACAATATAATTGTTTTTCGATATCAATATTATAAAAATGAAATGGTCACTATTTTTCACAAACCTAAGTCGATAAATTTTACGCTATTTCAAAAATTCCTGTAAACGCTTTAAAGTACAAAAAAAACGTACAAAATTCAATACCTTCTGATTTATTCGCAACACTAGCGCCCTCTTCCCGTTGGCCATCGGCTGGCTGTACGTCAACAGTTGCTTTAGCCTCTGCGCCGGTGGAACCCCGCGCTCCACTACGAGCACGATGCGCGCCCATTGACGCTGCCATTCGTTACGTGTCTCTGCTATCTTCTGATATGTATTTCCCATCATAGCTATTAACATGTTCACGAGCAGTATCGCTACTATTATCATGTATAGCACGAACAGGAACTAAAACATATTCATAACAATTTAAGACAAGTACTATATATAGTGTGATGAGAAAACATATAATAGAGCCCCATTTTACATCGAGCTTTTTCCGCAGACAATCGAAGGGAGTATAAAATGGGTAGTATCTCTTTTGCACTTATTGTAGTCTGGCACTACAATACTACTTGCTTTACGCTTTATTACCTTTGCTTCAATCTCGTGATCTGTGTGTTCAAAGGCGCTATAATAGTCCGAGAATGACGTTAGGGACATGAGGAACATCGCCATTATGCTCTCCATCGGCGATGGCATAGGATTTGAGACCGAGTCGTCTACTCCCTCCGGCGTGTTAGGATTATCAAATGATAAGAATATTACATAGTACGCTAGAAAAAAGAGAAAAGCGTCGAATGAATATTATTAATGCCTACTAAATAAAACATTCTCCCATAATTTGAGTACGAGAAAACATTTATCATAAGCTATCGTCGTATTTACCACACATACCTTGCGAAAAACCCATTACGAATACAAGGTATATGCAAACAAAACGTAAAAGATCTCCCATCACCATACGATAGATCATTACAACGAAAGGACCAACAGTTTTGAAACCCCTGTTGAAAATAAAGAGCAAAATCAGTAAATTTAACACTATAAAATATTGATAAAATAATGTTATAAATAGATTAAATATCGTCTCCAATACTAACCTGCAAAAGAATAAGAAGTAGGGAGCAGTGGTGAGCATGATGATGACAGCAACGTGATCCTCTTCCTCATCGGCACACCAGAGCCTCAAAGTTGGCAACGCCAGCATTAGTAGACAGGAGAATAAAAACATAACCCTAAAAAATACAATAGATATGCAGGTAATGCCCTGAAATTTATAATATAAATAAGTGCTTTTTCGAATTAAGTAAGCTTGTATTTTAAATACCTTGATGGAACTGTGCTTAGATTTTCAAAAAACATCTTCAATCCTAAGAATCTTGCTTCTCGCAATGCGGCCCCAATGTAAGCCAACGCTCCCACCCACAACAACAATTCGCCGGAAATTCTAACCTGTGAAATTACATCGTGATTAAATAGGTATCTGTTTGCAAGCGAAGTTTAATTGGCAGTAGACCCATTCAGTTTTATTAATTCAGAGGGAAAATACTCACTTTTGCTTGCCAACTATCAAGATTCATTAATCTACACTCTTCTGTTAGGTCTTCCCACCAGCCCTCCATGTCATTTTCTCGACGTGGTTCTGTTAAACATAATACAGCCGTGAGCAAAAATAAGAGGTCGGTTCAGAAAGTTTGAATATCTCGTTTAGTGTTATGGTTTACTAAGTACTAAAATCTAAATATAAATAAAATTTAATGAAAAATACTGTATTATCCAAGTTTACGTAAGATATCCTTTTTCGTTTAAGTTTCTGTTTTTTAATTAAATATAAATAAATTATTACAAATATTACAATTTATGTTAAGGATATTTAATTGTCTATCATGCACAATTATTTCAGTTAGCTATTAGTCTTTATCTTCCGAGATATTAAACATTTCGTAACTTTCTTTCTGAACCGACCTTTTATTTTTACTCACGGCTGTATAATTTTATCTTCCTAAGAATATTAACTAAAAGATTTACTAAAGTCTGTTAATAATTTTCGAATTTTTGGTTTTTCAAATGACAATATATTGTTAATTATATTTGTAATGACATTTTTTGTAATGACATTTTTTGTTGACTTCTACAAATGAGAAAATTACTTTTATCTTTATCTTTCGGATGACTTTTAAAGCGGCTGCAGCGCGGACCGGGTTTACTAATGTTCAACACCTCCACAGCACTGGAGTCGAACTCTCCGCCGTTTATAATCGTACAATTCTCTGTAAAACATAACCCACTATAATTTAGTATCTTTGCCTGCTATCTGCGAGTGTTAAGTGGTGGTATTGTTGCCCATACCAACATCTGAAGTAGCTTCTGTATAGTTAATATTAGGGATAGCCGTGGAGTTCAATGACGTCGTGTTGGCGGTCCTCTCAGGTGGGCCCGGACGTAGAGTGAAGCAAACCAAGGACACCAAGAAGTAGAAGGTAAAGAATATAAAACGGCGGTAGAAACGAAACTTCACGAACGTGTCCCATTTAGTCTTCAAGAGATCGATAAGCATACCGTCTAGGAGCTCCAAGTGTTCGTCTTTCTCCTGAAACCATTAATATCAGTGTTTTAAACTTGACACATTGAACATAGTCCATTTGTACAGCTACAATTTAAAAGACAACATCAGTAATGTGTTGTCAAAAATTATTGTTATAAAAAACTAACAAACAAAACAAAACAAGCAAATCTGAGAAATTAAAAAATCGTACACCGAAAACGACCAAATTCAGCGCTGAATCTTTACAGATCAATCCAGTCTCGGTATCTATAGTGTCAACCAGTCCGAGCGGGTAGGCGGCACAGGTGGTGGCTCCTATCTGCCAGTAGATCTCACGCTCGATGTTCAGGATGTGCACAAACAGCTCGATACGAGCAAGCTTCGCGGCCAAGGTTAGAGGCGTTAAATTTAAAGCGTTTCGGATGCTTAGAGACGCACCCACCTCATAAGCCATGTCAAATGTACTCTGCAATAGAAACAGTTAAGTAAATTCGCCAGTGGTAGAGCCGGCTTTAAGATCTTCGCATGAATTGCCCGGCTCGACCGGTGAAAAACCACAACCACACAGAAAACGGGCGTCAAATGGAAGCAATTCCGCGTTTTATCGAATGAGTGTGCGTTCCTAATACTAGTCCTCTTCCAATTCCCAACCTTTTCTATTAAAGAAAGATTGGGAAGGGGAAGTATTTCACGGAGGAGTTAACACATAGGAAGAGGCCATATTCTCTTTCAGTGCGTCTTCTCGTTCGTCGATTAATGGTAGGCAACGCATCAGCAATTGCGGATGTCTATGGGCAGCGGTCGCTTCGCTATTTCAGCGATTTCAGGTGGCCGCTTGCTCGTTTGCCACCTTGTATATAAAAAACCCTTGAAACAGATTTATTTCTTGAATGTAAAAGTAGAAAAGAAAAGAAATTAACATTAACACATTATGATGGTTTAAGCCTATTCCAGTAACTGAACAAGGGATGCACGTCCTATATTTATTGCAATGCATGAATTAACTTTAAGTTCAGTAGTAGACATATTTTGAAATCGTGAAGATGAACTTATGCAGTAATTAAATACTAAGCTACCATTCAATGTCGTTACCATTTTATCGTATATAATGAGCATGTGTAGAACAGTATTGCCATTGGTGTCTTGCTTATCAGGGTCTGCTCCTCGCGCCAGGATTAGCCGGTAGCACTCCTCAAGGCCCAGGCACGCTGCGAAGCTAAGTGGATACTCTCCCCAGTATACGTAGCTAAACCAATACGGAAAATAGCTTAATTATTCAGAGTATATGTTGGGAAATATAGTAATGAGTTAGAAGTCGCTTGTTGGCAATTGAAGTAGGAAAAAATTTGTGAGCATCAATTTAAGCTTAGTAAGGAAAGTATAATATAAAATTAATAGTTTACCAAAATTATAAGAATACTAGCTGACTCGGCAGAATTCATAATGCCTCAAACAATAAATAAAAGACCTAAACTTCTGTATAAAATAAACTTAAAACAAACAAAAGAAATCCGTAATTAATAAAAAAATGCTCGGTAAGAATGAAGTTTTATTATTATTTGATTATTTACCATGATGTTGCTTACTTAAAAAATAGAATTTTCCTGAAATACTGGCTCTTTATAGGTTATTTTTTTAATTTTGGGCTTTTTCATATTTGTCTACCTTTTAAACCTTCTCTGGGCTTCCACAAATAATTTAAAATTAAAATTAGCCAAATCGGTCCAGCCGTTCTCGAGTTTTAGCGAGACTAACGAACAGCAATTCATTTTTATATATATAAGATGTCTAGAATCTTCTAATATATATTTAACAATTAAGCGTAGATAGAAGCTAAAATTAAATTAAAATACTTTTGAAATCCACTTTATATAATGATGGATGGCACACTTAGGTGTTCATACATATGTGTTTGTATATTCCAAATCGCTTCGCTTCGTATCCCCCAAAAGCACTCCAACTTAATGTATCCGTACTTTAAATGTTTCAAAGAGAAGTATCAGTCGTTTACGTAAAAATACTATGAACTACAACTAGATATAAATCTTAACAAAATAATTAAAAAGTAAACTATAAATGAAAGAAAACAGTATAGTGTAAATAAAAAAAAAATCCTACGAACGGGGGTACGGATAATTGTTATTATTTTGCTTGTGATCTGAAATTTACGCTCTTTACCTGAATGATTATTTATTTCTCACGAGAGCAATGTATTGTTATTATGATACTTAATACTCCTACCCGTCGTAATTGGTGTTTGTCTGCACATTAACCCATTCGTGGTCGAGGGAGTCGGAGCGCGACGCCTTCTGGTCTTCTGGACACATGAAATTGCCGTAACACCGCTCGTGGTAGTCAGCGCCCGCATCCAGTAAGAACTTTACCATAGTCAAGTCCTCATTTACTATCGTCATGTGAAGCACGCTCTCACCTGGACCAACAAATAACTTTATGAGTAACAGCATATTTCCATCGTCCATTTTTAGACGAACTCGGAAGACCATGGACACAGTATCATCTTTGTAAACACGTCGGACTCAGTGTGAGTTGTCCATGGTCGTAATTTTTACCATAATTCGCAGCGTAAACCTACGGTTAAAACCAGATGACCGTATTTTAATACTATATAGTCACTTCAAAATGAATATACATAATAATTTTATAAAACTTTGCTAGCTTTTTGCCACGCCAATATATTATACGATAATATAAAAATAGTTTAATAATATGGGTTGAGTTTTCCTAATACATTTTTTGTCTTATCGTAGAGAAAGTTTTATCAGGAGCTCTATCAAATTGGTCCTATAAAGCATTTAAGGCCAAAAGGTCAATTTATATTAATTTGTGTAACGGATAACGGAACTTTATGTAACGTCCTGAACGATACTGATAAGAACTAGTAACTGTTTAAATAGATACATGTATAATCATCACAATCAGACGAGGCTACAGTCAAGCACGCCAGCCCAGTGCGGGTTAGTTGACTTTTTCGTTCACACATTGTTGAGTTTCTTCCCAGATTGCATCACGACGTTTACCTTCAACTTAAGAACGACGGATAAATGTACATATGAAATTCGACCATAAAAAACACAAGTCGGGATGTGAACTCAGGACCTGCAAATTACAAGTCAAGTATGAGACCCCTGAACCACCAACACTCGAGATGTACGATAGTGAAGTCAAAACTTTTTCTCATAATACTCTACTAGAATTCAAATCAAATAACACGTAAAATTCATACCATAATATTCATCGCTCATGTACACATCATTGATTAACTTTGGATAGAATCGCAACAATCTCTTCGCCAAATCCGAGTGTAGAGATGTGGCGTTCAAAAGGCAGATGTGAAGAACTGTTTCACCAACAGCTCCACGCTCCTGGAAAAACAGCAAACAACAGATATTCATCGATTACAATTTTTCTGATTGCATACTTATTTTGATAATTATAACTAGCTATCATTAATAAGACACATACACCACAAAACATGTAAACGCCAATAGCATAATGGGGTTCAGGGTATGGATTTCCGATCACGTGGTGTAGATTTCAAATCCACCTATTTGAATATTATCGATACCAATATAAACCATATCCTAGCATAAGCTAAGAGCTTAGTTGGAATGGTAAAAGAAATATTTGTATATTAACCAAAATATACTAATATTATAAAAAAAACAGCATTTTATAAAATCTTACTGTCAAATAATTCTTAACAATTCTTTCGAGCCCTTAACCATCAAACCTCATTTGATGTTCTTTACTAATGTCTTTCTTCGAGTGATTAATTACCTCTTACACTTTAAAATATTCTGTTACCTTTAAATCCCAGCACAGCTCTCTATAACCGGATGTATTGGCGTCATACTCTTCTTGTGTCACCACCGGCCAATCCTTTTCAACATCAAACTCTTCATCCGGATTCTCCATGCCTCTTAAAGGTGGTAACTAGAAAATTAAAATATTCGTTAGCTAACACCATACCCAAATAACGTTGGGCTTGATTTGCAAACATTTAACAGCAGACCTTACCAGTTTATGTCTCGGTCTTTCCTTGTTTCTAAGCAATACGATATGGGATATCGGACAGTAGCGTCCTTTCCCTTTATTGTACAGGAATGGTTCCACCTTTGTTTTAATGGCGTGATCGATCTCAGCATACTGTTTGTTCTGTACAGCTCTCTTCATCATGTCTACCAGTAGACCTCCACCTATAAGAGGTTTCCTTATACGAAGATTTTAATGCATAAGACCTTATACAAATATAAGCAAATGGTTGCATTTGCATTTATTTAGACACTATCCTTTTTTTTTTTAAGTAAAAATTACAGCAGTTTTTTATTCATCATCATCATCGCCGCCTTTATCTGATTTTTGGTTAATTTACTGACATTTCTTTTACCAATACAATTAAGCTTTAGGCTTGTATATGGTTTATGGCGATATTTGATTGGTGGGATTCGAACTCTCGATTACTTGATCGTAAATCCGTACCCTTGACCATTAAGCTATTGACGTTTCATTTTGTATTCGTTGGTTCTCCCGTCTATAGTATAAAGTATAAGCTAATGAACCTCGCTGAATGTAATGCCAGTGGAAGGAACTTCTTTAGAAAGCTAACTTTAGAAACATAAATTAAAAAGTCAGAAACAAAGGCCGACACTAAATATAATCAATTCTGAACATAAATCTGAATAAAGTACAACATACCTTTCACGTCGACGAGCTTATAAAGCTTTTGCTCCGATGTTCCCGCTTGCTTCTTTACACCACTCGTTACATTACTCTCTGTGTTACCCATTATAACCTTTTTTAATTAAATTAAAGTAACGACCTACTAACTATTCATCTGTCTGATTGTGAAATAAATTCGCTCGAGAAAATCCCTTACCAAGCTGAACCTATCGATATAACGGTGTGGTTTCCATAACTACTTCAGTGGCTTTGATTCCATAAAATGCTCTTCACGATACAACATTGGTCTATTGATTCATATACTGATGTGGTTGACGATAAAAAATGAGCAAATTTATTCCGAACGTACGATGACTATTATTAAGGATTGGAATAAAAAGATAAATATTTGCGTTCTTTTTTATTTTTTTAAATTGTATTAATATACGTATTAAAAGTCAACAATTATTTATTCGGTTGTCTAATAATAAGATAAAAAGCTTCCACTAAACTTAGTATTGATGCACTAAAGAACAGTCCCAGCATTCCGCCAACGGTCACTAGAAATAATAATATATTTTTTAAGTAATTAAACTAAACGTATTGATTAGACTTAGATTTAATTAAAACTTGTATCATCTTATAGCTAAGGTAACGGAACTTTACATATGAACGCGCCATTTATGTAATAAAAAATGTTTAATAAAGTCATTGACGAGCCTTTATTTTTTATTGTAACATTAGCTGCCGGCAGCGACTCCGCGCGGAAATAAACAATAAGTATGTAGCCTATGTTTTCTTCCAGACTATGTTCTATACCTGAGCCAACTTTTATTGGGAACCGTTAAGCCGTTCTAAAGAGACTTTCCAACAAACATCCATCCTAACATTCGCATTTATAAAATTAGTAAGATTTCGTAGTGTAGTCACACTGTCAATTACTATATTTTAATTACTATTTGGTCCACTCGAATTCTTAGGTTATATTTTTCGTAAAACCAACGTACCAAAATATTTTTCTTAACCAATGGCATAACTTACCCACCAAATCCAAGTCATTGCGCACTAAGTTTTTACGATAACGTAATGTAGGCAATGAGATCATACGAATGTTAATAAGAGATCCTCTTTTCACTTGCTTTGGCACGCGCCGCCTGTCATTAAACAGTAAGCACATAAGTAAATGGAAACAAATTATTAAGAGTTTTATTGTACAATATCTGATACAACTAGACCTGACTTAATACAGTCATAATGCTATTACGACTTAACACAAACTTATAAATATTTATAGAATCATCATCAGCTCACTTAACGTACCCACTGAGGGGCTCGGAGCTTACCCTAAGTTAGGGGTGACTAGGCCTTAGTCAACCACGCTGGCCCAGTGCGGGTTGGTTGACTTCACACATATCTTTGAATTTCTTCGCAGATATGTGCAGGTTGCATCACGATGTTTTCCTTCACCGTAAGAACGTCGAGTAAATGTGCATATGAAATTCGAAAATCCTAACACCATGGTTCATGGCGAGATTCGAACCAGGACCTGCAGATTACAAGTCAAGTGCTTAGCCCCTGAGCCAACGACGCTCTTATTTATAAAATGGGTGTGGATAAATCAAATGGTTTTTCTGACTCGCAGGTGAAACACTTACCCCTTTACTTTTATTTAATACTTACATCGCTGTATGTATTATAGTTAACTCGCTTTCGACGCACGAGGGTAAGCAGTTATCGTGTTTGTCCCTGTCAACATTAAGCTTTGCTTTTTCTCCTGAAACGAAACGAAAAGAAACAATACAACAGTATTACTCTTCACAATTTGAAACTTCTAAAGTTATAGTACTTTTTTAAATTTCTGTTTCATATAAATTGAACTCGTACCTTCGTACGTAACCAAGCAGTTTATACCCGTGTAATTGCAGTACAAATTATTATCTGAAAATAAATACAAAAATGAAAAAAGTAAATTAAATTACAGGTTAAAAATTATAGTACCAATATCATTATGTTTACAAGATTCGTCTCTAACAGGATGAACGCAACCGCACTGCTGGTAACTTCTCTCCGTGTTCCTTGCAAGTCTGCAAGCTCCGTTTGAGTATACCTGATAAATGGTTAATGTTTGTTATTGTGAAAACGTTCAAACGAATAAAGAAAATAAACATTACACGTGTCAATAATTAAAACACAATTTTTACCACGATACTAACATTATAAATATTAAATTTTATCAAACTTCGCTCAATGTAAGGTCATAAGTTTTTTCACGAAACCTTTCGTGCCATCATCATCATCGGATCACTATAAGTTCCCAGTGAGGGGCTCGGAGCCAACCCTAAGTTATAAGTGACTAGGGGTAAGTCAACCACGCTGGCCCGTGGTTTGACTTCACATATATCTTAGAATTTCTTCGCCGATATGTATGTTTAATAAGAAATTGCTTTATTGTCTTCTAAATGTTATTATGTTATTTTTTCTTACCGGATAAGTGTGCATAACTCCTTCTGGTATTTCATGAAGATACCTACATCCTCTGACATTTGCCGTCTCAAATTGTAAAAGGGGATCGTTCTCAACTTCCACAATAGAGAATAAGACATCAACATGATTATGATTCAAATCTACGTCTACTTTGAACTTTGTTTCCAATAATTTAGTTGACAGATCTTCGGGACTATGTATCGATATCTGTCGGTTAAATAAATAAATTCCATAGTTTAATTTTTATTCTTGTCGCTAGAGTATTTCATGAATTAAATATGAAAATTAAAAAGTGAAAATAAAATTACTTGAGCATCAGATAGCAAACGGAATGTCAGTAATCCAGGACCTGTGCTTTGATTCACGCTAAATAATCTATCACGGTTATGTTCCCTGAAAATTTGATAAGACTTATTATTTTATAAACATAACTCGATTTTGGGTGCCTTTTCTTTGGGTGCCTTGTCCTAGTTGGAGAGTGAGATAGCAACAGTGCAGGTTGTACCAACCGTCATTGTTACCAACTGTCAACGGGGTAAGACCGCGCAATTCAAGCTAAGTATACAATGCATCTGCATAAGCAATGCTGTATGTTTTCACGGCACATAATAATGTATAGACTATAGCTCCCGGGGGGTAGTGTAGCTTCAAAACAGTTTAAGAATTTGTCAAATCGTTGTAGTAATTCCGGAGCCTGTTCAATAGAAACAAACAATCAAATCTTTTTTCTTCACAATCTTATATAATAAATACAATTTTTCGTGTCACAATGTTAGTCACCATACTCCTCTGAAACGGCTAGAGCAATTTAAAAAAAAATTATGTACATATTCAGTAGGTCTTAAAATAGGCTACTTTCTATTTTCCATAACCCTAAGTAATAAGAGTTGTCGACCCCTAATCTTTTTTATTTAGTTTTTGGACTACAACTTTATTTTTAATTTTCTTATATTGTGGCATTAAAAAATACATGCACCACTAAATTTTCACCCTTATATCATCAACCCCTGTTTTTTAATAGTCATTTTAATAATTCAATCATTTTTCATCTCTCGGTAACTGATCAATTATCACTCATATACCACATTCTTATCCACTTACATTACCCTAGAAATAATGTATAAGACAAAACAACGTTTACCGGGTCAGCTAGTATTAGTGTAGAATGGTATTTCAGGTAGTTGGTAAGTAGCTTAATCACTAAACACAAAACATGAGAGTGAAGTTGAGAAACCATTTTTATCTGACGCCCAACGAATTAACGATATGACGATTAGTCTTATCTCTGAGTTCCAGTTTCTTTATCATTGTTATGAAAATTGTTGAAGTGTGCAGACATGTGTTACTTACGTGTGTTGTAGTGAGTTAAATGAGTAGCCAGGACCGGACTCCGAGTCCACTGGATAGAATTTATCACAGCATCGGAATTGTTTATTATTGAAACTGCAATCAGTGATTAGTTTCTCGCATTTCTTGTGAACCTAAAAAAGGATTAAGATACAAAACTGATTGTTGTAAAAGTAAGTGAAAACATACTATCAACAAAACCATACCTATGTTTAGTTTTAATACTAAAGTTAAAGTTACGAGAGTGGTAAAAACGTCAATTCATACATTCGACCATTAAGACATCTCACGAATATGATAATTATGTTCATAAAATATACATACAATGACAAATGCTCATCTTTAAAACACATTCGGGATATCAACGTATATTTACTTACATCATAGATAATATCACGCCAAGGTACGTTGCAAGGAATAGCGTTGCCACAAGGCAGGCAATTGGATCTGGTACAAGACCCTACTCCGAATAACACATCTGTCAGGTATCTGCGGTAATCGTAGTTCAAGTTTTTCACTATAGCAGCTGATTAAAAAAATTAAAGTATTTTCATTTATGTACGAAAATTAGAGAGGACTGTTACCCAAATTAGTGTTCAGCACTTTATAAGGTTCCGTCAGTTACATATTTGCGGGAAAAGCATGATACTCCATTTTATTCTTAATCTTAATAATATTAGAAATGCGATGCCGCCTAAACTGTTCAACTCGTTCTCAATAAAATTATAAACTAGCTGTTGCCCGCGACTCCGTCTGCGCTTTTTTTTCTAAAATAAAAGTTTTTTTCTAAAATAAACGACACCGACAAAAATTGTAAAATTGTTATTTTGGTGTTAGTACCGTATACATATTTGTATACGTATAGAAAAAAACGGTTATTTCAATATTACAAACAGACACTCCAATTTTATTATACGAGTATGTATAGATGTGAAAGTTTAGATGGATGAATGGATGGATGTTTGTAAGATTTTGTAGCCTAAACGGCTGAACGGATCTTGAACAAATCTGGCATAGATGTAGAGGTTTGTCTGAAAGAACACAAAGGCTACTTTTGATCTCGAAAATAGTTACGGTTCCCGTGGGATAGATTAATTTTGTTTTTTCATGCATACTCGATAATTTGACAACGGTTTAACATATGTTATTGAAATTTAACACTGATATCAAAGTCTGGAGTAACAAATGGGATGTTAAGCTTTCTTTTAATTCCGCACGAACGGAGTCGCGGGCAATAGCTCATACTTTATATTTTTCTTTTTAATCTCATTTCTAACGTCATTGCCTACAAGTGCGGATGGTATTGTTTTTTTCAAATTGGAATCGTGCTATTGATAATAATAAATAATAACAAGAATACTATACGGTAACGTGCAGCTAGTTTCTTCTGTGTGGCCTTTACATTATACGTTTCGAGGACAGTCACAGCTGGGAATATCGTGTTCCAAGACAAGTAGAGAGTGTTAGGAGTGAAATTGACTTGTACACCTACACGTAAAACTCTCCCCAGTAAAATATATAGGTAAACACTTGACAGAACAAGAGTAATTGTCCAAAATAATCTGTAAGTCAAACGTTAAATCGTAAAATGACGGGAAAATATGCTTTTTGTTTTAAAAAATACAAGTTACCATAAGAATTAATGTAGCTTATTTTAAAAGCAAAAAATTTAGATGGATATTTGTTAGAGAGAGATTACAAGAATAGCTTAACAGATTTTTAAGAAATTTAGCACAGATGTAAAACGCAGTCTAGAATAACACATGGGTTACTTACTAAGGTTTTTTTTTTTGATAAGGCTTAAAGAGAATAATTCATTTTCATCTACAGAAGGGAGGAGTGTTTATTACATCGAGGCGTTCAGTTGTTATTTTACTAAAATATAATAAAAAACTCAGATTTTAATTACCTTTTGAAAATACTAGCTTCTTTTTCAAAGACATGTTTTAATCCATGGATAGAGCTGTTACGACCAAGATATCGACACCGTTTTAAAAAGAATGTCGAAGTTTCGCAAATTAATAATTTTAATTCATTCATTTCTAACGAGCGGGTAACTTTATTGTGTTGTTATTCAAATAAACTAACCGTGTTCGTTTTTTCGTTTCCTACTAATAAATAGAAATATATTATATCGCGTGTTTAATTAAGTGAAAGCATTACGCTGTCGGTTTTTAATATTTTAGTGTACAATTTAAATCTCTCAAATAAACATTGTAGAAATAAAAGAAAGTCGTGTTAGTTACACTATTTATAACTCAAGAACGGCTGTACTGATTTGGCGGAAAATTGGTGGAGAGGTAGCTTAGAACCAGGAGACGGATATAGCATAATTTTTACCCCTCTTTTTTTACTATTTTCTACGGTTTAGTCAAAAATAAATAAAGTAAGTCACTATAAAACGTGGTATTACAAAAACGCATCTGACCTTGAATAACAAAATATAAATGACAGCTTAACGTAATATTGAATATGGTTCAGTTTGAATGAAAATTTTATAATAGTAAATTTTATCAGAAATCAATAATTAGTAATAATCTACTAAGTTTTTCTTTATTACGCGCGGACAAAGTCGCGAGCGAAAGCTAGTTATTTATAAATATGTTTATTAGTACGAATGGAGGAGGTAGAACAACTATTTTTAATGTTCGCGCAGTTTTTCCTACGAAATATTCCTGGAAACAGTCAAGGACCTATAAAGCGCTGCTGAACTGCAGACGTAGTAGAATAAACTAAAATACAACTGGTAAAGTAAAGATCAATTATCACCGTTAAAAAAGACACAAAAATAAAACAAAATAATCACTGAGCAATCATTTAATTTATAAATAAAATTTTATGACTATTGCAATAAATATGCTTAGGCTTTGTTAACAGCTAATCTAGTTTTGGTTATAACTAAACATTGGTAAAAAACTTGAAATAAAAAAATATTATAACAAACCAAAATCTAAAACAAAGTATTAAATATTAAACATGACTTCATAGAAACAATTAAAGCTAAACCAAAAGTACTTATGAGTAATTTAATAAAAAAACAACTTTTTTTTTAATTGAACCACCAATTAGATCTTTTTTTTTTTAAGAAAATATTTTTTTCCTTTCTTCGAAAAGAAGAACATTTTTTTTCCTTTCCGTCCGTTCCGTCCTTGTAACTCAATTATTTTAACAAAATAAAAAGAACGAGAGACGGGCCGCGACCGCGAAATAATACCAGTCCCACTGACCCTGGAGAAGAGTCCCCGATGTGCTCGAAACCAGTCGGTGCCGACACCGGATTAAATATACGTGAGTTAGCCGTTATTATTTTGTTATAATAATGTCACACGAAAGAAAAAAATATTTACTTACAAAAAGTCCTTTTTACAATAATTTACCATATTTTTTTATTTTTCAGATCTTGCCTTCTATTCTATGATTCAATTTTTTCTATCAATTTTTTTTTATATCAACCGAATAAATTTTTTAACCAACCAAAGAAAGAACTTTTGGTCTGTGCAGGCTCAGTGGCCATTGGATCCGCGTAACTATCCGTCACGACAGCCTGCACGGAGCGGTCCAGACGGAAGCCTTCACACAAGTCAGCCAGTAACTCCGGCACTGGGTGACGTCTCTCCCAATCCGTCGCTAAAAATAAAATCTCATATTAAAGGCAGTAATTAAACTAGCGTTTACATCATTATGAATCGTATTTCTACCATTCTTAAAATTAAAATTAAGTTGCCTAATTACATCCTAAAATACATCTGAACAAGTAATTATTTAAGCCAAAAATCGTTGGAGTTAGGAGCATACATAGCACAGACAGAAGATATCGAAATTATAATTAAATGCTTATAAAAGGAGACCATTACTTTTTATATGGGATTCAGGCCAGATATACTGTGTTCCTTCAATCTGTACATTATAATGGTAATATAATTTTAAGATTACGGACAAACAAACATTGAAAATAGAAAAAAAATAGATGTCAAACAACCTAATAATCACGCGCCAGACAGATGCAGTGAACGGTGACGTTTTTGACGTTTAGATCTAACCAAATATCCGATCATTTTGACGTTAGCCACCATATCTTATGAACTGTTATATAAATAAAAACATCGTCTTTTGTCACAAATCTATTTTGATAGCTCCTTTAGTTTCCAGAGAAAAAGTTTTTGCAATGATATTAAACTTTGACAGTTTGTATATTATATTTTATTGCTGGCCATTACAATAAAGTGGGCGCAAAAAATTATATCCTTTTAGATTTTTACTTTAAGACCGTTTATTCTTACTGTCCATTTTTTAAATACTCACGACAATATGGCTCGGTAGCGGTTGTAAGCACGAAGTAAGCTCCAGTTGCTCTGGGCAAGCCGCTGCCGCCCACCGCCCGTATGCCCATCTCGGAACACGCGCCGACTCGGTCGCACGCCGCGATTATGCTTGCGTTCACACTGACAACAAAAATTACTTATTACTACTCACCGGCTGCAGTTTTACGGTTTTATGAATTTAAGACATATTATTATTGTATTCTTTTGCTCTGAATAAAAGTACATTTCTGTATTTTTCAATGGATCGCTAACTGCTATACAAAGTGCATTCGCTCCGAAGCGAATCGATAATGAAATTCAAAAATGTATTGAACTGACAATATCTTTCGATACATCACATGCTTGTCACGTAACTTTCCTATACATTTTAACACATTTTTCGAGTAGCGGTATCGTCAATCGAATGTTACATTATCTACAGGCTAAACCCCTAGACAAAATAACTTTTTAATATCAATATCGTTAGAAGAATCGACAAAATGTGTCAAAATATTTAGGAGCATGTGACGTATTGGAAGATATTATCAATTCCATAAATTTTTGCACTTTGTTACTTAACGAACAATTATAACGTTTAATTAAATATTACATAAGGTACTTCTTTTTAAAATGTGTGAAAATATATGAATACTCACCCCTCATAAGTCAGATTCCACTGATGTCCTCTGAAGGAACAGTTATTGTTGACCAAGGACTCAATAAACAGCAGGTACGCTCTGCCGTGACTGCACACGGCTTGCTGAAGTACTGGGAAAGCAAACGAAAACATAATTTTTTCATCATCCCAGAGGATTTTAAGGGGAGTGGTTAAATAGGAAGAAAAAATATTCTGTCTCCCTCTATCTTAATAGAACACAAAAGAGGAAACTTTCTTGTTCTTCGTCTTCTTGTAGGAAACATGATAAAGACACCTACAAGTAATTGCTTGCTGTATGCTTGACACCGAGCAATACAACCTACTCCAACTAATAATTATGGCCAAATCGCAGGAATAATACGCGCTAGCGGAAGAAAAAAATCGTGGATGCGAAATATCAAGGAGTGGACTAATAATGCCAGCATAGAACGTTTATTGCGCTTGCCCCAAGACTGGCATAAATTTGCTGAACTGAAAACCGACCTACATTAATGGAGACGCATCTTGAGAGAAAGAGAGTCAGATGCTTAACAGTAGCGAATACTTAATATCAGATAAACCATTAATGTGCTTGAATCTTAACTCTGTATATGTATACTTACTTCCCACCGGAATAGGCAAAAGACGAGCCCAGAGGGAGCTCGTAGCGTTGAAACAGCCAGGCTGCTTCATGCCACCGTTTGGATAGAAGTCCGCATGACCTGTTCAAACAACACATTATTCATGATATAAAAGACTTTTTATATTAATAGAAAAACAGTGGCCAGAAGCTTTGTGTTCGAATCAAATTTTAAGAAAGTTAGAACAAAAGAAAAAAAGAAAAGAAAGAACCCTCTTTAAACACTGATGCTCTCTAGACACGTAGCAAAAGTACGAGAAAACCATTTAAAATGCATAAGACGGTAAGTCTTAAAAATTGGTACAATACCAGTGGGATCAGGGAATCCAAATCCTATCTTAGAGAGTAATCGTCCATTGGTGTGTATGACGTCGACGAAGTCCGCATCGGTAGAGTCCAGACGCTCCACCAGGTTGTTTGTGCGGAAGCAGGGCTGTGCCGGGTCGAGACCTGCAATACAAGAACAGTATAATTATCCTGTAATCATAGATTTATAATCATCAGATATCTTTCGTTCCTAAAAATATTCAGTGGCTGATGCCAAGATCCGATCCTGTTATGGCTAAGGCGTGTAAGTTGTTGTGTTGAGCCCGCCGTATGCCTTATGAAAATAAATCTCGTGGATAATCGAATATCTTTTTATAGTTCATATTAAATTTATATTAAAGCCAATGAATCAGAGAAAAATCAATCTAATTGTTTCTCTATTTATCCACAAATTATTATAATTGAAATTTACATTTAATAAATAATTTAAATTAATAGTTTTTGATATAATATAATTCATACGTCATTTTAATACCATTAATGAAGTACCCAGGGATTTTATAATAAAATTTTTGCCAGTTTTTCCGGTTCACACATTTTCGCACTACACAGTTAAAATATGATAAGGTGGTTTTGGGTTTTCCAAAACCACTTCTATAACCTCAAATTTAGAGTGAATGATAGAAATACGGTAGCCTGTTATTGAGAATCTAAATATAGTTTAAAAGTAAAAAATAAACTAACACACATAATTGTTTAGTCACCAGACATAAAATCTTATAATAAATTGTATTAATTAATTTTTATTTCATTTCAAATCGCTAACGCTAACTCTTACTAATATTATAAGTGCGAAAGTTTATATAGATCGATGGATTTTTGCTAGAAGATATCTCCAGAACGGCACAGCAGATCTCGTTAATATTAAGCATAGATGTAGAATATAGTCTGGAAGAATACCTACTTTTTGAGTTTTTTTTTAATTCCGCCTAAACGGAGTTGGGACAAAAGCTAGTAATATATAAATTCTAGCGGCCCGCTCCCGCTCTGCACGTTTATAAATCTGATAAATCTCGTAGGATTCAGCCTGCGTTTATTGCAATGTAAGCGGAAAAAATGTAATTATTTACGACATCACATTAGAAACCTTAAAAATAACAGTATTTCTCCACTACTTAATGGATGTTATTACACATATAAACCTTCCTCTTCAATCACTCTATCTATTAAAAAAACCGCATCAAAATACGTTGCGTAGTTTTAAAGAGTTAAGAATACATAGGGATATAGGGACAGAGAAAGAGACTTTGTTTTATACTATGTAGTGATTTGCATGTATATTGAAACTCGTTACACTTTTTATGTTGCAAACTATACGACTTACGTGTAAAAATAATTGAATAAATGATTGATAGTACTAGTTTCTTATTACAGTTGGCTGACACAAGGTATAATCATTAACTTCCTAGACCATGTACTTACAAACGTGTTCTATCTTATTTAATACATATCCGTACATAACAAAACTTTGTCATACTATGTTCATACAATATACATGTAGGAAGCGGCGTGAATATTATGTACCGGATAAATTATTGTAGTTTTACTCATACATTGGCATTCGGAAAATACAAGCAGGTAGTTTATTGACCGAGTATTTAATACAAAAGCGTCGAATCGAGAGCCGACTTTCAAAATACTATTGTGTTATTAAAATAAAATAAAGAAGATATTTATACCAGGAATAGGTCTCCGTAATTCTTTTTTTCGCCTAACTTTTGTAATCTGGATTTATTGTCTTTCAAATTATAACATACAGCCGTGAGCAAAAATAAAGGGTCGGTTAAAAAAGAAAGGTATGAAAGTTTGAGTCTTTGATATCTCGGAAAATAAAGACGTCAGATAACTGAAATAAATTGTGCATGATAGACAATTAAACATCCTAAGATTAAATAAAACATTAATATTATTTAATTTATTTGAATTTCATTAAATAACATAAACTTATACGGAAAAAGGATGTCTTACGTAAACTTGGATAATACAGTATTTTTCATAAAATTCTATTTTTATTTAGATTTTAGTACTTAGTAGTAATTAGCAATTACTGATGTCTATGGGCAGCGGTTCACTTCGCTATTTCAGCGATTTCAGGTGGCCGCTTGCTCATTTGGCACTTTGTATTATAAAAAAAAAATTGCACTATTGAAAAAGTTACTATAAGAACATGTTATCTCTCATTCTAATATACTCTGATATAAACATAACATGATTATAACTATGTTATTATATCTGGCATCTGAATACCGAACGTAATTCTGTTGTAATAACTTACCAGTAATCCTGGAAACGCCTCCCAAATGGTAGGAGACGTAGGAAACAATGTGAGCACCGAGACTGTGGCCAACGAAGTGGAAGTCTTTAGCATTCGCTCCTGTCTCCTTAATCAGTTGCTGCATGAACCTACGTCAAAAAATCAATACTTTAAACCCACTACAAACGTCCAGATTTAAGTGAACAGTCGAACACATCAGTTAAAACTGTAACTGTGTAGGCTAAACTTGAATTGTACAGTTCAACTGTTCAGTTAGAGACAAGCTCAGTCTGTAGACAATCTATCAGCGATATCGCCAGTAGAATCGACAAAATCTGTGATAAATACGTAACATGTCGAAAGATATAGTCAGTTCTATACAATTTTGAAATTCGCTAAATATTTACTTCTGAGCGAATACTTTGTCTCGCGGGACAGGTTATTGTCATTTATTTTCAGCTATCACTGTTTTGAGTCAATTTCACACAGTCAAGTTATAGGCAAACATATAGAATAACGACTTTACTGTATAGTCCTATCTTATTTAGTTCACTAAAATTCCTTACGAAATTCTGACGTAAATATATCAGAAAAGAACATTAATTAAAAGGACACAATCATGAGATCTGCATCTGCATCATTATCAAAATAAAGTCCCGGTGGTAGTTTCAATATTCGGGAATTTCTACTCATATTAATTGTGATTAAAAAGGTTATTTATTTAGTCGGTTGTAATTACCCAGTAACATCGCCGCCGACGGTCCTAGTGTTGGCCACAGCCCGCCAATACTTCCAAGTATTACCACCTTGGCTCCAATCAACAGCTATGACATTGACATCGCCCTATAAAAAAACTTATTAATATACAGCCGTGAGCAAAAAAGGGTCGGTTAAGAAAGTTTGAATATCTCGGAAGATAAAGACGCTAGCTAACTGAAATAAATTGTGCATGATAGACAATTAAATATCCTTAAAATAAAATAAAGTACTTTCATTTATATTTTAGTACTTAGTGTTGTGTATTACTAATTACTAAAATTTTCTTTCTTAACCGACCCTTTATTTTTGCTCACGGCTGTGTGTGTTTTATGTAAGTATCAGAATAATAGAGCATATATTATTTTTGTATCTAATTTAAATAGGTTAAGAGTATCAAATACAATTAGATTTTGTAATAACTACTAAAACCACACTATAACACAGATAGAATTGATTCACGATATTGGAAGTTTACCTAGTTAGTACGTACCCACTGCAAAAATGCGTTAGTCATAGCTGTCACCCAGCTAGCATTGCTGTGGCTCATAAAGCCGTGTACAATCATTATGGTCCTTCTGTTCGGTTTGAAATCCACCCACTCCAAACCAAATTGATCTCCAGGAAAAACCTGCACACGAAATTATGATTATATACATGTATATACAAGTCTAGATCTATGGTCATTTTCAAATATCTCGATACCTCATGGTCAGCGACTACTCGAAGTTAAGAAAGATTTGATAACTATTTTACTATCGGTAGTTGTATATTGAAGTTAAACTACTTTTCCCACTAATGTTCTAAACGCAAAAGTTTATAAGAATGTATGGATGTACGTTTGTTACTGTTTCATGCAAAAATCACTGAATTGATTTCGATCAAACCTTATAATAATATATGTAGCTTGTACATTAGAATAACATACAGGCTATAATTCATAAGTGTAATGTTATCCTGCTTCATTAGGCTTTTTTTCTTAGTATTCTGTCCATTTATACCATATTTTTTCTTTACCTGAACTCTGTTTGGTTTCTGTCGAGAAGAGAAGTAGAAATGAGTGTTAATATTCTCGGACGTGTCCGGCCGCATGTTGATCAGTTGGCTGGTGAACGAGCCCAAGCCAAAGCAATCCACTTCTTCAGATTCCGGAAAATCCGTCACAGGATCCTGCAAAAGAATTAAATATAAATAAATTTCTAACTTTCTAAGGTAATTTAGTTAACTTAGTTAACTTGTATAGGGTCATTTTGTAAAACTTATTGGATTAAAAGATCGGTTACAATGTTACAAAGTTGTTACAGTTGTAAAGAACGTATAAAAATCCATACCACAGAGCCATAATCCTTAGTAGTTATGTCTATTTTAGTATCCTTCTTGTGATGCCAATTTAGAAATTCTTCGAGGTCCTCTGGGCTGATGTGATTTTCCACTGTGATTTAAAAATACATTTTAAATAACTTACTGCTACACCACAAACAAGAATGAAAACATTTTCAAGATTATTTTTATCTATAAAGATAAATATAAGGAGAAAAAATGATTGCTTGCATTGAATAGGCTTCAAATCTACTTAAAGTGATAAATTCTCTCACTTTTGGGAAGCTTTACTATCCTCGGATAATATAGGCTATATAATTTGTATTTTTTTTTATTCCGCGCGGATGAAGTCGTAGGCTATAGCTACTTTTTAATAAAGAAGGACACTGTGTACAAATATATTTCATTTAAGCAATTTTTCAATTGCAAATGCAAAAAAAATTAAGTGAAATCAATTATTTGGAAATTAATAAATCACGGATGTGGTGGAAGGGATTACCCCGAACACAAATCCCAGAATACGGTAGTAGTGGAAGAATTCAAAAAAATGTGACGCAAATATGACATTGTATTTTCAATTAGCGCCTTGCATATGCAACGTTCAGGTGTAAATTCTAAATAATATTTATAATGAATCATTGTTACCAAAGCCCATGAGAGCATTGAAAGAAAATATTAGAGGGAATTGATTCGAAATTATCTTACTTATTTTCCTATGAATTTAAAGTAAGTTTTAGTTTGTAGTTTGTTTAATGATGCCACTTTTAATACTTTATCGTATTGCACATTATTATTAATAGTGGTATTGCACTTTATTATATTAATAAAATATACCCAATAGTACATAGTAATAGTACTCGATGATAAAGTAGCTTCCAGATAGTGAAAGAATTTTTCAAAGCAGTTCAATTGTTTCGGAGCCTATTCAAAGCAAACAATCACGTCCTTCCTCTTAATAATATTAATATTGGTGGATAATTATTAAAACAATATTAAACAAAAACAAAAACATAGGTTTCAAAGTCTCAGTTTACCCAAACTAAAAGTGACACGAGATGTCTAAAATCTTAGCAAACAGAACACTATCTTTACTAATTTTAAAATTGCAGATTTTGAATTTCTTAATAAATTAATTGAATGTTATGATCTTCCATTTTCATCAACCATGCCTTAAATTTTGGGATCACATAAACAACTTTTAGGGATCCTCTAGAAATAATGTCGTTTCACAAACGTATAGGTATCACCTACGTTCAAAATTTTGTTTTACATTTAACCAAAGACAGTTAACTAAGGAGATCTAAGAATACATATATGGTACTGGTTGGTGAAAACAGGCATAGGTCCCTAGAAGGTAGCCAATGAGCTGGTATACTAAAAACCCTAGATAAATTCCGTAATCATTATAAAAGACTTTGTCGCGTTTTTCGTAGCCAAGGAGACGGATAAACAATCATATACAGTCATGAAATAAAAACCACTAGATACCCTATCATTTTTTTTTTCTATTTCTCACATGCTTTAATTATCTCTCACTAACAGCATTCACCAGATTATGTAGCAAGAGCGTCGGTGGCTCAAGGGGTTAAGCACTTGACTTGTAATCTGCAGGTCCTGGGTTCGAATTCCAACACGTACCAATATGTATTTCTATTTTGGAATCTTATATGTACATTTATGCGACGTTCTTACGGTGAAGGAAAATATTAAGCTCCAGCACATGTCGGTCACCAACAGTGTGGTTGATGAAGACCTTGTCACCTTAACGTAGGCTCCAAGCCCCTCATGGGGACGTATAGCAAGCTGATGATGATGATGATGATGATTTTACACATATTTTATTGGTTTTATAAATTTATAACAGAAGGCGTTAGAAATACAATATAAATGTAATGAAATCTTCTATTTTTTAATTATAAAATAGGATTTCTTACGGTTGATCTAGAAGTAAATTAAAATTGCTGTGCCAAAGCCCAAATATAAAAAAGTTATAGGATAGTAAATGGCTTTCTTCACTTGCCCTTACTCAGATAAAGCCTGGCTTTAGGCTCGTTATTCCGATTACTCTGAAAACAACCATAAATTAACACGAAACATAAATTCTCTGGTCACTTCTTATCAGTCTACAATCGTGGGAATAACTGCACACAAGACGGACGTTTACATTGTCTTCGATAATTACGTCAACTTTTTATTTCTTTTGTTGTTATGAATTCTTAAAGTTACAAAAAAAAGTTGAAAATGTCGAGATTCATCATCATCTTACTATATGCTTCCACTAATTTTTTTTCGCAGATATGTGCAGGTTGCATCATGATTTTTGTTATCCTTCGCCGTAAGAATGTCGGATAAATGTACATATGACGTGCCAAAATCGAAAAACACTTTGGTACATGGCGCGATTCGTACGTCAAGCGCTTAAACCCTGAGCCACCGACGCCTGGGTTTAAAAACATATTTTTTAATTATGATGTCGCATTTAGTAGTTAAATATCTTTGATCCACCAACGCCATCCTGACCTTATCTAATCCAGAATTGAATAGCAGTCGATCGCGAATCGAGCTGCACGCCACAAGCCTACGGCAACACGCAAACCTTGATCTTAATAACCTATTGTTACAATGATTACAGTGAAGTGATAATTAGACAATTTTTATTTTAATGATAAATTTAAAGATAATTTAAATATTAATTACCATATAATGATTTTTAAATGATATAATACTTTATTTTAGTCGAATCAGTGCGAATTTAAGGAGAGTTGAAATTAACTAAATTAAATAAAACCCAGAGATAGATTTGGACAATAGCATTATATCTAACATAATTCTTTTTATTATCATTACTAAACTTGAAAATGCACAAACTGGACTTGAATAAACGAGTATTATAATTTTTCTCTTGGTTTTCCCGCAAACTTAAGTGTTTCATGCATATATACAAAATGATATGTCGTTCATTAAACTAAGTAATAATAACTGATAAAAACTGTCAAAATGTTACTACTAATGTTGTACTTCAAGTGTGCAAAAATACGCTTCAACGCATAACATATTTTCCTCAATGTTACAAACATAGAAGCTCGCCAAAGCTTTGCATGTCAGCAAAGTAAGTTAAAACGCCTTAAAGTTTGCGCACGCACGCTACATAACAAACTCTGACATTTTGGACAACTTAAACGACTTCCGAACACGCAATGTACATACAACATGTATAGTCACTATGAAAATGACAAATATTTACAAACCTATATAAACTATTTCACTTTAATAACGCTGTAATCATAGAATTAAGAAAATACATCTTTGTATCATCATTTTAAACACGTTTTATCCATAGACAATTAATTAGATAGTCAGCCAGTGACAAATGTAAATATAATTTGTATGTCCATTGAATCTTTATATATACCAATACTCTTTACATCATTTTTTTTCCTAAATATACGAGTAATTTGTTACTTTCTTTGTGGTTTAAGTTTGGTTTTCTATCTATATGAAATATAGATAACACAAAGAAATCCGCTGTCATCCTTATCTATGACAATGCTTAATGAAGGGTGTTGTATTTATAAATACCGAAAGCAATGAACTTTTTTATAATCCGCCATGTTGGAAAATACTTAAGCGTCGGTATTTAAAAGTATTTACTGTACATCTTTGTTTTACTTTATATGTCTAAATGTTAAAACTAAATAAGGCACCTCGATTTTGTTCTGTAAAATTTATATGGATAGGTATAATTATTTTTTGGGTATAAGTATGTTTAAAATTACGTTTTATTAATATTTTTGGTATATTTGACGAGTGAGACGTCATCGATATGAATAACCAAAGTAAAGGTGAGTGTGACTCGTCATTGGAATTACAGTATTGAATACGATCAATGTGTTAAAAAAATTCAAATAAATCAGGACACATGGGGTTAAATGTCTAAACAAGGCAAATTAAACAAAATCATACTTCCTTAAAATTTACCAATAAAACCAAACTTAAATTTGCATGTTTATGAATTAATATTTTAATTATATAAGTTGTTATAAATATTTTTGTAAGTAAATCGCGTTAGGTCTTATTTTGTTTTGACCGAACTTTGAAATATACTTCCTTTTTGTCCATTAAAAATGTAGGTAACCAACCTTACCATTACCCTGTTGCGTCGTTTCGTAAAAAAACATAAAATCCTCATTATAAATTCAATGATACGAAATCTTGAAACTTGTTTTATTATAACCTGATTAACTATCGGACAGAAATAGCGACCATAATCTAGTTTATCTACGTAATATTTCGTACGTAATATTGAAAATGTAGTTAAGTGGGAAAACATAGAGAAAAGCCTCAATACGGCTTTGAATACATTGTTAATAATAAATTAAACAAAAGAAGACGACAACTTTTTTTTAAAGAAACGTTTTAAATGGGGAAAATGCGATGGATAGCCTTATACTCTTATGAAAAATACGGCAACACCTAAGCAACTGCAGATTCGTATTTTCTTTTTATGGCTGACTTGTCACTGTTTGCCTTGAAGAGACATTTACATCTTCACCGGACTTGACGGCGCCGGATGTGGCCGAACGCAAATGGGCGCTTAGCCTAAACCTTGTTTAAGAGTAACTAAGCTCGAGGACTCCCTCAGCAGGCTCGGCTCATGCTGGTACTCCGTTATTATTACCGGATTGGGAGATGACTTCATTTTATCAGTAATACGCAAAAAAAAAATGTAAATCAAATAAAGTGATTATTCTGTTATACACTAGCGTTAGTGAAAATTAAATGTTACGGCTAGAATTGCAATATATTATTAATTAAGTATTTACTTTTAAGTATGTACTAAAAATCAGTTTATTTGTTCTAGGGTCTACACATTACATAAAAACCTAACGTAACCAACTGTACTTTTGAAAACAATGACAGTTTTTATAAAATTTGCAAAGATACGTATCAATTATTTTAATATTAATCCATTTCTATTGCTTTAGATTCAAACAAATTATAAATTTTGTTAAATTTAAATATTGAATTGTTTTTTGCTTGTAGTCCCCGGTGCCTTTGGAGATTCCAGGACTCTCCAGTCGCTCGCTAAGATGGCTACTGTGTGTCAAGTCTCATAAAAACTCTGTCTTTCACTCAGAAGGCAAGGTATAACGTATATAACATGTAATTAAAACACTGCAAACAACACTTACGTTCATCAGTGGTTACCCAGGGGCATTCAGCGGAGACATTTGCACACAATAAAAACAACCAAAACATAAACATTTTTAAAAACTTCATTTTGGAATTTAATAAAAACTACAGATGTTTTAAAATAAGTTATTATTTTTTTAATTTAAAGGACTGCACGATTTATAAAATAAATCGTAACGCGACACGTCCTTTTAGATATTGTGTACAACTTAAACTGTAGCAGTTAGCAATGTTGCGAATTAATTTATAGCCGTTAATGACAAAGGCGCACAGATTCATTCACACTTTGTTTACATTGGTATCCTTTTAGCTGTAAAAATGCACCGGAAATGCACCGAGTACAAATAGAGATAATTTATCTTTTAATTATGTACTTTAGTCAGTAAATTAATAGCGTTTGTTATTTTTCATTTTGCATATTAGTTTAAATCGGTAATTTGCCAAATCAGATCCCGGAAAAATACAAAACACAGAGTTAATGTAACTGTGATGATTTTCGTTTTCAATTGTTGAAAATAAACGTGTTAATTGAAAGCAGTTATTCAAAGTTGTAATAACGTAAAACATAAATGAGCCCGTAGACAATGTAACATTCGATTAGCGATAACGCTATGAGAATTGACCAAATATGTCAAAAAGTATAGGAAAATGAAATGACAAGCATGTGACATATCGAAAGATATTGTCAGTTCCATACATTTTTTAATTTCATCATACCCCCCTAAACAATGTGCATTCGCTTCAAAGCGATTCCATAACGCGTTTCAAAAATGTATACAACTGACAATATCTTTCGATATACGAGTATCACATACTTGTCACGTAATTTCCCATGCACTTTGACATATTTAGTCGATTTTACTAGCGATATCGCTAATCGAATGTTACATTGTATTCGGGCTCTGTATCGCTTCCGAGCGAATGCACTTTGTTTAGGAGGGTAGGTTCTTTGGATTTGTGTTAATATTTATGTCTTCATCTTATAAAATAGAATAAAAAGGATGAAAATATTATTTCAAGTATCAGTGCTGCGAAATTTTCTCCTTACAATACACACATACAAACATATTTATTTCATACAATTTTACTTTATTAATGCCTCATCACGATTACGCCTTGTTATCTTCCGAGCAATCAATTAATGATACCAAAAATGACTTTTTTCATTACTGGCCTTACTTATTACACTGCAGGAAGTTTCTTGACTGTTTTTCTTATACGTACGTCAAGCAGATCAAGGAAGTCGCATAATAGATTGAGTCATTTGTAAGTTTCGAGCCGAGAAAACCCGGCACAATGTCATACACAATGGGAAAATTTGTATGAAACCTGCTGCTCTAAACTCGTGAAAACCATTAATTTATCTATATTTTTATTCACCTTAGCACTTGGAATTCAACTGTACCGCAGATAATATACTATAGTATACTTGTTGACAGTCCGTATTAAAGTTGCCTCTGCCTCTAAAAAATGTGCCTTTTTTACTGTGACATTTAGGAATATTTCACTAAAATAAAGGTTTAGCTACTTTTCATATCTTCTCCATTTTGGATACTTTAATTAATACATGAAAGTATCAAGTAATATTTAAACACTTTGGACTTTAAAAAATTAAACAGTTTTTAAAATTATTAAATAAATAAATTTCATACGATAAAGACATACGCTTTTATACCGTGGGTCTAACGCCCGCGTACTTTGACAATTTTGGTAAATAAAAAATAACGCGTTGGCTTGTGAAATGTTATTTCACTACATAGTATAAAACAAAGTCGCTTTCTCTGTCCCTATATCCTTATGTATGCTTAAATCCTAAACTACATAACGGATTTTGATGATTTTCTATTAATAGATAGAGTGATTGAAGAGGGAGGTTTATATGTATACTCACATCCATTAAATAGTGGAGAAATACTGTTATTTTTGAGGTTTCTAATATGATGTTGGAAATAATTACATTTTTTCCGCTTACATTACAACAAACGCAGGCTGAACCCTACCAGATTTATCAGATTTATGCCCGTGCGAAGCCGGAGCGGGCAGGTAGTATACTAATAAATAATAAAGTATTTATAACGAAAGCAGTGTAGTGATTATGTATCACTGTTTTTCGTGAAACAATTAACAACGTTGATCTTCATAATGTCGACCACCGGCGGCCAAACAGCTAAAAAAAAGTTTAATTAAACTGTATCTACCTTAAACTAATATGTAAAACGGCTTAACACTCACGTATTTGTTCGGTGTCGGCACCGATTAGTTCAGATGAAGGATCCCCGATGGACTCGAAACTAGTCGGTGGCGTTTTTTAGTTTATAATTATGTCTCACGAAAGTTTAAATAATTTTAACCTAAATTTATTTTTTATGTCTACTTATTTTTTTTAGTAATACAGCTTAGATCGTCGTTTTAATAAATTGTTGTTGTAAGTTCTTATTCTTCATAAGGTGCCTCTCCGGCTAACGAAGGTTGGCGGTTTGTTCTTCAAATTTGAATCTGTCTTTAGCGAGGCGAAACAGTTGGACGTCACTCTATTTCTGCTTTGCTATACGTCAAATATTTTATTAAACTTATTAAGTAATTTATGTAATTAATATCTAGATAGTAAACTGTGAGTATTATCCAAATAAGAAAAAAAATCTGTAATTAGTGACAACACAAGGTCATATGTACAAAGAGGTCAGGGACGACAAATAAATTTTTTAATAACAATACAACCCGAGTCCCACTTTTCAAATACCGGAATCTAAGTCACGGTCGAAATAGCCGAGTCTTTAGTATTTCTTCGTATTCACTCAGCTACGTCTTGATTATTAAAAAAAAAACTAAGATTGTTAATAACAAAATCTGAAAATTCATTACCATTGTAAATCTATTCTATTGAGGAAAAAATTTCACCTAGTGTAAAAAGAATCTTAGAATTTTGCCATGTATGTCATGTCAATGTAACTTTGGGGACGTTCAAGTAAGCAGATTTATTACAATTTTTGATCACCTCCTCCCCAATGTTAATTAAAGCTTTTAACCCCCCCCCCCATGCTTACGTAAGCATTGATAGACATATGCATTTTTCTTTTGATATATTCTGATTTTTTTATTGTTTCATGAGCAGCGACTTTGATTCTAGAAATAATTAGACTTAGGATAGGTACCAAGAGTTACACCTGCATACCTACTAAAGACTAGCATAGAAAATGTTATTTCCTAGTACTTAGCTATGAAGTTTTAACTTAGTGTTCTTCGGACAGAGAATAACTTCATGCAACCAGAAGTCCGGAAGTGTTTAGTTTTAAGTACAGATAATATGTAGATTGCCATTATGTGAAAAAACTTCTGATGACGTAACCATCTTCTAGACCCCCAACTCCCTATGTCCTCAAAAGCAAACAAAGCAATGACCCCTCCAATTCTCTTTAATGGAAACGTTGTACTGGAACGTCCCCTTATTATATAGCAACAATTAACAATTTACGTTAAGAGGATTTTATCCCATTATTCATTATCAAAAGACCATGTTTGTGTAAACCCGAACATTCCTCAAGTCATTCCTTGCGTCAAGTATTGTTATTGTGGAAATGTTGTTTTTCACGGCCAATGCAGTATGAAGACGAAGTGCGTCACTACACAAGCTTTATTTCGTCTGTAAACATAATCGAGCTGTGATTTCCTTGTAGAGAAACCACATCTCTTTGTATTTACATGAACTACAGAGGTGATTTTCAAGTTCATTACCACAGAGGTTCTGCTAGTTGAGCTGGTTTTTAAAAAAAGCAAAAAAATATATTGACATTGATTTAATTATATTTCGTTTTAATAATTGACTACGTGTACAGCAATATCTGTAATCATTGAATAAGTTAGATGAATAGTTTAACAAACAGTCGTACAAAAACATTTATTGACTCACTAGTAAAGTCCTTTCACTTTATAAATCACACAAGTTTATGCTCGACCAATCTAAACTAATATCATACAAAATTTGGTAAGTAGGACATAGTAAGATTTGTTAAGGAAGTTTGTTATAATCGATAGGTTGGATTAATATTTCACGTGTATTATTTAGACCTAACTCAATAAGTAGTAACTAATAGGAGAGACTAACTCGCTAATACTCTTTATAAAAACCACTACGTCTCTTCAAATTAAATGTGTTTATTCCCTGTGACGACGATTAATTAAGCAATTATTCAAAGAAATACTAAACAAAATGCACCTGTTAAAATTCATGAGCAATGTAACTTATATTAACTTTTATAAGTTGTCACAGTCAGGCGTTAAATTGGCTGCGTATTTCGTACTTAACCTTGAGACCAAAGAAGCCACTCACTACTTGACTGCCATTTCTTGTCAGTTTTTAAGCAGACGAAGACAAGACCTTGACTTAGGTACGATCAAGTTCATCGTGAAAATTATTAAAGTCTAGCAGTCGCCCGCGACTCCGTCCGCGCGAAATGAAAATAAAACTTAGTATCCTATGTGCTATTCCAAACTATATTCTATATCTGTGCAAATTTTCAGTAAGATATGGTGAACCATTGCGACATTATCGAGTAAATAGCAAAAAACTACGCCCATCACGAAATTAACGAGTGAATAACTAAAAATCCCTCGGGCACCGTAACCGCTAGATGGCGTTGAAGAAGCTAGATTTGAGATTTTTTGACAAGGTTTTTTTAACTTTTCGTAAAAAGTATTTTTTTTAATAAAAAGTATCCTATGTTACTTCTAATACCTCGAAGAATATGTGTACAAAGTTTCATGATGATCGGTTGAGTAGTTTTCGCGTGAAAGCGTAACAAACTCACATTCACATTTATAATATTAGTAGGACTAAATTTTTTAGGAAGCTATCAAAAAACCAAAACCAAAGTCTTCAACAATTTAGAAAATAAGGTAATGCCTATTTTGTAAAATAATTGTTAAAAGTACAAAATTACTTAATTCCATAGCTATTTTTTATTTATTTATAAACATTAACTGACAACTGTTTTATTTAAAAAAAAAAAAACAATTTTATCTTCCTGGCAATGATAGACATGAATACATTGCTCTTATTGGTCGACTACATAACGTATCTAACAGTTCAAAATTCAGTGCAACTGCCATGCAAAGCAACTGTTCTTCATGTTCAAGCGCTTAGTTTGAGAACATTGTGTATTCATTTGTGACCAATTTTTAGACTTTTGCTTAATTTTTATCATTTTATTGACTTGAACTTTTATTTAAAGTTAATTTATAATGACGTCTATCAAAGAAGATGAGAAGAAAGAAATACCCGAAATAATTCAAGATCCTCAAACAAAGAGCACCTATCACAGATTACGGTTTTTCGGAAAGGTGAGTTCCGTGAGGTTTTCTTTTATATTACACAATGCAAAATAACGAACTTGTTATTTATGTCTTTACTTTATATAACTTGTCTAATGGTCAAACACGAAATTTAAACTGACTAAATCCGTTATATTTGTGAACATTTTAAAATGTATGTGCCGATCTAAAACCGATTTTTATCAGAAAAATAATAATGAAAACTGTATGTTACTAGTGTTAAGCTAAGTAATATCTGTCTTAAGTACTTAACCCTCCGTCAATTCTAGGGGGGTTTTGCAAAATGCTACGAAATCCAAGACGTAGCCACCAACCAGGTGTATGCGGGGAAAATTGTTTCAAAAAAGCTTATGGTAAAATCGAGTCAAAAAGAAAAAATGGCTCAGGAGATCTCAATCCACCGCTCACTGCAACATAAACATGTGGTGGGTTTCCACAGCTTCTTCGAGGACTCCCTCAACATTTACATTGTATTGGAGCTCTGCAAGAGACGGGTTTGTATACAAACTATTATAATTTATAATTATATTCCCTTTTAACAAAATTGTATTAACATTTAAAAATACTTATTATAGTCAATGATGGAACTACATAAGCGTAGAAAAGCTATCACAGAGCCAGAAACAAGGTTCTACATGCGTCAGATTTTACTTGGTGTGCAGTATCTACACAGCCGAAGGATTATACATAGAGATCTTAAGTTAGGAAATCTTTTCCTTGACGATGATCTGTGTGTTAAGATCGGAGATTTTGGACTGGCAGCTAAAATAGAATATGAAGGTAAGATATGATACTGATTAATGTAAATAATAAAAGTAATTTTTTAGTGATAATAATAATATACTCCTAGTAAATTTCTGTACTGAAAGGTGATTCAACATTGAATGTTTTTGATGTATTTGTAAGTTTAAAAATCTAATTAGGGTTACTCTCATAAAGAACGAAAACAATTATGATTTTTAGGAGAGAGAAAACAGACTTTATGCGGCACACCAAACTACATAGCTCCTGAGATATTGACAAAGAAGGGGCACTCCTTTGAAGTGGATATTTGGAGTTTGGGCTGCATCATGTATACTCTTCTGGTAGGGAAGCCACCCTTTGAGACATCGACCCTCAAAGACACTTATAAAAGAATCAAGCAGTGTGAATACAGGTAATTAAACTGATAATAAATTATTTATTTCAAATACAGATTTAATCAAAAATATGTTAAATCAAAACTTTAAAACCATTGTGTCTAAGCCAATTCTATTTCTCTAGGCAAAACAAAATTCTTCTTAACGGAGTATCTAAAAAACATTTTAATCAACCCCATATTTAAATGTAATTTATATTTATATCTACTTAAATTATGGCATTTGAATAAAAGTTTATGGAAAAAATGTCCTTCAATGTGACAATACCACACCAATCCGGTATCCGATAATCACCAAGTAACTGCCCTAGCTGTGGTTCCTGAGCAAGCCCTCGAGTATTTTTAAAACGAGATTTAGGCTAAGCACCGTCTGTGCATGGCCACCTCAAGCGTGATGAAGCTGTAAATGCCTCTTCAAGGCAAACAATGACAAATCAGTCACAATAAACAACAATACCACAGCTATGTTATATGAGTATCAGTATTACAAGTTAGGTCATCAAACTTCTTATAATAATACGCCTTTTTGTTGACAACTAGTGAGGGGATATATCTAGCGCTGCATACTTGTTGTGCGGGCCCCTGGCAAACATTTGGTACTCGGTTTGCTCAGGCCGTAGTCAACGAAAATACACTCAAGATGCGTTACAGGTGGTTATATCCAACAGTTGTGATAATATGGTGATGGAACTCAATGTGAGCTTCTGTTCAAATGTGCTCGGGACTGTTCATTTTCAAACATATTTTTCATTTTGTGTTAAATAGTTTCATGCGTGTGACCACTAATTATTCATTTCTCAATTGATCATTGAGTGTAAACTACATTTATATTAAAAAAATATGTGGAAACATCTATTAAATGTTGTTCTTGTGGTTGTTTTCAACTTGCTTTATTTTAAATAATGTAAATAACTGATTAGAATTATTGCAAGCTTACGATAATTTAGGTGGTAACGGGCTTAAATTAAGAAGAAACAAATGTTTTATTCTATGTTGTCCACTTTAATCATTCAAATTCCGTTATTGATTTTCTCAATTATTGATAGGTAGAAAAAATTATTTAACTTTAATACATGCTTATTTTTAATTTAAAATACATTGAGGTAAATAAATTGCGCTAGTAACTATAGCTAGTTATTAATCTATATTAGAACTTTGTATTCAAACGTGAAATACAATTAACATAGCTAGATAAATATGTTAATAATAACGAAAATGTTGCGTCGTCTATGTCTTTACGTTTTGCACAAAAAAAAGATTCTTTTACGATAATAATATGCTTATTCAGTTAACAAATGTTAACACACATAAGCTAAATAACATTTAATAAAAATATTTAAACTGTAGTTTAGGATGGCTTAAAAAAACTACCATGATATAATAACAATAAGAATAGGGCGTGACGGATAAACTAGTCCTTGCTGCGATTGTTTAAAATCCCGCACAAAAAAAGGGGAAACATGAATCATTAAAGCTGTGTATTATAGAAACTCGTTCAAATTTGCGTCTGCCTTTAAATGTTGATTGTTGAAATTTATTATTTATTTATTACTCTACATTATTAATATTTAAATTATACATATACCCATAAAATCATGATGGATGATTTGA